>JAKSZU010000003.1:109926943-110263445 GCA_026018925.1 Tupaia tana
CTCATTTCTTTATCTGGCCTTTTCTAAATCTAGCCTTTTCTAATTATCTTCTTTTTACTTATCCATCTTCTGAGCCATCTCCCTCACACACTTACCCAAGCAATTTAGTGAATATTGTTTCAGTTTCCATCCGACCTACTTTCTTGCTGATCTAAAGGTGTCAGAAGCACCTGCATTTGAATTATCAATTAGAGTTTAACCTTTCCACAAATGAAAGAAGAGTCTCTTTAATGTAAGCCTGGTTTCCAATCCAATAACTAAAAAGCAATGTCATGCTTAAATCGACTCCCTGTAATCCTCCAAATGAGGTAGAGAGATTAGAGAGGACAGGAATTAATAGATAGCGGATATTGAATGACTAAAATGTTTTTTAACTTAATTCATACCTCAGCTCTGATGGACTCTGATAGCATTTGGAAGCTTAAGGATGGAAAAGTGCAGAGGATGAAAACATGATTGATAATAGCTCTGAAATTTAACATTGTAGAGGCAAAGAGAAAAAAAAAAGTTGCTGTGTTGAGTAATGTCATACAAACCAGAAGGAAGCAAACAATAACATCGTTTAGCAGATTCCAGCCTAGAAAATGATTATAAAATGAGAGACATATGGCAAACCACACACCCTTAAGATTTCAGATGTGATTTAAGAAATTGTATAGGAAAATTCAGAGGAATGCACAATATCGATATTTATCAACTATAGATTTCAAAAACAACACTTCTTTCTTTATAATATTTCTCCTCTCTAGATATATTTATTACATTAGAAAAAGAGAGACCGAAACTATGACATCCCAGCAGTGTCTTCACACTGCTATTCATCCCCAGTCTTGGCCGGTTCAGATCATGGGCCTGCATACCTGGCAAGCCCAAAGAGGTCCCAGGACACAAACCTTGGACCTTCCCATGTGGGGCCGGCTGGCTGTGCTGTCCATATGTCATTGCTTCACCCCATGTTCTTTTTTTTTTTTTTTTTTGGTAGACATTTTTGCCTTAGGGTGTGTGTGCTCGCTGGAGAGAGTCAGAGACAGTGAGAGGGAAAGTGAGAAATCACCCCTTAGGGAGGATGGCCATGCTATAGTCCCTTCTCCTCCTTTCTCCTTCTGGGTCTTGGGCACACACACACACACACAAACACACACACCTGGCCTCAGTTTCAAGTTGCTGGGTCTGGAACTTGATCTAAGGTTGACCGTGTGGTTATCCAGCAACATAGCCACTACACCATCTCTGGTCCCCCCACTTCCCTTTTTTTAACTAGGTTGCTTCTGTATTATACTGGTTGGCACTAAACTTGTAAATATTTTCACTTGTCCAGTTGCTGAAGATATACAAAGAAGTTACATTATTTAAACTTTGAACCTAGAATTATGTTTTAATAATTAAATGCTCTTAACAAATATTTTGGCAGTCACTACAGAATACTTCATGATTTAATCCACGTGTGTGAAAAATTTGTGAACTTTAAATAAAAGTAAGTTATGATGTCAACTTATCATCCTGAACACTGAGGGATGTGCATTGGTTGATTTGGTCTGAAACAGCTTCTGTGAGAATGAGAACAATCTTGCTTGAAGTTTAAACAACCTCTACCTTTTCTTTGTTAGTGGTACTGCAAGCATTTCTATGTTACTTTTACCATATGTTCCAAAAGTGGAAAAAGGAAACAAATAATAATAATAATAATAATGTGTGCATTTAAAATCATTTGTATGTTGCCTCAAAACCTGGCTCTGCAAATTGATAACTGAGTAAAGCTGGCCAGTTGGCTTTCCCATGTCCTCAAGACAAATTCAAGATATTGAGACCATAATATTTACATTGTTATTTAAATAAGATCATGCAATCACACATAACAGCATGACTTCCCCATCCACTATATGAGTTCTTATTGCAAATTATTTTTCAATTTGACCCAAGTTCTAAACTATGAATATTAATGCTTCTTTGTCAGGTAAGAAGTTCTAGTTATCTCTTTGGAATGTTCCTATTTTGCATATTCTTATACAAGAAAGATGTATGAAACAGTATTTTTTTTTTTTTCCATTCCTTTCCAGGACATCATTACAGCAACAAGATGAAGGGGTAAAAGTGAAAGGTAGCAAATACAAACACCATTTCAGTCAAAGTAGAAGAGATAAGCAATTTTTGGACTCCAGAAATATTGAATGACTACCTAAACCCACTGCAGTTGGGCAGCTCTACTGGGGAGGAGCTATACTAGAGAAGACAGTGTGTGCTCAGATGATATAGCTCAGAAAGAACCAGCAAACATAGAGACATTACAAAAATGAGGGGCTTACTCCCAGGTTCTAAGTCATTATTCTAGGAATAGGGATGAACATAGTAGAGACAAGACGGAATCAACGAGGAAGGAAAGACATTGAGATAAGAGCACAAATAAAATGAGAAATAAAAAGGAAAATAGAGACAAGACACAGAAGTTGCAGATCATAGAACATGTCAGTGCATATACTTGAGGTGAGGTTCTTGATGAAAGCTCTAGAGCTTGAATGAAGTATTCTAGACTGGGCAAATAACTGGCTGCAGAAGCCCTCTCACAGAGGAGCAGATAAGACTAAAGTCTCAAAGAACACTATTTTTGAGAGAATGTACCCATCCCTAGAAACAGTGAGAAAGAAAGTGATGGGTATTAAGATCAGGATAGGACCCAGGGAATGTTGAAATGCAAAGATATTTGGATGTAACTAGTTGCTACAGTTTAAGTATTCCCCCTCCCCCCTGCATTCACCTGTTGAGCCTTTGTAACAGAATTAAGAGGGTAAACACTTGATTCAATTATTGTGTTGAAAGGTGGGGCCTTTGGGAGATTAGTGATTGGTCAATTAGGGCAGGACCCCCATGATTGAATCCTGGTAGATTTATAAAGAGAGGGAACAAGAGAGAGAGAGAGAGAGAGAGAGAGAGAGAGAGACTGACATGGAACATAGACGACACTCTCTCTACCCATGGCACCACATGCAGTCGGGGACATACTCTCAGTGGGTACAACTTCCGTGGTACATTAGTTTTATATAGTATGTACACAGGCAAATACGGAGGTGCAGATAAACAGGGACTCTGTGGTAGCTGTAAATGGCTTGGTTTATTAGGGTACTATTTAAAAGAAAGATTGGAATATTTTAAAAAGTAGTCTGAGGAAGAGGTCCGTGGATGGACCTGTGGACGTCACCCAAAGTATGAGAATCTTTACATCTCTCAGCAAGGTCCACCATAAATCACTGGTGCAGAGAAGTCATTGAGGAATGAGGGCAGAGAATGCCCACAGCAGATGTGAGCCAGGCTCTCTATATGTGAAGTCAGCAACGCAGACTTCCTCACATGGTTGATCCAGCTACTGCCTCCGTGGAACCTACGCTATGCCACCAAGACTGATGCTGAGCTATACATGTGGCAACATAACTTAAGAAGTCATAAAGAGATTGTTTGAGGTGTTTATTGTTTACATAATGTCCCTTCAAACTTCTTCAGCCATGGAGAGAGCAGCACTGGGCTTACTACAACTGATTCTTACCAAAATGTGGATTTTCTTCAGTGGCCCACAGTGGGCTTACTATTAATACTACAGAGTTTACGGGCCCAGTCATAGTGGTGTGTTCTAATAAGACATCATGCTCTATAGGATGGGATCACACAGGAGCTCTGGGATTGATTTCTAGTCCAACCTAAAGGTTGGGCATGGTGACACTTACCAATAGCTGCCTGAGTGACCCTAGGTTATTATGGCAGAAGGCTCATGAGACAGGGCTGTTCTGGGATATACAGCTAGACCTTGTCTGAGAAAGAGGTGGGTTTGATAGTGCATGTCTATAGGGCACAGGTAGGAGGCCGAACTAGGAGGAGTGTGACAGCGAAACCCAGCCAAAACCCAAACCAATAACAACAACAAAACGACAATGACAACAGACACAGCTAAAAAGCTTACAAACCTTATTTACGAATATGAATTCACCAATAACATTATCTTTGAATAGTGCTCTTATATTATGATTAGGAAGGCTTGAACAAAGGCACGTGATGATGGGGGTCTACTGTCACCTTCCAGGAACCTTTACCACAGTTAAATGTGCACATGAACTAAAGGCTTGGTTAGGGCAGAGTCTTGGTGCCATCTTTTGGGCTGTGGTGCTGTTTTTCAGGTATACGTATTGACCCTAAGTCCATTATGTTGGTTTGGGTTATAATAGATCTCCTTGGTTTGGGAACCAAGAGATTAGAAAGAGGATTGGCTCCTCTCACTATCATTTCCAGTGACCCATGTGGGTAATCTGTGCCCCCTTACCCATAGTTTTAGGCTGTTTATGATTAGAAGTGTTGATATTGCAGGAACGCCAATGGGGAGCATGTCCTGTGGTCCCAAGAATATATAACAAGTGTTCTGAAATGAGTCCAAAGCTACAGTGGTCACCTAATCCTATTGGTGGAGTAGTGGGCAAATGGATAATTTCATGTTAGTGGAAGCAACTGAGCACTAAATCTTACTGCTACATAATGGGGCCTGGATGAGTTTGGTAGAACCCAGGGATTTGTTTGGGTGACTTTTTCTGGATACATTACTGGTGAAAATAGTAAAATGGAAATTAGAGCAATAGGAACTTGATGAACCCAAGTTAACCAGAAACTCAGCTCCCTCAGAAAATAATACATCAACTAGACAATCAATCTAAATAAGTGGAAGAACTGGCTGAGAAGTGGGAAATCTTGAGTATGGATATGATAAAAACAGGCTACTGCCAGTGGGCCAGGTGCAATAATGGGACTATGGCATGTTTTACATATTCTCTTGTTTTAAACACTTGTTTTCACAATTCCAAGTTGGCCACCAGTCTGAAGTGTAGAAACAGAGCAGATTCACAGTGCACCATGAGGGGTCATAGCATACATGGTTGGCATGCCACCATAGATCCCTGTGGTCCACCTCTGAGTTTACTGCAGCTGTAATGAACAGTTGCAGCACTTCGTTGCTAGAAGAATAAATTGGTTCACCTGTGTCTTTCTGCTTCTTTTCATGAGGGCTTGAGAGTTTGCCTGGGGAACTTGCAGTCACTTTCCAGGATGGCTCAGAATTTCTGGATAATTAACAACCCTTGGAACAACACTAAATCACTGAAAAGTTAGATGTGACAGCCACATGTGGCAGCTTATCCACTTCTCCATTATTTATGGTCCTCTGAGGTCCTCTATGGTTCCAGTAGGACTGAGGCCCAGTTGCCAACAATGGTGAACTATCAACACACATTTTGTTGTTTTTTCTCAGTTCACACACTCACCTTATTTCCTCCCTTATCTCTGCTTTCTGGGACCACATTGAAAAAACTCACCTGCATTCAAGTCCATGTCCAAGGGCTACTTCTGGGAAAACACAGCAAATGTAAGACATAATTCAAGACAGATTTCCTGATATTAAAAAAGAAACTAGTGGGTCCAGGTGGTAAAGGCACTGTACTTCCACATGGCCAGTCATGGTTTGAGTTACAGACCTGGTGGCTCACTGTCTCACTTTTCCTTTCTCTCTCTTTCCCTGTTTATCTCTGGTCATATAAATAATAATAATAACAATAATAATAATAATAAATAATTCTTTAAAAGAAAGGAAACTAGCATGTAAATAAGGGGAAAAGGCTACTGAATGGTATATCACAACAGAGTAAACAATATGCACAATTTAATGAACATTTTTTAAAAGCTAGTAGAACTATTAATAAGTTGGCATAACATACTGTTCAATGTTGAAGAAGATGAGTATGCATATATACTTGATTTCATTACTAATATTAGATGCTGTATGACTTAAAAATCACACTGTATCCCACAAAGATATACATCAATTATACATAAACAAAAAATAATTATTTAAAAATAAATAAGTAAACCAATAAGTAATAAAAGAGAAGCTTTGGCCATAAGTATTGAAAGTGCATGTTATTTGTTATGGATGCATTCTGATAAACATTAAGACACATCTTAATAAACTTACATAGTATAAAGATAAGGGTAAAATTATTTGAGTAGGTGGGAAAAACAATCAATGCATTTATGGGAGAAAAAATAATGTAGTCTAAGATTCTCTAGAGAAACATTTAACAATACGCCATTGGACCAACACTTGGAAGAATTTATTACATGGACATGAGAACCAAGAATATATGAAGTTAAGGAGCCTGTCTCTAAGACTAAAGATCTAAGAGTCCCTAAAATAAGGCACTTTGCTTTTTCCTAATAAGCCTTTCTTTAGAAAATTATGAAGGAATAAACACCAAGAAATGGCTTATTCAAAATGATATCAGCAATGAAAGACTAGAAAGTTCCATGCCCTTGTTCCCCGATAGAGACATCAAGTTAGCAGGAAAAAAATGCCTCTGTGAGAACATAAGTCCCTTTAGTTAAGGATCTATAAGAATCTGTGTGACCACATAGACAAGAGAAGCGACACACCAGGTAAGTAAGATTGTCCATCTCATTTTGCTTGTCCCTGTCCCCTTCTCATCTATCCTTTCTCCCTCCTCCTCCCAAAAGAATGGCTTAATCAGGAAGAAATCTCCGAATTCTTAGCTTCTACTTCAGGATGGGAGAAAACAGTTTCTTTGTTTTTATTTCCTTTTTTAATTTCTTTTTTTATACATTCAATTACCTTTTTTAGCTTACAAAGTGAATATTTCAATATGTGAATATTTCTCCCTAGTCTAGTTGATTAAACTATAAAATATCTTCAACAGATAATACCAAAATTCTTTGTCCCATTAATGCTTTGCCTTTGTATTTTTCTTTTTATTTTTCTTTGCCCTACTTTTCCACACACCTTATATCTGGTATTTACACCCATTTATTGTGTTTGTACATCCTTTGGTCAATCAGTTTCAGTCATAGAGTGTGGACACTCGGTATATATTAAGTGGGGGCATACAATGTCTCTCCTTCATAGCCTGACTTGCTTCACTCAGCAGTAAATCTTCCATATTCTTCCACTTTCTGTCAAAAGCAAGGTTTTTTTTTTATTTTATTTTTTAATGGCTGAATAGTATTCCATAGAGTATATGTGCCATAGTTTTTCAATCCATTCATCTGTTCAGGGGCATTTGGGTTGGTTCCATGTCTTAGCAATTGTGAATAGTGCTGCAATAAACATTGATGTGCAAGCACTTTTCCTATGAAGAATTCTTCTGTCCTTTGGGTAGATACCAAGGAGTGGGATGTTTATGTATTTATTTTTTCCATGAGCAAGACAGTCACACATATACACAGAGCACCCCCACAAAAGGTCTTGACATCACAATCCACCTGCCATGTTTAGCCAATTTTGATAATGGGCACATGTGTGATTTGCATATTCAAAGAGGTCTCTGAATTTGCACTGGGCACCTTCCTATAAAGATTGTCTTGCAGAGTGCCATGTTTTACTGTTGTGTCACCATCTGGTCCCAAGAGTAGATATTTAATCCTTTATTTTGGTTTGTCTGGAGGCATCAAAAAAGGCTGTTTGTTTACTGTCATTCCTGGCTCAGACTGTTGACAGAAACAGTTTGGACACCAGGTTGGAGGCTACTGAAAACAGAGGAAAGTATGTTGGGGCATTAGAGCAACATCCAGTCTGTAATTCTACAGGCAGACATAAGAGGCAGCATAAGAAATTATGGCAGAATAGGGAACCAGCAGTTAGCGTAATGGCTGTGTCGCTGGACTCCCACGTAGTCGACCGCGGTTCATGTCCTAGACCCGGTGGCTTAAAACTCACGCCAGGCGCGTGTGCGTGCGTGCCCAAGATCCAGAGAGGAGAATGGAGGAGAAGGGATTGCGGCGTGACCATCCCCCCTGGGGGGTGATTTCTCGCTTTCTGTCTCTAATGTCTCTCTCTGTCTGTCTGGCGAATGCATGCGCCCTATAGCGAAAATCTCTCCAAAAAAAAAAAAAAAAAAATTATGGCAGAATAAAGGGGAAATAAGAACACATAGGCAGAGAAACACAACTGAAATTGCAAACAAAATCTTCCAAGGAAAAGGAGGGGTGGGCTGTTTAGGCTGTTCTAACAAAATAATACTGACTGAGTGATTTGAACAATAAAAATTTATTTCTCACAGTTTCTGCTTAATTTGATTTCTGCTAAGGATTCTCTTCCTGTCTTGTGGATGGCTGGCTTCCTCAGTGCATTATAGGGAGAGGAAAAAGAGCTCAGGTCTCTCTTCCTCTTCATATAAGAACATCAATCTTACCAGATTGGAGCCTTAACCTTATGACTTCATTTAACCTTAATTACTTCCCTATAGGCTCTGTCTCCAAATACAATCACCTTAGAACTTAGGACTTCAACATATGAAGGAATAAACCTAGCTAGGAATAAACCTAGCCAAAAAAGCAAAAGACTTGTACAATGAAAATACAAAAGTTTGTTTGAAAATTTAAGAAGATACAAATAAATGGAAAAATATTTTGTTTATGGAATAGAAGACTAAAAATTGCCAAGATTACAATAAAACTCAAAGTGATCTTTAGATTCAATACAATCCCTATCAACATTCTATCAGCATTTTTCTGTGTATGTAGAAATAGAAAAACCCATTCTAAAATTTATGTGAAATTTCAAAGGACAATGAATAGTTTAAATAATCTTAAATAGAACAAGTTAGAGGTTGTGTAATTACTGATTTCAAAACACATCACAAACCTACACAACTATTAGAACAAAGAAGAAATTAAAGAGAAAATTAAGAAATGCAGTAAGACAAATGAAAATGGAAACACAACATATCTGAACTTTACTGCTAAATTCTTTCAGATATTTAAAGAAGACTAATACCAATTCCTTTCAAACTCTTTCAAAAATTTAAGAAAATACTTCTAAATTATTTTATTTTATTATTATTTTTGGAGAGGTTTTTGCTATAGGGTGTGTGTACTCGCCAGAAAGATAGAGAAAGACAGAGAGACAGAAAGCAAGAAATCACCTCCCCGGGGAGATGGCCACACTGCAATCCCTTCTCCTCCATTCTCCTCTCAGGATTTTGGGCATGCATGCACACGCGCCTGGTGTGTTTTAAGCCACTGGGTCTGGGACTCGAACCACAGTCAACTACATGGGAGTCCAGCAACACAGCCATTACACCAACTGCTGGTCCCAAAAACATTTCTAAATCATTTTAGAAGCCTGACATTATCCGGATACCAAATCAAGATAAAGAAATATACTATGAGAAAAGAAAAATATCCCTGTTAAATATGAATCCGAAAGTCCTCAGCAAAATACTTTCAAACCTAATTAAATAGTACATTAACAGAATCACTCACTATGATCAAGTGGGATTTACTCTTGGAATTCAAGGATGGTTCAGCATACAAAAATCAATGTTTGACTCACCATCTTATCAGAATGAAAGATAAAATTATATTATCGTCTAAACAAATACAAAAAATTATTTAGAAAAATTTAACATCCTCTCATAGCAAAACTTCTCAACAAACTAGTTACAGAAGAAATGTTCTTTATCATGACAAAAAAAATTTTTATGGGTTTTTGCTTTGTTTTTGAGAGAGACTTTTGCTATAAGGCACATGTACTTATTAGAGAGACAGAAAGTGAGAAATCACTCTGCCCCCCACCCTGGGGGGAGATGGCCACACTGAAATCCCTTCCCCATTCTTTTCTCAGGATTTTGGACAACTAAGCAAATGCGCCTGGCATGAGTTTCAAGTCACCAGGTCCAGGACTTGAACTGCAGTCAATCAGTGGGAGTCTAGTACCATAACTACCACATCACCTGCTGGCCCTCAAATCTTATGTTTCAATCTGAGGTCATATAAGCAAATTTATTTCTGACATTTGAAAGAGCTTAGAAACCAAAGAATGAGGCCATTAAGACCATCTTCTTGGTTAAGATTTTAATAAGGAAAGTTATGGGCAGAAACAAAGTATTGGGCAGCTACACAATGAGTAGCACTTTTCATTCCCAATGTACGTGCTTACATAGTTTTATGGATGGGATTGCGTTGTAAAGGCCAATATATTCGAGGAGGAATTTGAGAAAAATATTAAGGAGTTTTGGAGTAATGATACCATATCTGTGATCAGATAGTCACCACTTCCTGGATAATGATAATCAGCACATTTACTATAACAACTTAGGCTATAGCCTATGGCTTAGGAGTGCAGCCAGGTACCTTGGAGATATTCAGACGTCAGATTGATCAAGACAGAGGACTGGCTTCAAGATGGAGTAACTTCAGTTTTGTAATACCATATATGACTAGTCTAAAACTAATGTCTTCCTTAATGGTGAAAAGTTGAAGGCTTTTCCTTCAGGAATAACAAAAAGATGTCCACTCTCACCACTTCTATTGGACCATAGTATTGAAAATCCTACCAAGAACAACTAGGCAAGAAAAAAGAAATAAAAGACATCCAAATAAAAAAGAAAAAAAAAAGGTCTGTTTTCTGATATTGATATGAAACATTTAGAGGCCAGCAGGTGGTATGGTGGTTAAGATGCTGGACTCACACATGGCGGACTGCAATCTGAGTCCTGGACTTGACAACTTTGAAAATCATACTGGGCACATGTGTGTGCATGCCCAAAATCCTGAGAGGAGAATGGAGAAGGGATTGTGGCATGGCTATCTCTCCAGAAGAGTGGTTTCTCACTTTTTTTTTTTTTTTTTTAACTACTGTCTCTCTTACCTTTCTCTGGCAAGCACACACAACCATGAAAAAAAAATACTAGGAAAAAAAAATGATATCTAGACCAAGTAATAGAATAAAAAGGTCATTAAAAAACCCTTTTGTACATGTTAAGTGATTTTTGACAAAGGTACCATAAAGGAAAATGAAAAAAAATGAAGTTGGTTCCTTACCTTAAATCATACATAAAAAATTAACTAAAATGCAGAAAAGACCTAAACTAAAAGCAAAAACAACAAAACTGCTAAAATTAAAAATAGGGAAAACTTCATGATGTATTTAGTGATGATTTATTGACTATGACACCAAAAATATAGGCAACAAATGCAAAAATGGACTAAGAGGATTTAAACACTTCTGCATAGGGTGTGGTGGCACTCACCTGATGGTATAAACAAAACAAAACAAAACTTTTGCACAACAAAGAACACTATCAACATGGTGAAAAGTCAATCTATGGAATGAGATGAAATATTTATAAGTCTTACATCTGATAAAGGTTGACATACAGACTATATTGAGAACTACGACTCAAGAACATAAAACCTGAAACCTGGTCCGCCACTGGAATAGTGCTTAAGGCAACTGCATCCCAGAAGGCCAACTGTGAAATTTGAGTCCAGGATCCAGCAGCTTGAAAAACATGCCATGTGTGTGCATGCCCAAAATCCCGAACGTATTAGAAAGGACTGTGGGGTGGCCTTCTCCTCGGGAATGAGGAGTTTGTTTCTTACTTTCTCTCTCTTCTTGTCTCTCTGGCAAGTGCATGTGGCCTATAAAGAATTAAAAATAAATAAACAAACAAATAACCTTATTAAAAAAATGGACAAAGGACCTGAATAGTCATTTCTCCAAAGATGAAACATATGGCCAGCAAGCATATGAAAAAATACCCAAAATTACTAATCTTGAGAAAAATGGAATCAAAATCACAATAAGATATCACACATACCTATTAGAAAGGCTACTACAAAAAGCAGATTTAATACAATAGAAACTGGGGAGGATGTGAAGAAATCGGAATTAATCCTTTTGCTGGTTGGTAGAAATGTAAAATAAACTGGCACAGCTGCTATTGATAACAGCATAATAGTTTCCAAATTACCAATGAGAAAATTTCCATATGACCCAATACTCACACTTCTGGGTGTATCACCAAAAGAATTGAAAGCAAGACTTTGAAAATATGTTTGTATACTCCTGGTCATTGTAGTATTATTCACTACAGTCTATAGCCAAATACATACATGGTATATACATACATGAAATGGAGTATTATTTAGTCCTGATAGGACAAAATCCTGTCACATACTACAACATGAATGAACCTTGAGGGCATTATCTTAAGTAATACAATCCAGTGACAAAAAGGCAAAAACTATATGATTGTATTATATGAGATATCTAGAACAATCATTTATAGAAACAGATAGTAGAATGGTGATTATTGAGGGTGTGGCAAGGGAGTAAATGAGATTTTATTATTTGGTGGTTACAGAGTTTCAGTTTTGCAAACCAAAATAGTTGTGAAAATTGGTTTTCCAAGGGTGGACATGTATTTTACGTTATATATGTTCGCTATAATTAATTTTTTAAAATTTAAATAAAATTATTGAAAAAAAATTATGAAATCCACCTTTGTAACTCAACTAAAAGCATTAGACCACAATTACTTAGTTTACCACTGTGCTTATATATATATGCTTATATATATTACTTAGTTTACCACTGTGCTTACATATATATATATAAGTCAGGGTTCTCCAGACACACAGAACCAACAGTAGATGGTATAGATGCAGATGATATAAATAGATGGATATAGGTACAGATTAGATTTAGCTAATAAATATATATATATATATTATGTAACGTCTATGAGAGGGGATTTTTTATGGGAATTGGATCATTTGATGATGAAAGCAAGGCTGTTGGCACACTGGAGAACTGGGAAGCTGGTAGTGTGGTTCAGTCCAAATCTGAAGGTGTGAAAACCAAGGGAACCAGTGGAGTAACTCAGTCTAAGCCCAAAAGTCTGAAAACCTGGAGGGCTCTGTTCTGCAAGTCCCAGGGTCCAAAGGCCAGAGAACCTGAAGTTCCAGTGTCCAAAAGTGGGGAGTAAGGCTGTTCTAACTCTAGAAGAGACAGAACTTCTCCTTTCTCTGTCTTTATTCTATCTGGGTCCTCAGCTGACTGGATGGTACCTGCCCCCAATGGTGAGAACAGGTTTTTACTCAGTTTACTGATTCGAATGCGAAATCCTCACAGACATACCCAGAAATAATGCTTTACCAGCTACGTAGGTCTCTCCCCTACTCTAGTCAAATTGACACCTGAAACTTACCATCACATTGTATGGGACATTAACATGAGGAAGGTAGGTGAATTCACCTCTGCACTATTTTTGAAAAGAAAAAAAATTCTTAAATACTTATCTTAAATATTTAAGTATAAATATTGTAAAATCAAAATATTTAACTCAGAAAGTATCATAGACCTAGCTGAAAACCTACAATTATAGATCTAGAAGAAAACAAAGGAGAAAATATATGGGATCTTGGGCTAGTCAAAGATTATATTACACAGCAATAATGATGTATAAATTAAATATAAATTAGACTCCTTCAAGAACTTACCAAGTTATAATTTTAATATGTACCATTTATCATTTTTCAATTATACTTTGATAAAGCTGTTTAAGAAAATAATGGGAAAAAGAAGGAAGTGTCTTATCTACAAAAAGGAATTGATGGTGAATTAGATATAGAATTAAGACCAACAAATATGAAAATTAGGGTGACAAAAGAGAGCGCAAATAATTTATACCCCAAGAATGAAAAAGTGATGCAACTGATAACATTTGACAAAAAAGAATATAAGGAAAATGGCAGGTAGTATACATGCTCTAACTTTATATTCTCACAAGACACCAACTAGATTCATTTGAAAGCTGAGAGAAAAGAAAATGAATGGAGGAGAGGAGATTTTGGCATGGACATTCCCCTGAAGGCATGATTTCTCAGTATCCCTCTTATTGCCTCTCTGTGTCCGTCTCCTCTCTGGCAAGTGCACACTTTCTATGCAAAAAGTTTATGTATATATATATATATATATATATGCTTTATATTTTTTTATTATTATTTTTTTAATCTGATGGAAGAGGTTGGCAGGCTAGAAACCCAAGAAGTGCTAACGTAGCAGTTGAAGTCTGAAGAATGTCAGCTGGAGAATTCTTTCTAGCTCTTGGAAAGTCAATCTTTTATTATATTTAGGTCTTCAATCGATTGGATGAGGTCCAACCATTATGGAAGGCAATCTGTTTTACTTAACCTCCACCAATTTATATATTAATCTTTTCCAAACATTTTCACAGAAACATCAAGAATAACGTTTGATCACATAATTGGGCACCCTGGGCCAGATGTAGATCACAGTAAATTAACCATCACAACAAATACCAGAAGAAATAAACACACATAAAAACACACAAAGAAAGTAGGCCAGGTGGTGAACGGTTTTTTAAAGTGAGAAAAAATTTTTTCACAAAGTTGTTACTGCAATTGAGACAACCTTCCCGCACATCAGTAAGAATAAAACTTGGTTTTCAGACACTAGACATCAGAAACATTATCTTGAGAAAAGAGTAGAAAGTGCCCCTTCCTCCAATTTTTGAAATTGTCATTGCTGCAGTGACAGATTCTCCATACTCTTATTCTTCCTTTCTACTCAGGAGAGTAAGAGACTATTTTTACTGGAGTGTGTAGATATGAGAAACAAATTAAGTCCCACACTGGGGGGATTCTGAGTAAATGGCTGTGCTGTCTTGCACTATTTGAATAGTTTTGTATTTCCCCAACAACCCAGAGTTTCTGCTGGGGTGACTGGCATTTTTGCTGGTTTGGCTGGAGATGTTACTTCTTTGTCCTCCTGGTTTCTAGTTTCTCCTACACTGCAGTGTGAATCACCAAAGGTTTTACAGTATTTGCCTCTTTGTCAAGGAAACACAAAGGTAATAAAGCATACACCTTGAAATGATGGCAGATCAAATCATGTTGGATGTGTATTTCCGGTTTTCATAGTCTGTTCGATTAGGGGCTCAATCTCCTGTTCCCTACTACCCTGTCTCCTCTACTCATTCCATTCTCTGATCTCTCACATAGTTATAGGGCAGTAGAGCACTATGAGGACAGTTTTGCAAAAAATCATGTTGGTGATGATTATACAAATCTTTTTCTCTATAAAATGCAGTATGCATCCCATTTACAAAGTGAATAATTTGATATTACAGTTTCTCATAACCAGGTCCTCTAAGTGTCCTAAACCAAATTGTAAACATTCTAAACCAATTAATTATTAGTATATTTGCATACCAACTGGAAAAAATCTCTATTGAGGACCATGAATTGATTTTCATTTTCAGGAATAGTAGAGTGGCTTCTATTATAATTAACCTCCTTTCATGAATAACTTCTGGAAATGGATTTCTTTCCATTTTTCTGATTTTTGATTGACATATAATAGTTGTATATATTTGTGGAGTACAGTGTTATTTCTCAGCAAAAGAATAAAGTGCTTTTTTTTTTTTAATCTGCCAGAGTTTTGGAAAACATGAATACAAGAAAGATGTAAAAGGCCAAAATCTCAGAACACAGAGAAAATGGTGACACTGAAACTTAGCACAAAATCCCACGTTTACTTTTTGGTTAGTGGTGGTGTTACATCTGGCAATCCCACAGATGAAATGGAGTTATACTGGCCCTCTCTACTATGGTTTGGACAATGATTTGTACCCCAAAGTTTTCTGTTTTGTCATTTGGTCCCTACTGTATTGGAAAGTGGTGAGAGGCCTAGTGGATCGTTGATTGGGTCCAGTGAGTTCAGGCTCTTACAAAAAGGGGTTAGTGTTCATGAAAGTGGTTTGTTAGAGAAATAAGATGACTGCCTTAGGTCTCCTGTCTCTGTAAGTCCCTGTCATCTTCTCTGCCTCCATCAGCTATGTTCTGGCATAGCTGTCCTGAAGCCAGCACAGCACCTTTGTTCTTTTTATCCACTGAACTACTAAGACAAATAAACCTCTATTCCTCATAAATTATCCAGTCTCAGGTATATCTATTAGCAATTCCATAGTGGACTAATCAAAAACCCACTGCAATCAAATCAACCCCCACATGCATGATGGGGATTTGCCTCCAGCTTAAGAATCTAAAAGAAACTTTCATCAGACCCATTGGGCTACACCACTGAAGGAGGAATAAACCTGAATTAAAAATAAAAACCGAAGTTTTACTTCTTTCTAAAGAGTAATAATCCAGAGCTACAAATTTTCCTTATAAAGGCCAAAGTGTAGCCTAAATTGGTTTATTTCTCATCGAGTTAAAGTGAATATACTCTCTGAGGGAATAAAGCATCAAGCAGAGCCTCCATTATCTCTACACTAAAGGAAAATATCAAGCTATAGATATAAAAATTACTATAAATCCCAAACAAAATAAGCATAAAAAGTGTTTGTTTTTTATCAGACATAAGTCAGAACTTGATATCTTTTATTCTCAAGTGACTTATTCTTTTTTTTTTTGGTACAGAACTTGTGTGCTCACTGGAGAGACAGCGAGAGACAGAGAGACAGAGATAGGAAGTGAGAAATAACCCCCCAGGGAACATGACCATGCCTCAATCCTTTCTTCTCCATTCTCCCCTTGGGAGATGAATGCCCATCGTGAGTTTTAAGCTGCTGACTCTGGGACTCAAACCATGGTTGATTTATGTGAGAGTCCAGCAACATGCCTATTCCATCATCTGTTGGTCCCCCTCAAGTGATTTATTCTTATATACCTTGTAAGTTGATTCTGCATGATATTTACCATAAAAATTATTGTGACTGGTTAAGATCCTGGACTCTCACATAGCCAATCACAGTTTGAGTCCCAGACTTAGAAGCTTCAAATTCACTGGGCACATGTGTGTGCATGCCCAAAATCCCAAGAGGAAAGTAGAGAAGAGATTGTGGTGTGGCCATCCCCATTTTGGGGTGATTTTTCACTTTCTCTTCCTCCATTTCTCTCTGCTTCTCTGGTGAGTGCACATGCTTTATAGCAAAAAAATCTCTCTCTCTCAAAAAAAAAAAAAAAATCATTGTAATCAGGAGCCAGCAGGAGGCCTGGTTGTTAAGGTGCTGGACTCCCACATGGCCCACCTTGGTTTGAGTCCAGAACATGGCAGCTTGAAAATCACACTGGGTACATGTTTGTGCTTGCTGAAAATCCCAAGGGGAGAAGCAGGAGAAGGGACTGTGGTATGATTATCCCCCTGAGTTATGATTTCTCACTTTTTCTCTCTTGTTTCTCTCCAGTGAGCCCACACACTTTCTTTCCCCTCATTCTCTCTGCCAAGCACATACATACTCTGGCAATTAAAAGGAAAACAAAAGAAAATTTATGCCATTTTTTAAAATTACAATCCAGAGACTTTTATTATTTGAAGATTTTCAATCTGTTCACCAAGAATTATCGTTGGAGGTCTTCACTCTGGCTTGTTGATATTACATACCCATTCACCACCTATATGCCCACATAGTGCTATTCTGTAAAAGGCATAGCACAGTCTATATTCTGAGTATTCAATATTTAGTTCTAAGACTGACAAACATATTTCAAATGATGATACTGAGGATCTGTATGGGGATGCCTGAATTGACATGTGGTGGATGATTCTGAAGCCTCTGTTCCTAGCTCTGAGAGTAAGGTCCAGAGATCAATGAACTCTCTCTACTATTTATAGGGAGAAGGAATAGTGGTAAATGTGCCAAATGTTAGCTGGAAATCCTTTAACCAAAGGCATCATGAAGTTGAGCAATTAAAGGGCTGAAAAGTGCTGCAAAAATAATACAACTAATAATACAAATGATCTACAAGGCTGAGCCACAGGAAAAGCTCAGGGTTAATATTTGGAAACCTATCTGGAAAAAAACAAGTGCCCTTGATGGAGTCAGCTGAAGCTGGGGTGGATTGTGGCATGCAGATCCTGAGATAATGCCTGTCTCTCCATCTTCCTGCACACTCCATCTCTATTGGTCATGGAAGAAATACATGAACAAGACAAAGATTAGGAAGAGATTATATAAAGATAAGTGGTGTGGAAAGAGGACCAACTACAGTTTACCATACAACCAATATACACATGAATTTGGGGAAAGAAAATTTTCAAGCATGGCCTGGAGATAAGGCTAGGAAAAGGAAAATTACTTTGAGCTTTAGATAGCAATAGTCGCTCTCACGGAACATTTTGTTCAGTTGCTAGGAGATCCTGTTTGAGATCCTTTAGGAGAGTAAGAAATACAATGTTGACTAGACTAGCTTTCTAAATTGAGTTTCTCTCAATGTAAACCCATTCATCAACCCATTTAAGCTAAACAATATAAGCTATTGTTATATTTAACTGACAAATAGGGAAATTATGTCTTAGAAAATTTCACTTACTGAAATTCATTTATTTACTAAGTGTTAGTAGGATTTGAAACCACAGATTATGGTGTTTTCCACTGTATCAAATAAAAGGTAAGGGGAAGATAAATGCCTAGTGGGGGCCGTATTGTAAAGCGTAAAAGTACAAGAGAGTTCTCTTCCCCTTGACCTCATTCTAAAATATAACCTAGGTCATGTGAAGGTTGTAAGTTTAACAGTAAATAAAACCTCAGTAAGAGCTACAGCAATATCCCAGGGGTGACTTCACGCTCATAAATCAAACGAGTAACTGCTACAACCAGTAGCACAACCAATAGGGACCAATAGGAATATAGCAACAGGATTACGATGTCAACTCAGAAACTGTCAGTCGAGGAGTCCAGATCCATGAAGAAACCACATCAAAAAGGAAAGAAGATATTACAAATGTCCTAAATGGTTATTCCCTTGTTTCTCTGAATAACAGATTAAAAAGAAAACCAACAGAAAATCATCATGATGGATGATCATATTTATCATTTGGCTAGGTAATGATGTCTAATTGTATACACACACACACACACACACACAGATCTATTATTTTTTTGGAGAGGATTTTGCTATAGGGTGCATGCACTCACTGGAAAGACAGAGAGAGACAGAGAAAGAAAGTGAGAAATCACTCCATGGGGGATTGGCCATGCCGTAATCCCTTCTCCTCCAATATCCTTTCAGGATCTTGGGCATGCACACACACATATGCCCAATGTGAGTTTAAGCCACCGATCCGTGACTTGAACCACGTTCAACAACATGGGAGTCCAGTGACATAGCCATTATGCCAACTACTGATCCCATAATTTATTATAGTTATAATATGCCATGCCTATATGTTGAAAGAACAGCAGGACCTAATGTGGATGAGTGCAGAAAATAATTAGTAGAATTTTAGACAGATCAGAAAGGGTTAGACTGGTCAGGGCCTTGTAGTCAATTGTTGATAGATTACAGAGAGCAGGATGGGAAGGCATTGGAGGACTTTGAGTTGAATATGGTATGATGTGATTTTTTTAAAGGGTTTTAAGGGCATGTGCCCTCACCAGAGAGAGACAAAGAGAGACAGTGAGAGGGAAATTGAGAAATCACCCACCAGGAGAGATGACCAAGCCACAAACCCTACTCCTCTATTCTCCTCCTGGAATTTTGGGCACAAATGCATGTATACACAGCATGATATTCGAGTCAGCAGGTCTGGCACTTTATTGATAAATAAAGTGCATTAGTCTGCTTGGACTGTCATCACAAAATACCAGACTAGGTAGTTTAAGCAACAGTAATTTATTTCTTATAGTTCTAGAGGCCAGTCTGGTGGGGTTTGGTTACTCTGAGAGCTCTGATCCTGGTTTATAAACAGGTGTCTTGACCTCACTGATCTTTCCTATGTGTGTACACATAGGAAGAGATATCTTATATCTCTTCTTATGATCCTATCAGAGGAGGATCCCATCTGTATGCCTTCATATGACTTAAATTATTTCCTTAGAGGTTCTATCTCCAAGTACAGCCTTATAGGGGACTAGGGCTTAACATATGAATTTTGGGAGGACATGAATATTCAGTTTACAACAGTCTACCCTGGCTTCCCAAAATTCATGTCTTTTGTATGGAAAATGTTGGATTCTCAGAAAATCCATGATATATTTTTCTGTTTTTCTCTGCAAAAATGCATCAAGACTTTTCCAACAACTCAGCATAATCATTTCAACCCAACAGCCCTCAAAGTTGCATTCCAGTATTGACAGCAAAGTCTAAAGTCCTGGCCTATTGAATCCAAATAGTGGCTCACCCTTTTTGAAATCAAAGTGGAGGCAGCCTTGACCCAGGGTCTGTTGTTGGAGTGGCAGCCCTGAAGATCAATCAATCAATCACTTGAGGGTCATCTTTTTCCTTTACTTAGAGAGTGAAGCATGTTCTTAGCTGCATGACTCTGTAGTCCAGTTCTATCCCCAAGGTTCAAATTGGTCATATCTCTGTTGATAGAATTCCATCTATAGTCCTAGTTTATGCTAAAATGACAGGTTAAGATAATGAGCAATCTGTTTAAAAATAAATTATTCAGATATACTCTTGGTCATATCTACAGAACAATTTTCCCAAGTTCAATTTTTGCTATAAGAACATCATTACTCTAGTCTTTAAGTTCTGGTTTCTTTGAGTTTAAGAATTTTTTTTCATTTACTTTTACCTCTCACACTTTCCAGTAACTAGTAGGGAGAAGCAATGTTTACTGTTGTACATTTTGCATAGAAAGCTCATCTAAATGTCCATTTGCTAGTTAGTACTTCCTAGTTTTATATTCCACAAAACACTGGAAATAAATTCAGCCATGTATTTGCCACTTTACACAATCATCTCCACTGCTCCAATTTTCAAAACCTATTTTTCACTTCTGTTTGAGAGCTCAACAAAATGGCCTTTATTTCCCATATTTCTATGAACATCTTGCTCATGATGATGTAAGTATACATTAACACAATCACCAGAAATATGTTTATATAAATATATGAACATTTATTTACCATTTCAGACAAGTATGGCTTTCTTAAAGAATACCCAATGTATTTATTCTCACCAGGTTGTTCCCAGATCACAGGTTAATAATATCATAATTTATTAAAGTTGTAGTATGAAAATTATACAATATCAAGAACTATCCATTTTCAAAAGTGAAAATGTAGATGAGAAAATTAAAACTCAAATAAGGACTTGGTTAAATGACCTAATTAATCAACAGTTGACTGACATAATCTTTGTGTTGTAAATTCACAAGATCCTGTCTCTGCTAGCCTCATATAAAACCTTATCGCATTCTACTAGTGGTGTCATCCTGGCCTTTTTGTTCTAAAAATTATCCAATTTGCTATAGTTGTTTATACAGAGGGTGACATCTGTAACTGTACAATCCCAGAACTTGATTTAAACTCTTCGACATGAGAAATATAGTCACTTGTTTGCTCTTATTAAGACAACACTTGTCATCTCAATTTAAGAACCATATGAAAAATATAGATCTAGTTATTTCAGCATTTTTTAAAGTTTGTGTTAGAGAGTGTGTGCATGCACAGAAACGGAGGGAAGAGAGAGAGAGAAAGAGAGGTAGAGAGACACCTTTAACAGGGTCTTAGCATGCCTTGATTCCCTTTCCCCAGCCCTCCAGCTCTTTGGGACCCTGAGCACATATCATGTTTCTGGTTTGTATTCAGGCTGACCCTGGGATCTGAGCCCATTGTTGGTCAGGTGGCTCCCAGCACTGCAATTCAGTATGCTACCAAATATGCCCAGAAGGTTGAGCCTACATATATCATCTTCGGTAAGATGAACTTGAGTTCTGGTGTTTGTCCTTTTGTTAACAGGCAAATATCTGAATAATATAGTGGAAGCATTGAGCATAACATATACTACTCTGCTATCTAATAAAAGATTAACATATTTTACCTATTAATTTATATAATCTATGATAAATACAACTAAGTTTATCAGTCTTTTTAGATTCATCACATATCTGTTCCAAAGATAAAACATTGTGAGATCCACATGTGAAAGAAAGAGCAAGGTTTGATTTACTTCACATTTCAGAAGTTAAAAGGAGAGTCTATAGAACTTTGTTCCTACCAGAGATTAAAATGTGTAAGCAATCCTTATAACAGTAGTATTAATTGAAAATAGAGGATGAAGGAGTAGAGTCTGAGGAAGGACATTAAAGAGAAAAATAGAGAGGCAAGGCACTTATAGGATAAAGAAATGGGTTATTATCTTTTGAGGGATAACCTTATAGCTTTGTCAACTGGACTGCTGCAAAATGTACACATGTTGGAATGTTCACTTTGCAAGCTAATCAATGTGATTGAATGTATAAAAGAAATTGAAATAATAATAAGAATAATGATAATAAAAATAAAAAAACAAAGATTAGAGGACATAGAAGCATTGAAAATGGCTATGGAAACTGGAGTCAATATAGGAAGAGGGTGGGAGAAGAGGTAAGAGTATAAGGAAAGAAATTAAGGAGAAACATAGAGAAGCAAGACATTTATGGGATGTAGAAATGGATTATTATCTACTGATAATAATGTGCTTTGTATCCTCAGCTGGGCTAGTGTGAAGTATATTCATGTTGGAAAAATTTGATTTACAAGTTAAGCGAAGTATAGTAATTAATTGTATAAAATAAATAAAAATAAATTTAAAACGAAGAAAAAGAAAAAAATGAATAATTAACTACTTTTATGGTGATTCATATTTTTAAAAATATAATAATTATATGTCTTTGTGGGGTACTGTATTCTTTTTCCAAGCATGCATACAATGCATGTGATAATCAACTCCAGGATATAAACATCTTCATCTTATTCTATATTAAACATTATATTAGATTTTAAACATGGAAAAAAAGAAAATAGATGATACTTAAACTTCAATATTGTACATTTCTTAAAGCATTTTATTTATTTATTTATTTATTTATTTATTTATTTATTTAGAGGTTTTCGCCATAGGGTGCGTATATGCACTCACCAGAGAGAGAGAGAGAGACAGAGACAGTGAGAGGGAAGGTGAGAAATCACCCCTTTGAAGGATGGTCATGTTGCAATCCCTTCTCTTTCATTCTCCTTCTGGGATCATGGGCATATACACACACATGCCCAACATGATTTTGAAGTCACTGAGTCTGGGGTCTGAATCCCAGCTGGCCATGTGAGAGTCTAGTGATGTAACCATTATGCAATCTTTTAATTTCCACAGGGCATGTACACTCACCAAGCAGGAGCAGATAGAGAGACAGTGGTAGAGAAAACATCTTGCACTGGGACATGATCTTGCCACATTCCCTTTTCCAATTCCTCTATTTGAATCTTGAGCATGCATATACGTGTGTGTGCTCAGAATATTTTTTCAAGATTTTGGGGTTTGGATTTGAACCATGGGTGGTCATGTGGGATTTGGCTCCTTTAACTACAACAATATGGTCTAGCCCTAGAAATTCTAATATACTTCTTTTTTTGAACTATTTAATTTTATTCATTATCATCATCCTCATCATCATTACTTTTAATTTGACCAGAGAGAGACAGAGCGAGTGAGAGGGAAAGTGAGAAAGTAAGCCATCAGTCTGGGATGCCAACCACAGTTGACTATGTGGGAGTCCAGCACCTTAACAATCATGCCACCTGCTGGCCCTAAAAAGTCTAATGTACTTTGAAAGATAAAGTAAATTAAAAAAAAAAAAGTTAAGAAATGCATCTGATAGTTACCAAAGGTTGTTGTGTTCATGAATGCAAAGAAAGAGAAAACCCCACAGAGGAGTAGTTAATTGTGTGTGGACTGACCGATGTCTCCTGGATGACTAAATGATTGGAATTGTTAGCATGGGACAGTAAGTTCATCCTATTTTTGCCAAAGTGTTGTCATTATGTTTCATTTAGTCAATATGATGTCATTGTGTCTAGAAAAGTCAACCTCTGTAGTCATCAGTAAGGCTAGGATAACCGTTGCTCTATTTCTTATCCCATCATAACCCTAACTAAACTTATCACCCATCTACTGAAACTCAGAGCAATAATAATCTACAGAATCTAAGAAATTGTAGTAAATAATACACTCATATATAAGGGAATTAGAAGCAATAATTTGCCTGGGTAGTTTGTGTGGGTAAAGAATTTTACAATGACTTCCATATGAAATAATATCCTTGAAATAGCGGGATGGCTTAGGTTGTATACTGATTACCAGCATCTCATGAATGGGTGTAGCGGTTGTGTTTAAGAAATCCTGGTACTTTAACAATATAATTGGATAGGAGGAGTGCCTTGGAATTTCATGTCTGGTCCATAACTATCTGGCATAGCAGGAATCTCCCTATGCCCAAGAGAGTATACTGGACTTCTCCAATGGAAATGTCATGCCAGTAGTTGGATCTATGGCCTCTGTAGCCCAAAAGCTACTCCTTCCACCATTCAAGACATTAATTAGTAAAAATCTCATGGATACATCACAGTAATTGTTTTACAAATGAGCCTGGGGTTGAGTCTTTGTTCTATTACTAACATAGGATATTTGGCAAGTAAATTAAATTTTTAAGCTCTAATTCTCTCACTTGAAAAAAAATTGGTGAGAGAACCTATTCCATAAGTTTGCTTAGAGGGTTAAGTTAGGATACATCTATGGAGCGTTAATAAAATTACAATTAGTACCATATCCATCAAGTGTGTGTATGTCTGTGCAAGAGTTACACTAAGTTTCCTCTGAGTGAAACTTTTTGTCGGTCACTGGAAGGTTGCACATTTGTTGGCTAGAGTAAGTGATCAAGTGAAGACCAAATTTAGCTAGTAATTGGAGATGATTGGTAAAAATTATGCTCAGATAACTTTTAAAAAAGTTAAAATTTACTCTCTAGTTGAAACTTGGGGAACATGCTTTTGCTTCCAGAAATTTTCTCGGTTGCAACATATAATCAACTGATTTGTGAATACTAGCCTTCACATTATAATGGTTCACATATTCCCTGGTCCATCTGAAAGGGGTCAAGTCCAAGTGTCTAATTCAGGCCAATGGACTTTGACAACAAAATGTCAAGCTACATTTTCTAGTCTACTTTCCATGTTCATGAGGTTGGAGGCAAAAGGACAAAAAAAATGGTAGAGTCACACATCGGAAGGATGTCTGATTCCTGAATTCAAAGCTTGGAAGGTTACCAAGGGAGCTGCATGACTATAATTTCACCAGTTAGTCTTAAGTGAGCAACGAATGTGTTACCTACTAAACCTGTACAGTTGTTTATTGAATAGTCTTTGGTGTCTCCTGATTAATATACATTTTTTTTTCTCCCTGAGAATTGTCAAACTTGTTTTCAATTAAGCAAATATCATTGAGGTGAAAAATTAATTTAAAAAGTTGATTATAAGTTGACTTATGAATATTGATCACCTGAGTGTTACTTGAAGGCACTCAAATTCTCCTCTCTATCCCTTCAGTGATTTTGAGAGAATTTTATTAATTAGTGGAAATAAGGTTGTTTGCACTTACTTCATAAACCATTTTCCTGCAGTTATGTTAAAAACTTTAATTGTGGGACCAGCAGTTAGCGTAATGGCTATGTTGCTGGACTCCCACGTAGTCGACCGCGGTTCGAGTCCCGGACCCGGCGGCTTAAACTCACGCCGGGCGCGTGTGCGTGCGTGCCCAAGATCCCGAGAGGAGAATGGAGGAGAAGGGATTGCGGCGTGGCCATCCACCCTGGGGGGTGATTTCCTGCTTTCTATCTCTTTGTCTCTCTCTGTCTGTCTGGCGAGCGCACGCGCCCTATAGCAAAAACCTCTCCAAAAAAAAGAAAAAAAAAAAAAAAAAAAAAAAAAACTTTAATTGTAAGTAAGGTATATAACTTCCTCAAAGAGTAAACAGCTGAGTAATCAATAAACTATATGAGAAAAATACTGAATTATGTGTAAAAATTTTTACCAAAAAATATGTTTTATGCTTGGAAGCAAGAAGAAGAGTAAACATAGGTTCTCCTACTAACAGTAGAAATTAAACTTAGAGTAAAAGAGGTAAAATATTTTAGATCTAGGTCATGTTTCAGGTAGGATAATTAATTTGGTGTTACTTGCATTAAATATTTGATCTCTCAAGACCTCAATTCTAGAAAAAAGTTAAATAGGATTCTGGATAGTTATGGCACTTAAATATGATAGAATATAAGAGACCGTAGCATACCATATTTATCAAGTAAATATTTAATTTTATTTTCTTATTCTTTAAGACTAAGATTTCATCAGAAAACAAACAAATAGCTAAAAACATATTGGTGACAAATTTACATATAAGAACCAAGCAATATACATACTAACAAGCTATAAAAATAATAAATGTTTGAGGCAATTTTAACAAAATTTACCATTTGAGTAATACATTTTAGTCATACATAGCATTTACAACCTTAAGTCTTATTTCCTATTAGAATTAGATGTACTATACTTGTTTTAGTACAAGTAAGTGCATGAGAAAAATTCAGGGAGCAATACAAGTCAAAATCAGAAAACCACCAAGCAATCTAGGAATTTGCACTGATATTCTTAAATAAGTGATATTCCATCTGAAGACTAAAGAATATGGAAATAAAGGTAGGATATAGTTTTCTAGCTGTAGGGAATAAGATGTGCACAAGCTCAGTTCAGAGAGAAAGGTAAATTTGGAAAGCTAAAAATTTGGATGAAATGAAATGGGAGAAAACAGAACAAGAGGGGTAAGTGTGGTACCATGTGTCAGGCAGAGCCGGGCAAGGTGTTAGGAGCCACGTGAGGTAGTGGACACGTGCTTCAAAGGCAATGGAAAGTGCATTACATGGGTGGCTCCTATCCTTCACTTTCCCGTGTCCATGCCCTCAGTTATGTGTCTGCATAGTGACTTCTGGTGCTGTCCCTCGGATTCACCATATCACTTCCTTTGGCCAATAGAAGGAGATGGAAATGAACTGGACCCCTTCATGTGTCTTCTTATATTCTTGCACTTTGTCCAAACCATGAAAAAGATAAACATTCTGGTCACAAGAAGTGATGAAAGGCAGTAAGAATAGGTTTTGCCAAGCTGAGTTGTTCTAGATAAGCCACTAAATAAGATCCTAAACACTCACTGATGCCAAAAACGCAATGCTAATCTGGACAAATGGCAAAACTAGCCAGGTCAGCACAGTCCACATAACCAAACCACGGTAATGGAAGCTACATACCATAAAATATGTGGAAAATGAAATTTTATCTTGTTATAAGATTGAGAATTTCTGTATTTTTAGCATGCAGCAACAGTTAACACTAGAGATTTTTAATTCAGACATACAGAAGCATTTTAAAATTACGTAAGTTTATTTTTGATGCAGTATTGTAAATAAACAGAGGGAATAAACATATATAGAGAAAGATCCTTGTAGAATAGCTTGCTCATTTGTGGTCTGGAAGAAAATGGAGCTGGCAAGGGAGATATGTAGAGAGAGACATGCATATATTTGAGATATATTTGAGGGATTGGAAAAATAAGAGTTTGATATATATTTGTTATGATATGTGGACACTGATGGATCATGACAAAAATACCCTTCTGGCTTGTGATGTTTTACTATGACAGGGAATACTGAATGAGTAAAGTGTTAGAAACTGAAGGGAAGGGATGATTATATAGATGGTTCTCAAAATAGGCATAAAGATATTATCCTGGAAGAGTCGTCAGAATGATGATTTTGGAAATGTGGGCTGGAAGACATATTTGAAAGTCATTCACAATCCAAGGGAAGACATGCAAATGTCTTGAGTTATGGGTCAAGCTTCAGTCAGATGATAAAAATATAACACCAAATATATGATTGTGTTATATTTCAATTTTAGGAGGTATATTTTGAGAACTATGTGAATTAATATGTGTATGGTGAGAGGGAGAGTTCCTTTTTATGAACTATATATATGTCTTTCTGGGATTGACAGAAACAACCGGAACATATTCAGCTCCTAAAATATCCCAGACTCATGGGATAAGCAAATATACTGTGGGCAATTTGGACTGAGCAAGACTAGTCTGAGCTGGATAATCTGCATACTTTAGAATAGTGTTTTTTTTTAATTAGCACTGTTGACATTGGGATAGGTAATTCTTCCTTGGGGTAGAAAAGTGGTCTTGTACATTATAGAATATTTACATTATTTCTGTCCTCCATTTGCTAAATTCCAGTAGTATTTCACCTGTTTATGATAACCAAAAATGTTTCTGTATATTGCCATAAACCTGTGGGGGCAAAATCCTTGAATTCAGAAATACTGCTTTGGAGCATAGGTGATTTTTTTAACTTTGGAGACTAAATAAGGAGGTATAAATTTAACAAAGAATATCAAAATCATGGTAATGATGTTGTAGTTTGCTCATCAATGATGTAAATGTTTGCTATTTATTTTTATTTTATATGTGTTATTTACATTTATCATTATACATCTCTATAGCACACAATATGTTTATTGCAGCATTATTCACTATTGCTAAGTCACGGGACCAACCTAAATGCCTAAGAAATGATGCATGGATTGAAACTATGTGTATATACACTCCTGACTCAGGCACAAGGAACCATGAGACCCTGCCATTAGACTTCATGTGG
Source organism: Tupaia tana (assembly GCA_026018925.1). NCBI lineage: Eukaryota > Metazoa > Chordata > Mammalia > Scandentia > Tupaiidae > Tupaia > Tupaia tana. The sequence continues at coordinate 109,955,262 of JAKSZU010000003.1, forward strand.
ATAAATATTTATTTTTAAACTTATTTATTTACTTCTTCCATGGGAGATAGAAAGACAGACAGAGAGGCATCCCCAAGGTCTTTATGCCATGATTCACCCACAGATTCAGCCAGTTCAGATCATAGAATTTTGCATGAGTGTGCCCCGTCAGTTCAGGGAGGTCCACAGGGAGGTCCCATGTGGGTCCAGTTGCTCACCACTGCACCATCATCCAGCCTCATCAATATTTATTTTTTAAAATTTCTTTAAACAAAGTAGTTTTCTATGTAGTGAAAGTTCTATTTTTTCACGTGGGATGTACATTACACTTGTCAAAAATTAACTGAAATGTGGCCAGTTAAATGGAATAGTGGTTAAGACAGATTAATTCCACCTAGCTGACTCTGCAGTTCAATTCCCAGATCTGAGAGCTTGAAAAACATGCCTGGCATATGTACATGCATGCTCAAAACCTTTCGAGGAGAATGGAGGAGAAGGGATTGCAGTGTAGTAATCTCCTCAGGGGATGCTTTCTAATTTTCTCTCTCTCTCCTTTTCCTTTTCCTTTTTGGCAGCACGTGCCCTATAGCACTTTTTTTTTTTTAATTACTGAAATTAAACTGAATATGTACATTTTAATTTAAGTAGATTTACTTTAAAATTTTAAAAACATAATAAAATTGTGTTGACATTTAAGAGAAACTTAGACATTTGCCTTTCATTTTTAAGCAACAAAGTGTAAGACAATTGTAAGTGCATTATTATATTTCAAAGTTTGACATTATGTTATTTTTTATATTCCTAAATTTTGTACATTACATTTATAAGAATTGTTTAAAAGCATTTGAAAATTTATTTTTGTTAAGCATATAAATTCTCTTTGTCAGACTTATGAAGTAGCTAAGAAGAATACCTAAATTCATAAATGTAGATCAACATATTAAAAGAAATTTAATTAACTAGATTTTATAATACCTTAAAGGTAGTTTAATCTGGTCAACCTAGGTTAATTGAACCTTACTGCAAGCACAGTAAAGGTAATATTTTCTTTATTTCCTACATCTAAAAGAAAAAAGAAAGTATAGCAAGTTTAAAAATTTGAACTTTAAGGACTGGAATAGCATACATTTTAAGATTCATCACTTTAATAAACTGAAAATTGAGGTAAAGTCCAATATTTGCAATTGAAAAGTGTAAGTCAAGGACAAAACTACAAGAAACTCTGAAATAACTAGAGCCATATTAACATTTATGGAGATTAACAGAAGTTTCCAAAAATGTGGTTAAAACAACCTTGAGAGCAGGCTGGCAGAATCCATAGCAGAATGTTTAGAAGAGGAGGGTGGGAGTCGACAGTGTGTAATAGTAATATGCGAGGAGAGAATGAAGAAAGGATGAGGCCACTCAACTCATAACATGGGGTCTTGGCTACAGAGTTCTAGTGGAGCATATTCCAATGGAGAAAGAAGTGATTTTGCAAATGGAACACACATTCTAAGCCAATTACAGACATCTTTTGCCTTCTTTGACTATATTGTTAGTCCTAAACTGAAGTTTTAAAATAATGGCAAACTTTAAAATTGCAAATTATAAGCTTAAGTGCCAATCATTTCTTTTTTTTTTTTTTAGAGAATTACTCATTTAATTTTCTTTATTATTGTCATTATTATTTTAATTTGCTACAGGGCACATTTGCTCACCTGAGAGAGACAAAGAGAGAGAGTGAGAAGGCAAGCGGCCAGGTCTAAGACTTGAACCATGGTCAGCCATGTGTGAGTCCAGAGGCTTAACCACCATGCCACTTGCTGGTCTCACCAATCAATTTTTTTTTTATTTTTAAAATGATTTATTTAATTTTATCCATTATTATTATTTTAATTTTTTGTTATTATTTTAATTTGATTGAGAGAGAGAGACACACACACACACAGAAAGAGAGGGAAAGTGAGAAAGCAAGCTGCCAGGTCCAGTACTTGAACTGCAGCTGGCCATATGTGAGTCTAGCACCTCGAACATCATGCCACCTGCCGGCCCCCTACCAATTAATTCTTAATAATCCTACAGAACCAAGAGAAAAGAAGATGACTTTGACATAGAATAAATAATGAATTGTTTCATTAAGTCTCATTACTAGTGATTACTTGTGACATCCAAACAAAAATTGGAGCTGCTTTGGTGAGTGTCATAAAACTAGCTGCCAAATAAAAATTATGAATTGGTAAATAAAATCTTCTAGGCTGAAAAGTAAACTTTCAAGTACGGGTTACACAAGTTAACAAAGACCATCTATCTATCAGTCTATTGATCTGCCTGTCATATCTATCTACTATAGCTATCTATCCATCCATCCACTTATCCATCTATTGACTTGATCAACTGATCAATCTATTTAACTAATTTATGTATGTTTGTTTATACATACCTATCTATCATTTATCTTGACAGTAAATTTAATACACAATTGGAAAGAATATCAAACTTCTTCAGTTATTTATCTCACCAAAATAGGTCCCAAGGCTTTAGTTCCAATAACTTGTATCAAGTGCAGACTCCACATATGCATAGCTGTGCAGTTGAACAAGTTCTTAAACTGTACACCTCAACGTCATGACTTTTAAATGGAGATAATTCACATGACTTGAGAACTAAGTGAGATCATTCATGTAAAATGCTCAGCATAGGACACTGATCTGTGCACCACAATCATTTGAGGAACGAAAATGCAGATGCCAGGTACCACCTCGACTGTGGTTGTCGGTTGGTCTCAGAGAAGACCCAGACACGTTTCACGTTTTTGTTTTTGAATGTTCAGCAGGTGTTTTTCATGCAGTGAGTAGAGGACACTTGTTAGGAAAACTAATGTATAGTAGAATCTCAAAAAGCAACAGTTAACATCATTGTCTTCATCACTACCATCAACTGTAAAAAATAGTTTCTGAGTCCAGCAGTTGGCGTAACGCCTATATTGATGGACTCCCATGTAGTTGACTGCAGTTCGAGTCCTGGACCTTAAACTCACGCCAGGTACATGTATGTGCATGCCCAAGATCCCGAGAGGAGAGTGGAGAAGGGATTGCGGAGTGGCCAACCCCCCTGGGGGAGTGATTTCTCGCTTTCTGTCTCTCTGTTTCTCTCTGTCTTTCTGGCGAGCGCACACGCCCTGTAACAAAAACCTCTCAAGAAAAAAAAAAGAAAAATAGTTTCCACATTGAATTTTCACAGCTAAGTTTATATCAACCTTGGCAACCAAATATAGCCTAAAGGAAAATACAAGAGAAATAAAAAACAAAATTATTGATTTAAAAAAGTATTACAAATTTCCTACTGTAAGTGAGGCCTACAATTACATATTGGAAAGTTGCAGTGAGTACAGATTGAAATGACGTTAATTACCATAATCTGTTACTTTGGGCCAAAAAAATATAAAACTGTGTCTTTTGGGTGAATGATTGTAATCAGAATTTAGACCCAAATCCATGTACTTTTAATTAAATTAGATTTTCTACAGAGCATTGCATTTAATAAAAAAAAATACTAGATGATACTTCAAGTACCTATGTAGTTATAATAAAAGTTTCATTTTAATAAAACAGGAAATTAAGACATAGCAGGGTTCTATGTTACTTAATAGTGATTTGTATGCTGCATGTTGTTCCCAGTTTTAAAGACTGTGCAGCATCACAACTGTGGTGTGTATTTTTGTTTGTTTTTATTATTATTTTTAATCTTTTTTTTTTTGAGAGTTTTTTGTTATAGGGCACGAGCGCTTGCCAGACAGACAGAGAGAGACAGAGAGACAGAAAGCAAGAAATCACCCCTCAGGGGGGGATGGCCATGCCACAATCGCTTCTCCTCCATTCTCCTCTCGGGACCTTGGGCATGCATGCACACGTGCCCAGAGTGAGTTTAAGCCACCAGGTTCGGGACTCGAATACATGGTCAAATACATGGGAGTCCAGTGACATAGCCATTATGCCAACTGCTTGTCCCTAGAATTGTGTTTTACCTACTAGTTGTAAGTTAGGAATATGTAGAAAACTCCAGAAATGCAGTGTGTTCACTTCAACAACAAAATAGTCAAATTTGTTGCAAACCACATGAATTATTAATCATCTTTGAATTATCATTGCCCTTAGGTCTCTCAAATTTGTTGAGCATTCTCATGTTTTATAAATCCTTGAGACTTCATTTGCAAAAATGTGCCATTTCAGATAAACTCAGCCTGCAGCACATACTCTGGGACCACGCAGATGATGTGCTAATCCGGACCGCTCTCCTCTGTTGATGAGGACACTTGACATTTCATTGATGAGGCATTTGAAGGCCAGGTAGAAGCTTGCTGGAAAACCTAAGGGCCATCAGACACGCAGGAACCCACTTGCAATTGATTGGTCCCACTAAACAACTTCCTTTCTAGGCTTCAGACAGCATCTGGCCCTTTTTTATTGCTTCCTTCATTACAGTTTTGCTTTGTTGTGACAAAAAGAACATCTTTCTTGGAAGACTGATGCAAGTTATATTTTTACAATTTAGCTTTTTAGCTAGACTATTGCAAGCCAATATTGTCCCCACTCAACATATACTGAATGTCTGCATTTTCTGGCAGAAACTGAAATATTGGAAAACATAATAACAGAGACAGCAAGTGTAGAGACCAGAGACTGTATGGGAAGGGTGGGACAGAGGATAGTGGAAAGGAGCAGCTCTGGAAAAGAATTTAAGAGACACAGAATGAAAAGTTGTTGTGTTCTGTAATATCTTTAACTTGTTTGACATGCAATGCATTTATGCTTTGACAACCTATATTATATGCTGTAAAGACATAGAAAAATAAAATGTAAATAACAAAATTACTGTCCCTGTTTAACAACACGAAATCCTAATAGTTTAGTGGTAACTATAGTAATCCTTGAAAAACCATACCATACATCTGCCTTGCATATTTGGGGATAGTGTAGGGAAGTCCAATACCTTCATCAAATCACACATTGAACGTAGTTTCTCCCCATATACTCTACAGTCAGTTTTGGCCAACAATTTTTTTATCCTAAGTATTTCACATACTGGTTAATTTATACATATCTTGCATATTTTTAACTTATATGTGCTCAGTAGGGTATTTCTAATACAAAATCAAAAAGGGATACATTTCTAAACTGACAGTGGTATCTCCTTTTTTGTTTTCAATTGAGTTTACAGTGAAATAAGTAACAAGGCTCTATTTAGGATGTTAAGAAGGTGTATGAATAGCTAGAAAAGTCCTTTAAAACAGTGGTTGTGTCATGCTGTCTTTTTATGGTGAGCTAGGTTGTTACTGCATGATCATTAAAGATCAATGCCTCTAAGGCAGTTTGTATGAAAGAAAGCTGAAAAGTAGGTGTGATGTTCATTTCCTCATTTGTCTTCAGAATTCAGTGAAAGTTACCTGAATTTACTGAAAACGGGGCCTTAGCTAACTTTAAGATGTAGCTCCATTCGAACACATCAGTGCTCTATGTGGGTCATTGATCATCAAGGCTGCTTCCCCACCCAGTCTTCCACTACTGTTTTTCTCTCTTAACTCAAGAGAATGTTTCCCCTTGGACAAAAATCTGGGTTTTTCATTTTATAGTGTGACTCAGTATATTTTAAAGAGAAGTAATAGAATGGAAAACAATATGCCTCCAATTGTGTTGTGAGAAATCCACTTTGTGCAGGTAATTTGTATCAGCGTGTGAGGCTGTGTGGCACATGCTCAGATAAGGTATCTGGAGGCCATTCGACTGTCGAGTTCCCGTGTCCTCCATTCCTGCACAAGCACAGCAAAACCCAGCTCAGGACACGTGGTCATGTTTTAGAAAAACAAAACTGAAGCTTAACCAGTCAGAAACTGCAAACTGACCCCTAACTGAGGACTTTCCACGAAATGATCCCAATAAGGAAACTGATCCACTCTAAGTCACCAAATATTTCCTCCATCTTGCTTCCATGTTCACCTCATAAACCTTTCTCTTCGTGCCTCTTTGGGGTAGCCCTGAACTGTTTCTAGTCTGGAGCTGCTAATTCATGCATGACCCTCTGATCAAATAAGGTTTTAAATTTATTTTTTTAAAGTTTTTTGCCATAGGGGTACGAGCTTGTCTGGGAGAAATAAACAGTGAGAGAGAAAATGAGAAATCACTGCCCAGAGAGGATGGCTATGCTGTAGTCCCTTCTCCATTCTCCTCCTGGGACTTTGGACATGAATGCACATGCACCTGTGTGATCTTCAAACTGCCGGGTCTGGGATTTGAAACATGGTCGATTGTGTGGGAGTCCAGCACCTGAATCACAACTCCACCTGATGGCTCCAAATCTTTAAAGAATTTTAATGTGTCAAAGCTTATCTTTTGGTTAGTATCATTCTTGTACTTGAACCTTGCCTCCTAGGAAACTGACATGTCAGCTTTGTAAAGGAATACTGTTGATCAGGTAAGACTCAGATTTCTGGTATTACTTTTTTCCTAACTTCATTTATCATCTTTATGATCACTGCCTTTTTAATGACTCCTTATTTTAAACGGACTTGAATATAGTACCATGCTCATCTTTTTTAATTAGGTGAGATATTTTCTGTGTGCTTTTCAGAAAATTTCACTATAATTCTAAAAATGTATAAGAGAGTTACATTTAGTTGTATTTGCTACAACTTCTAGTTTTTTCTTTAATTAAATCAGTAAATTACATCTAAGAAAAATACTTTTCTGTTACGAAGAATTTTCCTCCACTCTTCTGAGTAATGCAGCTGTTACAATCGCAGAGATTGGGTTCTTTTGACCTAGCTTCGTAATTTATCTTTTTTTTTTTTTTTTGAAGAGGTTTTTGCTATAGGGCATGTGCACTCAGAAAGACAGAGAGAAACAGAGAGACAGAAAGCAAGAAATCACCCCCGGGGAGGGGGGGTGGCCATGCCGCAATCCCTTCTCCATTCTCCTCTCAGGATCTTGGGCATGCCCATGCATGCCTGTTGTGAGTTTAAGCCACCGGGTCTGGGACTCGAACCGTGGTTGACCACAAGGGAGTCCAATGACATAGCCATTACACCATCTGCTGGTCCCCATATTAATCTTAAGCAATAACTTTATCCTAATTCTATGTCTTGAGTTTATCTTCCTTAAAAATGATTTAAGACGAGTAGCTCCCTTCTGGCTGTGATAGGAAGACGAAGTGCTGAATGATGAGCTCAGAAGAAGGGCTCCCACCGAGAGCATCCAATAAGCGTCACCCATTAATATGGCAGCCCCGGTTGCCAGGTTTCTTTATAGGAAATGTCATCATTTAAATTTCTCATACCAAGGGGCCAGCAAGTAGCATTGTGGCTAAGGGGCTGGACTTTTACATGACTGACCTCAGGGAGAGTCCTGGACTCCACAGCTTGGAAATTACATATGGCAAGTGTGCGTGCATGCCCAAAATTGAGAGAGGAGAAGGGATTGCAGTGCGGCCCCTTCCCCTGAGAATGATTACTTTCCCTCTCTCTGTCTCTGTTTGTCTCTCTCCAGTGAGCACACACACCCCATGGCAAAAACCTAAAAAAAAAAAAAAAAAAAGTCTCATGTGGAATGGAGGAGGCATTATTCCCACATCTGCTGCTTCCCTTCTCCACTTTTCTTAGCACATCCTGTATTAACATTCATAACTGTGGTTTGGTTACAGTCTCAAACTATCATTAGAATAAAAATAGTTGGTCACATTAGCATCAACCTTGTGTCATACTGAGCTAGAGATTTCACAGAGGCCCAGAAATTTCCCTCAAAACATTTCCATCTCCATTTATCCAATGCATTTTAGTAAACAGCCAGATGTTCCTTTAGCTAATGTTTTCGGAACATAGTCTGAAAATCAGTTTCCAATCCAGGTGCCAGTTAAAGTAGTCATCTAGACAGGTGAGCCTTAGCTAGCAACAAGTGTAAGGAATAAAATTAGGGCCAGGAGACAGAGAGGGCCTGGGGCAATGGTGGAGTAGAGTCCTTAGACAGGGTAACGGAGCCAACTCACTCTCTCATACCTTCCCTGGGAAACCAGCCAGTCCTCTGAGTCTCTCAAGCAACATAACACACATATTTGTCTCTGCTTCTGTTGAGAACTTCCTCTATGTTTGATGCGAGGGAAAAATACTCCATTCCTATCCTGAATCCTGAGTCAGGAAACACATCATACATGGTTTAATTCCTGCTAAGAATGCTCTTCAGTCGCCAGTGCCCTGAAACAAGTCATGAAATCAGATTTGGTTCTGTTTGGTGGTAGTCTAGCCTGGTGGTCTCATGCTACCTTTTGCTATGTAGAAATAATTTATGCCAATTGTCTTAGACTCTCAGCAAAAACTGAGACAGCAAGACTGAAATATTTAGCTCTCATTCAATGAGAATTGACTGTTTTGATAGCCCTATAGAGGGAGTGAGCCACTTTAGCCTGAGGACAGTTCACTGATGGGCACTCTGTGTTTTCACCTCTGACTCCAAGGCACTGCTACAGAAGCAGATTATTTATTTATTTATTTATGATTTGGAGTGTGTAACGTGAAAACACCATCAATATTTAGTAACATAAAAACTTGGTTCAATACAGAGTAAGCTACAATAGGAAAGATTCAGGTGATAAAAGAAAAAAAAAATTGGATTTAGTTTTTCCTAAGGAAAAGGATATGTCCTCTTTATTGAGGTAAAAATAAAAATTAATGTCAATGTCTCACATGCCTCTGCTGTTATTCTGCAATTAAGCATTCCCGACTTTTGTGCAATCTATAAATGCTTTTTATATGTCTAATTCACTTATTCCTAGCAACCAATCCCATATTCATGAAGTCTCTAAGGGAAAGAGCACAGAAGTATTTTACTTTAGAAAGATAGCTAAAATAGTCTCCATTAACTTCTGAAATCTTGTCATTTGGTGGGAACAGCAAATATTTCAGGTAAACAGAGTGCTGGTAAAATGGAAAGTATTTTACATGCAATGCATTTTTTAAAAATCAAAGGTTTGTGTGTGTTTGAAATAGTTAACAATAGTGTGTATTTGCTAATTTATCTGTCATTGAAAGAGCACTTTACCTAAAAGAAAGGACTGAGTAGCATGCAAAATGTTTACAATATCACTTGTATGTGATATGTGATTTCTGAAATTGCAACCGAAATGGTTTTTTTGACCAATGTTTTCTGAACAAGCCAAATAAAGTGGTTTTCTGGAAAAAAAAAATCAAGTATTTGGAAATTTCTAGCAACTAAAATAAGATTTCCAAACATGGTATAGTATCTCTCTAAGTGCTGACTCCCTTATTACACATTATAGCAGCTGAGCAGAGTGGAAGACAGTCAACCTTAGGGAGGCAGGCACTTCTCCAGGAATTTAAACACATAAACACTTTTACTTTTATGCTACATTGGCTGGAGTTGAAATTTGTCCTTAGCATCACGGCTTCCAAGAGACATGCAAGAATAAAATAGAAAGACTGAATTTTACATGTGAAAACATTTGAAGATTATTAATATATAAGGTACACTAATTAGTATATGATGCACAAGTTCAATCTCCAAAATTTCAACAAGTAGTTTAGCTTCCTAACAATATTTGTTCTTATTTATGTATACTAATATAAGTGAAAAGGAAGGGGAAAGTATGGAAAAGCACCCTAATCATAAGGCATGAATAAGAATGTATTTTGCGACCAGCAGTTGGCGTAATGGCTATGTCGCTGGACTGCCATGTAGTCAACCTCGGTTCGAGTCCCGGACCTGATGGCTTAAACTCACGCCAGGTGCATGTGCGTGCGTGCCCAAGGTCCCAAGAGGAGAATGGAGGAGAAAGGATTGCAGCATGGCCATCCTCCCTCGGAGGTGATTTCTTACTTTCTGTCTCTCTGTCTCTGTCTGTCTGTCTGGCGAGCGTACGCACCCTACAGCAAAAACCTCTCCAAAAAAAAAAAAAAAAAAAAGAATGGATCTTTACAGGGAAAAGTAGAAGATTTTGTTGTCTGGAAAACAAAATTTATGTAAGGTTATAATGATGTAGACATTAAGCCTAAATAAGGACAAGATTATGCAGAAAGGTATATGGAAAAAAGTTTACTCCAGTGGGCAAAGTCTGGCTCCTCTTTGTCCCATTTCCTCTGGCCAGAATGACAGATTCCATGACAGGTTCCAAGTTCACCAGGACTATGGAATTGTTCAGAATGTATGTCCTTTGTCTAAAAAGAGAGCTTCAGAGGCCAAAAACATTGGCAGAAGACAGAATGACCTGAAAATAAGATAGAACCGTGAATGAAAAAGGAAGTAAACAATACAGAAGAAAAAATGACTTTTCATAGAAATATGCCAGCTTGCCAATGAAGAAATTATTTCATGAACCTTCTAAGACTGTCTCTGGAAAACTTTTATAAAAATCCTAGAGAATAGTAACTAATTAGGAAAAACAACAAAAAAATAAATGTCAGGAAAAAGCTAAGACATTACCACTTAATAAATAACAAACAGAAAAAAAAGAATGTATGCCCTTATTATTCTGAATCGTTATGCTATTGAATTTGTTTACGTATGTATGCTCTTACTACATACTATGCTGTTTATATAGCACTTCTATATCTTAACATTGAGTAACACATGCTATTTACTAACATTTGTACAATATACAAGTATTGAAAAGAAATAAATCATATAAAATTCTACCAGCTTATGCCATCATTTTGATGCACTTCCTAATGGTATTTTTTTCTATGCATATACATACATAGATTTATCTTATCATGAAACTGAATCCACACTTTCTATACAATATTCAGTTCTGGTTGGTAAATTACATAATTTTTAATTAGTGAGCTACTACAATAACACTGCAACAAATACCATCATATGTTAATGTTGTGCATCTCTGATTAAAATTTAGATGTGTAATCTAGCAATGATGTCATTAGGGCAGAACTATAACAATTTTATTACTCTCCATAGCTATTGCCAAATACATTTCAGAGGGAAAGGCCATTGGGAAAAGAAACAATTCTATTTTAAACTCATCACTTCTAGAACTTCGTAGCTTCTAGAAACAGACTCAGAAGGTCAAGAACTTTGCTCCAGGGCCTTTCTGTATTTTGCAGAAAGACTGAGACTCCAAAAAGAAAATAATCATAATCATAATCAATATCATAATCAACAGAAAGCGTCAGGGAGGAAAAGAACTCTACTTTCCAATACATCACGAAACAAATGAATTTTCATGAATGAATACACATCCACTTACCCTTCACATTTCAAGGGCAGAGAATGAAACAAAGCTGAGGTGTTACACTTCTCAAAGCCATTGGCTAACATTTTCAGGGAGGCACCAGTTGATTGGATGTTATTGGGCAGACACCTTGTTGCCAAGATTCTGTACTTAACTTGGTTGAAGACTTTTCCATCAGTCAAAAGAAAAATTCTGTGGGTCTCCTCCATGAATATTTCTCTGAAGTTCTGAAGCGATGGTAGAAGAGTATTATGGGACTGACTGCCATGATATGGACAATAGAGTGCCTATGCATATGACAGGAGCTGTATGGAAACACTCAGGGTCAGGTTCCCCAGTTTACCAGAACACACTAATGTGCCCTGTGATCCTGGCTAGCTGAATGAGTAGGCGTAATGAGGGAACTGTGGAGTCGGAAGGCCCTTTCAAAGGTCTCTCTTTCTCTTTTGCTGTCTCTCAGAAATAAGTAAATGAAGTTAAAAGGGGTATGACAAGTTAACTATTGTTGATGATGTACATGGTAATATCTATAATTTGACTAATACGCATTGTGTTCATTCTGGGAAAAACCATTTCGTATGTTCTAAAGATGTATAGTTACTAAATGTAAATTAAATAATAAATAGACACAAAAAGGAAAAAAAAAAACACAAGATACAATATAAAAATGAAAAATGGAGAGAGGGTTGTCTCCATAGTATAGACATTAACCTCTGTGTATTGGGAGCTGCATCCTCCATGGCCAACTTCACTTTGATTCCCTGTTCAGAGACTTCAGGAACATGCCAAGTATATATGCATTTCTATCCCAAATTCTGATGGGATAAGGAAATAGAGAAAAAAGAAGAAGATTGTAGTATGGCTATATCCCATTGGAAGTTTCTCTCTTTCTCTCTGATGAGCTAAGATATCTTCTGGTAATTGAAAAAATAAATAAATAAATAAATAAAAAACAGAAGAAGAAGAAAAAGAAAACTTCTTGGGGCCAGTAGATGGAGTAGCAGTTAAGTCGCTAGATTTCCACATAACCAACTGCAGTTGGAGTCCTGGACCCAACGGCTTAAAACTCATGCTGGGCATATGTGCATGCGTGCCCAAAATCCTGAGAGGAAAATGGAGAAGGAAATGCAGCATGGCCATCTCCCTTGGGAGTGATTTCTTGCTTTTTGTTTCTCTTTGTCTCTCTGGAGAGTACATGCTCCCTATAGCAAAAATCTGTCTTAAAAAAAATGAAAAAGAAAAAAATTCTTATATTTTTATAGCCTACTGCTGCTGGAAAAATCCCTAGTGCCCACTATTTTAAGTCAATGAGAAATAAAATGTAGAAACATAGCATTAGACGGAATCACGTGTGTCTGAACATTCCCTGCTTTCGGTTATTTCTCTCAAGATTCAGACACTGCAATGAGCTGTAAATTGTTTGGGTGTATGGCACTCTCTATTTCTTCTTTATTATGTATTTCTCTACATTTCTCATTTTTACTTGATCCTTCAAGAATATGTGTGCTTGCTCTATAGCTGAACATTCTTGAACATAGACTCTATGTGTTATTAGCATCTAAGACTTCCTCCCAGGGTCATGATTCCTAGCACGCTAAGGAAACAAATTTTACTGCAGGACATCTGTGGTGTTAGAACGTATGTGTGAACATGAGTGTCCATCAAGCTGCTGCTACAAATCTTGATAGATAGGATCCTTGTAGTTTCTTTTTCTCTAGGAAGTTTTGCTATCAAAGTTGGTCTGGTTCCCACTTTCCTCCTTTTTCCTTTATCTCCTTTTCTGTGAAATTTTGCACTCAGGGTTGACCTGGTTTCCATCACCCACTATTACCCACTGTCTCACAAATATATCACAAAATGATAGAAGGCAGAACTTTCAGCAGAGCAGAGTATGTTCTATGTTCACATGGCTTTCTCTCTGCCATTCTTTTTTTTTGGGGGGGGGCTAGTTTTTAGGTATTGGGCACAAGCATTCACCAGAAAGACAGAGACAGAGAGACAGAAAGCAAGAAATCACCCTTCGGGGGGATGGCCATGCCGCAAACCCTTCTCCTTCATTCTCCTCTTGGGATCTTGGGCACGCACGCACATGTGCCCGGCATGAGTTTAAGCAACTGGGTCCAGGACTCAAACTGCAGTCGACTACATGGGAGTCCATCGACATAGCCATTATGCCAACTGGTTTCATTCCCTTTGCTAACCTACTCACTAGACTCAATCATGACAACCCCACTATAGTGACATTATCATACCCAGAGAACTCATCCTGAGACATCATGAAGGAATAACTTTTCACTTAATACCTTTACACTAAAATCAATGCAATCAAGTCCTAATACATGAATTTTTTTTTTTTTTTTTTTTTTTTTTTTTTTTTGGAGAGGTTTTTTTCGCTATAGGGCGCGTGCGCTCGCCAGACAGACAGAGAGAGACATAGAGACAGAAAGCGAGAAATCACCCCCCAGGGGGGATGGTCACGCCGCAATCCCTTCTCCTCCATTCTCCTCTCGGGATCTTGGGCACGCACGCACACGCGCCCAGCGTGAGTTGTAAGCCACCGGGTCCGAGACTCGAACCGCGGTCGACTACGTGGGAGTCCAGCGACATAGCCATTACGCTAACTGCTGGTTCCCTATACATGAATTTTTGAGGGACCGCTTATCACTGCCCACTGAGACTAAATTCCAAAACGTGAAACTTTAGGGGCAAACCATAATCTAAACCATAACACTGTCTCATACTCTACATGTTCTATGAGATAAAGATCTGTCAATTTTCGGGCATGGTGGCATCCGCCCTGTGGCAAAGATCTGTCAATTTTCTCCAAAGCCTAATTTATAAAAAGAAATTTAAGTCATAATTGACATAATGAATCTTTATTAGATAAAGTACTGAATCAGCAAAATCTGCATCATGGATATGCTAACAACTGTACTTCTGTATTAGTGATTATTTTAATTCTATCTTTTTACATATTATTTCTTTATTTAACTTTATTTATTACTACCTTTTAATTTGGTATAGAGCATCTGTGCTCACCACAGAGAGGGAGAGGCAAAGTGAGAAAGCAAGTCACCAAGTTCAGTACGTGAATGTAGTTGGCCATGTGGGAGTTCAACACTTTAACCACCAGACCACCTACTGGCCCCTTAATTTTATCTTAATGTTACCTACTAAGTTTAAAAATCTAAATCATCACTGAGAAGAAAGTAAAAAGCACAGAGAAGGAAATAAAGACTGACACAAAATAAAATAACCTCACCATGAGAAATAGATAACATTAATTCTTGGTGACTAATTTCCCAGAAATTTCTTTTTAATGATTCAGAAAGGCATTCAAAAAAGTAGACTGATAGATACACTGCTTTTTAAAAACAATCATGAAATATTTAATTTTTAATATAATATAATGCTATAGACTAGATTATATATTAAAATGTGTATATTTACACATTTATATATTTCATGTCAGAAAAATAAACATAACTATGATTTACATATGATTCTTTTTTAAAATTTTTTTTTCCATCAGGTGTGTGCACTAACTGGAAAGAAACAGAGAAAGGTAATGAGAAGGAAAGTGAGAAATCACTCCCAAGCGGGGAAGGACGCACTTCAATCCCTCCTCTATTCCCCTTCTGGGATTTTGGGCATGCACACATATGTGCCCAGAGTAATTTTCAAGCTGCCGGATCCAGGACTAGAACTGCAGCTAGCCATGTGGAAGTTCATCACTTTAACCGTCACGGCTCTTGCTGCCCCTTTGCTCTCTATTTCATCATTAATTGTTACATCAGGACGGTAATAGCAAATTTTAAAAATGGCAGTCAATGGTTATATAATTCTTAAAAATATTAACATCATGAATAAAATAAGTCCGCAGTTTCCTCTCAGCTCTCCTCTTCCCAAATCACAGAAATAATATTATGTTCAATCTTTATTCTTCTATAGCTTCTCTTTTTATTTTCAACATTTGCATGCAGATGTGTAGCAGTATCTTTTGTTTAAAATTGTATTATATTTTCAGGAATTCTGTCATATTCATGAGGTTATCTTTATTTGTTTTCATTCACTAATACTTCTAGAATACAGAAGGTTGTCTTTATATATATATATATATATATATACACACACACACACACACACACACACACACATATATGTATATATATGTGTGTGTGTGTGTGTGTATATATATATATATATATATATATTACTTACCTATTTCTCATGTAAGTGAGAGAGACAGAGACAAAAACAGAAAAAGAAAGAGAGACAGATACCCCCAGCAGGTATCTCCAGCCAGTCCTGGATCATGGGTTCATGTGTGTCCCACCTACTGGATGATGTCTCTGGTTCAGAACCTGGAACCTTCCTGTGTGGGTCAGCCTCGCAGAACATCAGGTTTTATTGCTGCAGCATCATCCAGCCCCCTCTTTTTCTTTGGATTGTATTTCTGAACGGCGCTGTTTATTTAGCAAGTTTTCTAATAATGAACATCAAGATTGTTTACAATCTTTGCTATTACGATACTTAATATGCAAATGCAATTTCTCTATGATAAAACAGTTCTGGAATTACTGTTATAAAAATTTTAAATTTCAATAGATTCCTAAAATTATGCTCGAAGTACATTTGCCAAATTTTATTACCACCACAAGACTACCTTTGTCTCAAATTACTCTCTAAGCAGTCTATTAGGAAATCTCTTAATATTTGCCATATTTATTTTCTAGGGCTGAGTAGCAAACTTCCACAAGCTGAGTGGTTGAACCCAGCCACTGTTTTATTCTTTCACTGTGTGGAGGCCAGAAGCCCAAAGCCAAGCCTGCCTTGGTCGGGTGGTCACCACTGCTGCTGCAGGAGAGGCTGACCTTCAAGTCTCCTCTGTGCTTTTCCATGCAAACTTTGCTGAGGGTTTTGTCTTATCTCTGCTCCTTCTCCTCTCCTGGTTTTCTATTTGGACTTTCCAAGTCTGTGTCATTGAGCACCCACTTCCTGTTCCTCACAGAGTTGGAACTACCAGGATCCCTTTTTATCTAGGATATCTGCTTTTCAGAAATAACCTCTATCATTACTACGGCATTCTATTTTGGAAAGGGAGATTTTAGGCTTTTCTTCATTTATCTCTGTTTGCTTCTAATTAATTCTAAAGTGTTGAAACTGTGCTACTTATTTATTGGCTATCTGTATGTCTCCAATTTCTTTTTTAATATCATTCAATTATAAATTGAAGTTTTCAGGCTTTTTGGAGACTTATTGAGACTTGTTTCCTTCTAAATTGCTACTATTTTAAAAGTTTTTTTTTTAAATTTTTTTTCCTTTCTTTCTTTAAAAATTTGTCAGAGAGTGTGTGCACTTGCCAGAGAGAGAGAAAGAGCATGAGAAAGTGAGAAAGCGTCCCCCATCAGGCATGGCGTGTGACAAAGCCTTCTCCTCCATTTCTCCTTCCTTTTAGGATTTTAGGCAGACATGCGCATGCGCTCAGCATTTCTCAAGCCATGGTGTCAGCCTGTGGGATTAACCACCTGGGCACAGACTGATCCCTCCGAGAGTTTTACTTGAGGTACTTGTGGAAAAGTTCTTTCTCTTTTCTTGGTTATATTTTATCTGTCACTGATCCTTGCATGTCGTATCACTATTTTTCCATCATGTGATATAATTTGTTCCTTGTTCTATCTTTTAAATTTGCTTTTGCTTGATTGAGAACATTTGTTATCTATTTATATCAGTGCGGTGGTTAAGCGCTATTTAATTATCATCTTACCCCTGGACATGATCTCATTGGCTTTCTCTTTTCTCCAATTTTCCCTCTCGTTCTCCTTCATTTTTTTTTTCTTTCCTTTTCCTTCTCACTACCTTTCCTGCCTCTGTCTTCTTTCCTCCCTCCCTCTAAACACACACTTTTTAATTGTCCTTTTATTTCAGCTTTCTACAGTATTTTGAAAATTTTATTGGTACAGAAAAAGTTCAAGAATAGTACTTTGAACACTTCTCTCCTTCATATCCTTCTTCTCCCTTGCCTGCCACACACTTACTCACTTATTTTTGGCTGAAATACTTTCTTTTTTTCTTTTCTTTTCTTATTTATTTATTTATTTTTTTTTTTTGAGAGGTTTTTGCTATAGGGCGTGTGTGCTCGCTAGACAGAGACAGAGAGACAGGAAGCGAGAAATCACCCCCCGGGGGTATGGCCACACCGCAATCCCTTCTCTTCCATTCTCCTCTCGGGATCTTGGGCACGCATGCACACATGCCCAGCGTGAGTTTAAGCCACCAGGTCTGGGACTTGAACCGCGGTTGACCACGTGAGAGTCCAGCGACATAGCCATTACTCTAACTACTGGTCCCGAAATACGTTCAGTTGTAGATCACATGCTGTATACATCTCAAATTCATATTTCTCCCTACATTTTCCAAGTAAAAGGACATCCTCCTATATAAACAGAAGATCATTATCATGCTCAAGTCACTAATATTGAGCCAATAATCACAAATCATCAACCGTCCGCATTTAAATTTCTCCAGTTGTGTACAGAATGGTGTCCACGGTTCTCTCGTGTGTGGTTTTGGGATCAACTGGTGCTTGTTTGTCCGTGTGCATGCTGTGTCTACTGAGTTTCCTTTCATCACATTCTCCTTCTACCACAGTTGTGGTTTTTTTTTTTTTTTTTTTTGTCCTTCATGACATTGATGTTTTTGATGAGTCCTGGGTACTCTTGCAGTAAAATGTTACAGTTGAGACTATCTTATTTTTTCCCAAGTTTGGATTCATGTTAATTATTTCTGGCAAGAAACTTCAATCTACAATTAGGGCTTCTCCGCTCAATCGCAATGAGAGGTGCACGCTACCAGTTTGCTGCGGTGTTGGTGCCACTGGGGGTCGCCTCTTCCCTTGATAACTAGGCGATGACCTGGGGAGCAGGACTTAGAGGATCGGAGATTCTTCTGCTGATAACGCGTGCTCATCCAACGGCTCCTCATCCTCCCTGGATCATATGATGCTGAAGACGACAAGTAGATCACAAATGGGGATCAAAGGTGGTACAGTGGTAAAACACCAAAGTCTGTGAAGCTGACCTTCATGAAAACGTTCTGGGTTCACACTCAGAGACTTCTCTAGGTGTACAAGGCAAGCCCGGGCCCATTATCTGACGTTAACTGAAGCTGGGAGTGGAGCACAGTGTCAAGATTTGGTTACGGGTGAGCTCTCTCTCTCTCTAACTCACATAAGTAATAAGTAATAAACTTGAAAAAATAAGCACATCACATAGCAAGTAAGAAAACAACTTTCTAATTCCTAAGAAGTGGGAATGCTTGGTGTGATATGGGTGAAGGAACTAAATGGCATTAGATGAAAGCAGTTTAGCCGTGGCCTGGCAACCACTGAGGCTCTGGGATGGGCTCTGGTGATTCATCCCAGTGCTCTCTCTCCTCACCACTGTGTGCTTCTGTTGGCTTATTTTCAGTTTATTAAGATATATTAGTCTCCTTCTGTTTTGGGGGACAGATTGTACCAAATTACTGTTTCTTTTTTATTATGAGTTTTGGAATCATCCTTGATAACTCCAAAAACAACTTCTGGTATCTTACTTGTAGCACATTAAATAGTTACCATAACTTAGGGGAAAATGAAAATACGATGATGATTGTGCCATTCTGTCAAAGAAAGAGGACCTTTCTATTTGTTCAAATCTATTTTTGTGTTTTCTACAACTGTTTTGGTGGTTTTCTGATGGAGACTTTTTTAGTTTATTCCTAAATTTGTATTCTTTTTCCGTTATATGTTCACTGCTATAAATGGAATTTTTTCTGCCATCATACTTTGTCTTTTATAATGTTATGTCTAAATGATCTTTATTTTTATAAAACCTTAAGCACATTTTTATTTTTATTAGGTTATCATTGAATCACTTGGTTCTGCAGCCATATATTTTGTAGCCAGGAAAAGACTCACTCCTTTTTAATTGTTTGTTCTCCTCTGATTGACGTGGTTGGCATTTCTAAGACAGTATAAATATTAGCGGAGTTAAATGTGTCCAAGACATCAATTTGGTTGCTCTTCAAAGAACACATCTGTTCTTTCTAAATTTTATAAGATGACATCTTTAGTATTATTACTCTTCAACATTTTGTTTTTGAGGGAGATAGAGAGGGAAAGTGTGATTTGGTCCCCGGGGGGAAGGGGGGGGATAGCCACACCACACTCTCTTCTCCTTCAGGTTCTTCTTGGGATTTGGGGCTTTAACAAAAACATCCCTGGCATGTTTTTCAGGCTGCTGAATTGAGACTCAAATTGCAGAGTGGGCCATGTAGAATCGGCAACTTAACTACCCTGCCATCTGCTGGCCTCCTCTTCTATATTCTCAAGGTCAAGAATTCATAGTATATTCATATTTGTAGAATCTGAGGGAAGGGAGGAAGCCATAAAATAAATACCCATTCCACAAATTATATACTTACTATGAGCCATTAAGTATACTCTCTTTAGATTCTGCCTGAGAAAAATTTTATTGTTTCATTTTTATTTATTGCACAGATATTTTTAAATAATACAATCCCTAAAGAAAGAAAATAATGTATTGTCTCACCAAAGTAAAATTTATTCATCTTAAAAATACTTTATTGGAGACCAGCAGTTAGCGTAATGGCTGTCACTGGACTCCCATGTAGTCAACCGCAGTTCGCGTCCGGTACCCGGTGGCTTAAACCTCACTCCGAGCATGTGTATGTACATGCATGCCCAAGATCCCAAGAGGAGAATGGAGGAGAAGGGATTGCGGCGTGGCCAACCCCCCTGGGGGGTGATTTCTCGCTTTCTGTCTCTCTCTGTCTGTCTGGCGAGCGCACATGCCCTATAGCAAAAACCTTCAAAAAAATTTTTATTGAAGTATTATATGTATAAAATGTACATTTCCAAAGCATACAGTTCAATGAAATTTTATACTATTAACCCACCCATGTAACTAATATCCAGACCAAAAATCTGGTCACTGCTGGCTTCTCAGAAGACTCCTTTGGGTGACCCTTCACTGGCAGTGTATTTTGGCCACTTTCACAATGATAATCACAGATAAGACAGATTAATTTTACATATGTCTACATTATATAGGATGCAATCAAAGAATATGAATGGGCTCAGCAATATGTTTATGATATTCATCCATATTTTTTAACATAGTTGTAGTTTGTAATTTTCATTGCTGTATAGTATTCTGTTGTGTGATTATAGCAAAACCAACTTATTCATTCAGATCTTTATGTTTTTTCAATTTTCAGAAATTTTTGCTTATTTTAATTTGCTGTTTTATAAATATTTTGGTCTTTATTTTAGTTGCTAGAAAAGTAGATTATGTGATCCAACTTCAAACTTATTTTCTTAAAGAATTACTTAATTTTACTTATTATTATTATTATTATTATTATTTTATTTTTAATTTGCAAAATAATACATGTGCTCACCAGAAAGAGACTGAGAGGGAGAGAGACAAAGAAAGCGAGAAAGGAAGTTGCCAGATCTGGGACTCAAACTGCAGTTGGCCATGTGGGACCATGACACCTGCTGGCCCCAAACTTATTCCTAACAGACATTCTGCTGTGAGTTTTTGAAGTGAATTTTTGCTTATGGTGAACTTTGGGGAAACAATCTAAGAAATACTTTTAAATTGTCATGAGAGAGAACAGAAAATCAGGGTTGTTGATCATGGTTGCATATCTTAACAAGTGTCACCACAGATTTGATTATAAGAAGACTATAAACGGGCTAGCAGATGGTGTGGAGGTTAAGGCACTGGATCCCACATAACTAGCTATGCTGTTTGAGTCTTAGATCTGGCCGATTGAAAATTATGTCGAGTGTGTGAATATGCTTGTCCAAAATCCCGAAAGGAGACTGAAGGAGATGGGAATCAGTGTGACTACCCCCCCCCCCGGGGGGATGATTTCTCACTTTCCCCTCTCTCTCTTTCTCGCTGGTAAGAGCACACACCTTGTAGCCAAAAACAAAACAAAACAAAACAAAAAACAAAGTAAAAAGTCCATGGGGTCACAGAGTAGCAGAGGCCATAATACAAATAAACCTGCTAATTCTACATGGTAGAGGAAGTGGAGAGGGAATTCCATTGAATGCTCAAAGAAAGATGATGCCACTTCTGCAGTCCAGCAGCTGGTTTGATTGATTCTATATTAATGAATAAAATAACATGTTTTTGCTGCCAGAGGGCAAGTGAGTTTGCCAGGGAGAAAAAAGAAGGACAGAGAGACAGAGAGAAAGCACCCCCACCCCCAGAAGGGCATGGTTATACTGTGCAATTCCTTTCCTCCATTTCTCTTTCCCATCAGGATTTTGGGCACACATATACATGTGCCTAACATAGTTTTTCAAGCTACCAGGACCCGTGTTCAAACTGCTGTCAGTCACGTGGGTTCTGGCTCCTAATGTACTGAGCTTAACCACTATGTTATGGGGCCAGCCCTAAAATAACATTCTTATTTCAATCTTTTTGACTACGTAATTGGCATTAAATTTAATTACTCTGGATTCTGGGTGGGAAATTATTTAAAATTTATACATCTTCTGGTTTCCAGTCAGATGTATCCCAAAATGTAATAAAGTAGATTTAGAATCCCGTGTTTCATCATTAGTTCTGACACTTAGTAGCTGTTTAAATTTGAGCAAGTTATTTATCTTTGCAATAAAACATAAAACATCCTAAGGGCATGCAATTAATCTTTTAGTGCTTAACTGAAAGGTAAATGCTTATAAATGTCTAATGAAATAACTCATAATATTTTCTTCCTGATCATTGATGCTTCAGACTAAAACATCAAAATTAGTGTTGAAAGGTGTTCATGAACGTTTAAGTTAGCAGAGATTCCTTTATTTCAAATATAATGGCAATAAAATATTTTGATATTTAGAAACTTAGTTTTGTGAAAAATATAAAATAATTAAATTGATGAAAAAATAGAAAATAAATCTAAATTTATTAAAAGAAACATCTAAAAATATTTCATTATAATCATGCCATTTCTACTATGATAATTTAATATATTTGGAATTTTAAAAACTATATTCTGCATATGTAAATATATGGACATATTATTTTAAAAAGGCCTCAAATTTGTGGCATTTTCAATTATAGTTACAGAAAAACTTTTTTTCCCAGAGTATTGATTAAAGATGTTAAACTCACAGGCTAGCAAGTGGCATGGTGGTTGGGGTGCTAGACTCCCATGTAGTGAACTGCAGTTTGAGTCCCGAAACCGGTGGCTTGCTTTCTCACTTTCTCTCTCTCTTTCTCGTTATCTCTCTGGTGAGTGAATATGCCCTATGCAAACTAAAAAATAGCAATAATAATAAAGAAAATTAAATACATAATTCTTTAAAAAATAAGCTAAACCCATGTTTTTATCCATAATTATAAAATATAAAACTGATAAATATGTTCAAAAATAGAAATTTATTTACATGTAATTCAGAGGAATAATGAAATAATTTCAACTGAAAGTTTTAAATTGTGGTATGCAAAAATAATCTTTTTTTTTTTGGAGTGGTTTGCTATAGACGTACGTGCGCTCGCTGGAAAGAAGGAGAGAGACAGAGAGACAGAAAGTGAGAAATCACCCCCTAGGGAGGATGGACACGCCGCAATCCTTTCTCCTCCATTCTCCTCTCAGATCTTGGGTACACATGCACATGTGACAGGCTTGAATTTAAACCACCGGGTCTGGGACTTGGACCGTGGTCGACTACATGGAGTCCAGCGACATAGCCGTTATGCCAACTGCTGGTCCCCAAAAATAATGTTACAAGTATTTGTCATTGTACTCCGCATATCGCTGTCTGTATTTCTACTATTTCTGGATGGACAGGTTGACTTATCTAGACCTACGGTCATGTAATACATCCTTGTGGTATGCAGTCTATAAAATTAGTGCAATTTTTATTTCAATATATAAATTTACATATATATACATATATATATATATGTATATATATATACACACACATATGAATACTGTGTGTGTGAGAGAGAGAGAGAGAGAGAGGAAAAATATTAGCTAATAAAGTTAACTGCAAACAGTTCATTGCTCCTTTTGTACACTTCTACTATTTATAAACCTACTCAAATATCTTAAGAATCCATTGTTAGCTGCTTCATTAAAAATCTTTTTATTTTTATTTATTTATTTATTTATTTATTTATTTATTTTTGTAGAGGTTTTTGCTATAGGGCGCGTGTGCTCGCCAGACAGAGAGAGAGAGACAGAGAGACTGAAAGCGAGAAATCACCCCCCAGAGGGGTGGCCATGCCGCAATCCCTTCTCCTCCATTCTCCTCTTGGGATCTTGGGCATGCATGCACACGTGCCTGGCATTTGTTTAAGCCACCGGGTCCAGGACGCGAACCACGATCGACTACGTGGGAGTCCAGCGACATAGCCATTACGCTAACTGCTGGTCCCAAAATCTTTTTTTTTAAAAAAGAGAGATTTTTGCTCTAGGGTGTGTGTACTCGCTAGAGAGAAAAAGAGAGATAGAAAGCAAGAAATCATCCCCCAGGGGGGATGACCACATTGCAATCCCTTCTCCTCCATTCTTTTCTCAGGATTTTGGGCACACCTGACCAGTGTGTTTCAAGTCTCCAGGTCCAGGCCTTGAACCATGCTTGGCCATGTAGGAGTCCAGCAACATAACCACTATACCATCTGCTGATCTCTCATTAAAAAGTTTTTAAAAGTTGGAACCAGCAGATGGCATAATGATTATGACACTGTACTCCCACGTAGTCGTCCATGGATGGAGTCCCAGACACTGCAGCTTAAAGTTCATGTGGGGCATGTGTGTGTGCATGCCCCAAATCCTGAGAGGAGTGTGGAGGAGAAGGTATTGCAGCATGGCTCCCGCTTTGGGGGTTGATTTCTTGCTTTCTGTCTCTGTGTCTGCCTCTGTCTCTAGTGAGCTTAAGTGCTCTAGAGCAAAAATCTCTCTCTCTCTCAAAATAAAAGGGGATTTTAAAAGTTAACAAGCTTTTGAATAGACTGAACTGTGTGACATCTCACCAAAGAAAAATGTCATATTTTGCTGTAAAAGAAAATCAACAGCTACCACATAAAACCATAAACTTTAAAAAATGTTTTAAAATTTTAATTATTTATTTAATTTTATTTATTATCATTATTATTTTTAATTTGCTATAGGGTGTGTGTGTTCACCAGACAGACAGACAGACAGAGAGAAAGAGAAAGTGAGAAAGCAAGCTACCAGGTTTGAGACTTGAACTGTAGTCAACCATGTGAGAGTCCAGTTCCTTAACAACCACCTCACCTGCTGGCTACCAAAATCAAGAACTTTTAAAAGTGCAAAGGTTCTTAAAAAACTCACCATAATACTCATTGGCCTAAAGATAATACCTGTTTTTAATGTATCAGATTAAAACAGCAGAAAATAAAATAAAGGAAGGAAGGAAATGAAAGAAATTAAAATGTTTAGTGGGCAGGCCTTGTTGCACAGTGAGTGAGTAAGCTCTGTGTTCAGTGAGCCAGATTCCACATGACCAGCCAGGCCTGGGTAGCTTGAAAAACATACTGAATATGTGTGCAGTGATCCCAAATCCTGATGGCTTGGAGAAATTGAAGAGAAAGGAATGTAGCATAAGCCATTTTCCACTAGGGGGCACTTTCTCTTCCTCTGTCTTTGTGTCTGTCTCTTGAGAGTGCATGTGTCGTCTGAGGGGGGGAAAATGCAAATATTGTATCACCTATTGAGACTGACACATTTAAAATAATGAATACCTTCAATCATTCTTGTTTTAGGAAATATCACTAAAGGTTGAAAGAGACAGAAGCTTCACAGGTGGCCAGACTTCAACATTTGAACTCCAGAATGTGGGAGACTAACCTACATCATCAAAGCAGAGCTAAGTTTCCAGATAGGGCCCACAGCAGGGGTCTGCACATCACTGTAGAAAAATGTTACAAAAGTGTTTTTAAGTCTTTCAGGGTTTCCATGGTGATGACTTGGGAGCATTTCAAATTATTTCAGTAATTTGAACATAAAGCCACCAGGGCATGACTCTGAACCCCTTTTCTGCTTAATATATACATTTATTATGTTTTCTATACTGGGCTTCTAGACACAATTTAATTTTTTAAAATAGACTATTGCTAAATAACAACAAAAACAAAACAAAATGACTATTGTGGAAATTTTGGAACAAAATATTTCAGTAGTCAAAACCTTTCAAAATTTAACTTCAATGGAAATAATTTGAAAAATAAACAGCATATATCTCTAAAAGAACTTGTAAAAACATGTGACCCGTAGCTGCTATATATATTTTTTCTTTGATTATTATTAATTATTTATACATTCAATCATTAAACATCATTTAGATTGTAAAGAGACTTTACCCAGAATGATATACACCTCAGTCCAACCCAGTTGAGAATACTATGCAGATCATCAACAGGTAATAAACCATATCTGTGTCCCACAAATGTATTATCTTTTCATTTTTTTCCCCTAATTTCATTTCCTATGCTTTTCCCCTCTCCCTCTCTCCTTCTTGTTTGTCTCTAGTGTCCATAAGTATTTTCAATGCTTTTATGACATTCAGTCTTTCAGTCTCTACCATAGTGTATGGACAGTCAATATATGTTAAGTAGAGACATACAATGTCTCTCTTCAAGCCTGACTTGCTTTACTCAGCCACAAATCTTTCATATTCATCTCCTTCCTATCAAATGCCAGGGTCTTACCGTTTTTTTTTTTTTTTGTTTGTTTGTTTTTTTATGGCTGAATTGTATTCCATGGAGTATATGTGCTCTATTTTTTCAATCCATACATCCGTTCATGGACATTTGGGTTGCTTCCACGTCTTTGCAATTGTGAATAATGCCACAATAAACATAGTTGTACAAGCACTTTTCTGACTAAGCGTTCTCCTGTCCTTTGGGTAGATACCCAGGAGTGGAATTGCTGG
This sequence comes from Tupaia tana, assembly GCA_026018925.1. Lineage (NCBI taxonomy): Eukaryota > Metazoa > Chordata > Mammalia > Scandentia > Tupaiidae > Tupaia > Tupaia tana. The sequence continues at coordinate 109,981,456 of JAKSZU010000003.1, forward strand.
ATCATATGGTAGTTCTATTTGAAGGTCTTTGAGGAACCTCCATATTGTTCTCCACATTGGCTGGACCAATTTGCTTTCTCACCAACAGTGCAATTTTTCCCTTTTACTACAGCCCCACCAGCACTTAGTAATTTTTTTTTTAATCTTCGCCATTCTCACTGGGGTTAGGTGGTATCTTATTGTGGTTTTGATCTGCATCTCCTTTATGATGAGGGATGTTCAGCATTTTTTCATGTGCTTTTTAGCAGTTCATATGCCTTCCTTACAGAGTTGTTTATTCAGCTCATTTCCCCATCTTTTAATAGATTTAATCATCTTCTTCCGGGTAAGACACTTGAGTTCCCTGTGTATTCTGGTTATTAGTTCCTCATCTGAGACACAGTCAACAAAAAATTCTCTCCAATTCCAAGGGTTGTCAATTCAAACTAATTACTGTGTCCTTTGCTGAGCAGAAATTTTTAATCTAATATAATCCCACCTGTCTATTTTGGGGATTATTGCCTGTACTTTGGGAGTCTTGTTTAAGAAGTCTTTGCCTACCCCAATTTCTCTGAGTTTCCCCAGTGTTTTCCACCAGTAGTCAGTAGTTTTATAGTTTGCAGTCTTAGGGTTAGATCTTTGATCCACTTTGAGTTGATTTTTTTTTTTTTTTTTTGAGAGGTTTTCGCTATAGGACGTGTCTGCTAGCCAGACAGACAGAGAGATAGAAAGCGAGAAATCACCCCCCAGGGGGGATGGCCACGCCGCAATCCCTTCTCCTTCATTCTCCTCTCGGGATCTTGGGCACGCTCGCACACGCACCTGGCATGAGTTTAAGCCACTGGGTCCGGGACTCGAACCGCGGTCGACTACATGGGAGTCCAGCAACATAGCCATTATGCTAACTGGTTGTCCCGTTGGGTTGATTTTTGTTAATGGTGACATATAGGGGTTCAGATTCATCTTTTTTTGCAGGTGGATACTCAGTTTTTCCAGCACCATTTGCTAAGGAGGTTTTCCTTTTCCCACTGGATTGACTGGTCCTCTTTGTCAAAGATCAGATGACTGTATGTTTTGGGGTTTATTTCTGGGGTCTCTACTCTGTTCCATTGGTCTTCGTGTCTGTTTTTGTGCCAGTACCATGCTGTTTTGATTATCATGGCTTTATAATATATTTTGGGGTCAGGAAGTGAGATGCCACCCACTCCACTCTTCTTGTGCAGGATGGCTTTGGCAATATGAGGTCTTTTATGATTCCAGTCAGATTATATTATTGTATTTTCTATATATGTGAAGAATGTCTCTTGTAATTTTATAGGGATTGCATTAAATATGTAGATTAATTTGGATAGGATTGCCATTTTTATTATATTAATTCTCCCAATTCAGGAACATAGGATGTCCTTCCACTCTTTTGTGACCTTTTTGATTTCCTTTTTAAGAGTTTTATAGTTTTCCTTCCAGAGGTCTTTGACTTCCTTGGTTAATTTTATTCCTAGGTATCTTATACTTTTTGTGGCTAGGGTAAATGTAATTACTTTATTCAGTTCTGTTTCTGTCTGCATGTTGTTTGTGTATAATGCTATAGACGTTTGTAAGTTGATTTTGTATCCTGCCACTTTACTGTATGAATTTATTACTTCAAGAAGTTTTTTCATGGACTCTATTGGGTCTTCTATGTATATAATCATGTCATCTGCAAACAGAGATAATTTCAACTCTTTTTTTTTCGTATTGAAATGCCTTTTATTTCATTCTCTTGTCTGATCACATGGGTGAGAACTTCCAGTATTACATTGAATGGGAGTGGAGAAAGTAGGCAGCCTTGTCTTGTACCAGATTTTAGTGGAAAAGCTCTCAGCGTTATCCATTCAGTATAACGTTAGCTATAGATTTTTCATAGATGGTTTTTATTATGAGAAACAATCCTTTCATGAAAATTTTACTTAGAGTCTTAATCATAAAAGAATGTTGTGTTTTGTCAAATGTTTTTTCCTCATTGATTGAAATGATAGTATGGTTTTTCCCTTTCTTTCTATTAATATGGTGTATTACATTTATGGTTTTTCATATGTTGAACCACCCTTGCATCCCTGGAATAAAGCCTACCTGGTTGTGATGAAAACCTTTTTTATATGCTGTTGAATATGGTTAGCAAGTATCTGGTTGGGAATTTTTGCATCTGTATTCATCAGAGACATAAGTCTGTAGTTTTTCTTTTTTATACTATCATTATCTGTTTTGGGAATGAGGGTAATGGAGGCTTCATAGAATTAATTTGGAAGGGTTCCTTCCTTTTGAATCTCTAGAAACAGTTTGAGTAGAATGGGGGTTATCTCTTCTTTAAAAGTTTTGTAAAATTTAGCAGTGAAGCCATTGGGACCTGGACTTTTCTTTTTTGGGAGGTTATTTATTACTGATTTAATCCCATTGCTTGTTACAGGTCTATGTAGGCTTTTTATGTCCTGAGTCAATCTTAGTAGATTATATGTGGGCATGAATTTTTCCATCTCATCCAGATTTTCTTCTTTGTTGGTGTATAGTCACTCATAGTATCCTCTAAGGATGTTTTGTACTTTTATTATGTCTGTTGTAATGTTGCCTGATTCATTGCAAGTTTGATTTACCTAGTTCCTTTCTCTCTTCTTAATTAGTCTAGTTAATGTTATGTCAATCTTGTTTATTTTTTAAAAGAAGCAGCTTTTGCTTTAATTTATTTTCTGTATAGTTTGCTGCTTTTTCTATTTTATTTATTTCAGCTCGAATCTTTATTATTTCTTTTCTCCTGGCATTTCTTTTTTTTTTTTGTATTTGTTTTTGTTTTTCCGATTTCCTCAGCCTTGGTGTTAGGTTGTCCTTTTGCCACCTTCCATTTTTTTCTTGTGTGCACTAATTGTTATGAACTTCCCTCTTACGATTGCTTTTTCAGTGTCCCATAGATTATGGAAGCTTGTGCACTCATTATCATTCATTTCCATGAATCTTTTGATTTCAGTCTTTATCTCTTCAGTAGCCATGACGTTATGCAGAAGGAGGTTATTTAGTTTCCATGTATTTGTGTGTTTTCAAGGATTCCTCCTGAGATTAACATCAAGTTTAATTCCATCATGGTCGGAGAAGATGTTGGATATAATTTCTATGCCTTTGAATCTGTAAAGGCTGGTTTTGTGTCCTATCATGTAGTCAGTCTTTGAGAAGATACCTTTCAGGACTGAGAAAAATGTGTATTTTGTGTTTTGTGGTTTTTTTTTTGGGTGGAAAGTTCTATAGATGTCTATCAAGTCCATCTGATTGATGGTATCATGTAGGCCCTGAAATTTTTTGTTATTTCTTGACTCGTTGATTTGTCTAAAGGAGATAATGTGGTGCTGAGATCTACAATTAGTGTGTTACAGTCTATCTCTCCTTTTAGAACTAGCAGTCTTTCCTTTACATGTTTGGGTGCTTCTGAGTTCGGTGCATAGATACTTATAAGTGTTATATCTTCCTGGTGAGTTAGCTGTTTTACTACTATGTAATGCCCTTCTTTGTCTCTTCTTACGGTTTTTGTCTTAAAGCCTATTTTGTCTGAAATTAGTACAGTGACTCCCACTCTTTTTTGGTTTCCTATGGCATGGAACACCTTTTTTCAGCTCTTCACTTTTAATCTATATATGTCTTTTTCCATGAGCTGGCGTTCTTGTAGGCAGCAGATGGAGGGATTCTGATTTTAAATTCATTCAGCTAGTCTGTGTCTCTTGATTGGAGAATATAATCCATTAACATTCAATGATATCAAGACTTCCCAGACTTGTCCTTACCATTAAGTTGGCCATATTCTTGGATGTATCTTGTTCTCTTATTGCTGTCTGTCTATCTTTAGTTTTCTTGTCTGAAGAAAACTAGTAAGTAGCAAATTTTTTCATATTTTGTTTATCTGAGAAAGTGTTTTTCTTCTTTTCCCATATGGAGAATAATCTTTCTGGGTATAGTATTCTTGGTTGAAATTGTTTTTCATTTAACACATTGAATATATTTCCCCATTCTTTCCTTTCGTGCATTGTATCCTATGAGAGGTCCAGTGTTAGCTGATGGGATAGCCCTTGTAAGTGACTTGACGTTTCTCTCTTGCCAATCTTGGTGTCTTGTCTTTGTCTGTGGTTTTGGCCAATATAGCTATAATTGAGGATCTTCTTGAATTGATTCTACTTGGGGTTCTTTGAATTTCTTGAGTCTGAATGTTTGACTGCTTTTCTAGAATTAGAAAATTTTCTTCCAGGATTTCATGGAATAGATTATCAATGCTCTTACTTGTTTCTTCACCTTCTGGGATACCAATTATTCAGATGTTTGGGCATTTCATGGTATCTAGTATTTCTCATATATTATCCTCAGTTTTCTTGGTTATTTCTTCAGTATTTTGATAAATTTTTTTTTAGATCAGAGGTTTTGTCTTCTGCATCTGAGATTTGATCTTCTGCATGGTCTAACCTGTTTTTAATGCTTTCAAGAGAGGTTTTGATTTTCTGTATTACAGCCTTAATATCTAATAATTCCCTTTTATTCTTTTTTTATGGTGTCAAATTCTTTTTTCATATTGTGGAAGGACTTCTTCATCTCTTGAAGCTCAATGTCTCTTTTCTCTTGCATCTCATAGAGTTTTGTTACCATAAATATTAAATTCTTTTTCTGACATTTTGGTAATATCCTCTAAATTTTTCCCTTACGTGGAGACAAGTTACAGTGTTCCCTTGCTGGAGATGTATTATTTGATTCTCTCATTCTTAAGGATCTTCTTCAATTTTTAGTCATTTGGTAATGTATTCACTTTTCACTACTTTGTTGGCGAAAGATTCTGTAACTGTGAGCTCATGTGTTTCCCTTACTGTGAAATAGTTTGGTGCTGTTTTCTTACTTTACTATGTCCTCCAGTGTGGAAATCACAGGAGGAGTTTTGAAATAGAATTTATGAAGGAGAGTTTCACTCTTTTGAACCAGTACAGTGAGGGACTATGAATTCTCTGAAACTCTCAATGTTCAGATTTTTAACTACTGTGCAAATAGACTTCTCTAGGCAGTGGGTAAAGGCTGAGTAGTAAAATAGGAAAGTAAGGTAAAAAGAAGAAAGTAGCAAACAGAAATAGGAAGAAAAAGCAAAGAAAAAAAGAAGAAAAGAACTAGAACAAAAAGAGGTCAAAAAACAGAAATCATGTTGCAGAAAATAAAATTGGGGTAAAAATGGAAAACTGCACAGTGCACAAGCATGCCACTCAAAAGGGCAGCAGAGGCAGAGATGGAAATACCTGGAAGGATTTTTTCCTAGGTTAGGGAAGAAGACACAAATTAGCAAGAGAAAGGCAACAAGGGAAAAGAAAACTGTTTTATAAAAGAGAAAAAAGTTAGAAGGGACAGAAAAGAATAAGAGGGAGAGAGAGACTTTGCCTACCTGACTAGCACTGGGGTCTGGAAGGGGGAGCCCTGGTTGGGGGTGGGAGGGGGTGCTTCACAGCCATGAAACTGAACCCAGAAGGGATAACAGAGCTGTAGCTGCTATATTTTAAGAAAGACAAAATGAAATAAAAAAAACCCACATTCTTGAAATGATAGAGGAGTACAGAGATGGTCACATAAAAATGTTTTATCAAGTCAGCCCTGTAGCCAAGTGGTTATGGGAGCCAAATCTCAAATGATTGATTGTAGTTTGAATCCTAGCCCAGATGGCTTGAAAAACACATTAGGTGAATGTGCATGAGTGCCCCAAATTCAGACAGGATGAAGAAATAGAAGAGAACATATTTCCTATGCGACCACACCTCGTTGAGGGTTCTCTCTCTTTCTTTCTATTTTGAGGATATATAAAAGAAAAAAAATAATAAGAGGGGCCAGCAGGTGGTGTTAAAGCACCAGATGTCACATGGTCAACTGCTGTTCACGTTCCAGACACAGCTGCTTGAAACTAGTGCCAGGCACATGTGCGTGAGTGCCCAAAATTCTAAGAGGAGAATGGAGGAGAACGGATTATAGCATGGCCATTCCCCCTAAAGGGTGATTTCTCACATTTTCTCTCTCTTGTTGAGTGAACATGCCCTAGAGTGAAATCTCTCTATTTAAAAAATGACTTTAATTTGCTTCTATTAATTCATTTTGTAATGGCCTTCTTTCTTTGTGTTGATCCAAATTTTTTTACCTATATAATATTCTTTCTGCCTGAAGAATTTCTTACAACTTTTCTTGTAGAGCAGGTCTTCTGCAATTAATACATTAGTTTTGTTTGTTTGTTTTTGTCTCAATAAATATTCCTTCTTTATTTTTTTTTCATTTCTTTTTTTTCTGGAGAGGTTTTTGCTATAGGGCGCGTGCGCTCGCCAGACAGACAGAGAGAGACAGAGAGACAAAAAGCGAGAAATCACTCCCCAAGGGTGATGGCCACACCGCAATCCCTTCTCCTCCATTCTCCTCTCGGGATCTTGGGCACGTACGCACACACGCCCCGCATGAGTTTTAAGCCACCGGGTTCGGGACGCAAACTGTGGTCGACTACGTGGGAGTCCAACGACATCGCCATTATGCTAACTGCTGGTCCTAATTCCTTCTTTATTTTTAAAGTAATTTTACTAGATCTGGAATTCTAGTTTGGTAGTTTCTTTCTTTCTTCCTTTTTTATTTAAAGACTGTAAAGATTTCACTTCCCACCTGCTTCTTACTTGCATGATTTCTGGTAAGCAGTCCACTGTAGTGTAGTTCTTATTCTTGCTCATTAGTAGGTATGTTTGGTCACTATAGCTTTTTCATTTATTTATTTATTTATTTATTTATTTTGGTCTCTAGCTTCCTTCCAGATTTTCTCTTCATCTTTAGTCTTCTGCAGTTTGAATATGATATGCTCATGTGAGGTGTTTGGTAGCTATTCTGTCTAACATCCGAGGTTTTTGAACCTTTGGTTGTGGCTGGAAAATTCTCAGTCATTATTATTTTAAATATGTTTCTGTTGCTCTGATTAATGTCCTTCCGGTATCACCTTTGCACGTGTATCTCACTTACGATATTGTCTCACAGTGCATGGAGGTTTGGGTCTGCATGTTTCATTCTTCTTCTTCTTCTTCTTCTTCTTTTTATCTTTTGGCATTTTTATTTAAGAATACATTATTATTTATTTATGTATTTTTTCTTATAAAGTGATGGTGATTTCTGGTGGAATTCACTTGGGGTTCATGGCATTATTTTCTTAAAGATTTGGCAAAATTTATCAGTAAAATTATGTGAGTGTGTTTCTTTTTTTTTTTTTATCTATTTTTTATTACCTTGAATTACATATAACTTTACAGTGTATTACATTGCTTTTTCAAAAGGGAATGCCATGCATGTCAGTCAGTACAGAGACATTAATCTCCCCGCTTCAACATTCAATATCTTTCCTATGTTTCCCCCAATCATTATTATTATTATTCTAATTATTTTTTATGATAAACATGATTTTTTTTCCCAATTATCAGATCATAAAGTTCCCAACAATAGGAAACGTAGACTGCACTCAGGGCTGGACCAAGGGTGGGTCTCGTGCAGCCCCGCAAATGTAGGTGAATCTCCATGGAACACAGTTTCAGGAACGCGGCTCAGGAAAGCAGAGACGGCCATCAGCGGTTGCGGCACGCGGGGCAGATCCCAGCCACAGCACGCGGGGGCAGAGCCCCGGCCACGGCACGCAGGGGCAGAACCCGGCCACGGCACGCGGGGCAGAGCCCCGGCCACGGCAGGCGGGGGCAGACCCCCAGCCACGGCACGCGGGGCAGACCCCGGCCACGGCACGCGGGGGGCAGACCCCGGCCACGGCACGCGGGGCAGACCCCGGCCATGGCACGCGGGGGCAGACCCCGGGCACGCGGGGGCAGACCCCGGCCACGGCACGCAGGGCAGACCCCGGCCACGGCACGCGGGGGCAGACCCCGGCCACGGCACGCGGGGGCACAGTCCCGGCCACGGCACGCGGGGCACAGTCCTGGCCACGGCACGCGGGGGCAGACCCCGGCCACGGCACGCGGGGCAGAACCCCGGCCACGGCACGCGGGGCAGAGTCCCGGCCACGGCACGCGGGGCAGGCCCCGGCCACGGCACGCGGGGCAGGCCCCGGCCACGGCACGCGGGGCAGGCCCCGGCCACGGCACGCGGGGCACAGTCCCGGCCACGGCACGCGGGGCACAGTCCCGGCCACGGCACGCGGGGCAGAACCCCCACGCGGGGCACAGTCCCGGCCACGGCACGCGGGGCAGACCCCGGCCACGGCACGCGGGGCAGACCCCGGCCACGGCACGCGGGGCAGAACCCCGGCCACGGCACGCGGGGCAGAGTCCCGGCCACGGCACGTGGGGCAGGCCCTGGCTACGGCATGTGTGGCAGGCCCCGGCCACGGCACGCGGGGCAGAGTCCCGGCCACGGCACGCGGGGCAGATCCCGGCCACGGCACGCGGGGCAGATCCCGGCCACGGCACGCGGGGCACAGTCCCGGCCACGGCACGCGGGGCAGACCCCGGCCACGGCACGCGGGGCAGACCCCGGCCACGGCACGCGGGGGCAGACCCCGGCCACGGCACGCGGGGCAGAACCCCGGCCACGGCACGCGGGGCAGACCCCGGCCACGGCACGCGGGGCAGACCCGGCCACGGCACGCGGGGGCAGACCCCGGCCACGGCACGCGGGGCAGACCCCGGCCACGGCACGCGGGGCAGAACCCCGGCCACGGCATGCGGCGCAGACCCCGGCCACGGCACGCGGGGCAGAACCCCGGCCACGGCACGTGGAACAGGGCCCCGGCCACGGCACGCGGGGCAGAGTCCCGGCCACGGCACGCGGGGCAGAACCCGGCCACGGCACACGGGGGCAGACCCCAGCCACGGCACGCGGGGCAGAGCCCGGCCACGGCACGCGGGGCAGAGCCCCGGTCGGGCCGGACCTCCGGATAGGGCATGCGGAGCAGAGCCCCGGCCACGGCACACGGGGCAGACCCCGGCCAAGGCACGCGGGGCAGACCCCGGCCACGGCACGCAGGGCAGAGTCACGTCCACAACACGCGGGGCAGACCCCGGCCACGGCACGCAGGACAGGGCCCCAGCCACGGCACGCGGGCAGACCCCGGCCACGGCACGCGGAGCAGAGCCCCGGCCACGGCACACGGGGCAGACCCCGGCCAAGGCACGCGGGGCAGACCCCGGCCACGGCACGCGGGGTCAGAGCCCCGGCCACGGCACGCGGGACAGACCCCGGCCAAGGCACGCGGGGTCAGAGCCCCGGCCACGGCACACGGGGCAGAGCCCCGGCCACGGCACGCGGGACAGACCCCGGCCAAGGCACGCGGGGCAGACCCCGGCCACGGCACGCGGGGCAGTCCCCGGCCATGGCACACAGGACAGAGCCCCGGCCACGGCACGTGGGGCAGAGCCCGTCGGGCCAGACCTCCAGACAGGGGACGTGGAGCGGAGCCCCCGCGCCCTGACCCCGCACCCCAGCACGTGGATTGGAGCCCCCGCGCCCGCCTCCCCACCCCCACGCGCCGGCACGCGGAGCGGAGCCCCCGCCTGCCGCCCCTGGACGTTTAATTGTATCTAGTACTTCTTGCATATTATTCTCAAAGTTTTGGGCCATTTTCTCAGTCTTTATGGTGGACCTTTCTAGGCCAGCCATTTTCTCTTCTACATTAGAGATTCCATTTTCTGAATGATCTAGTCTGCTTTTAATACTTTCAAGGGAGATTTTGACTTCTTGTATTATAGCCTTCATCTCTAACAGCTCCATCTGATTCTTTTGTAAAGTGTGAAACTCCTCTTTTAGATCTTGCATGAATTTCCTCACCTCCTAGAACTCTTCAACTCCTTTCTCCTTCCCCTTCAGCAGTTCCTTGTCTCTCTTCTCTTCGATCTCTGTTAGCTTTGCCATTATGAATAATCTGAATTGTTTATCAGACATTTCCATGAATTCCCTTGAACTGTGTGTGGATGAAGAGGAGCTATACGTTTCGATTGGAGGAGGGGCATTTTCCTGCTTCTCCATATTTCTTGTGGTCCTGCAGCGATTTCTAGTCATCTGGTGGATGGTCGGTTTCTTCCCAAACTTTTGAAGTTTAATATGAGGGTTGGGAAGTGTGCAGAAAAGGAAGCAGAGAGAGGGAAACAATACCAACAACAACAAAAAAAGGAGACAAGAAACAGAGAAAAAGAAGAGAAAAGCTTTGGAATTCATCTAAAAAAGAAAAATTAATATTAAAAAATTTTCAATAAAAATCAAAAATTAGAAAAATTATTAAAACAAAGGCCTAGGAGGGAGGGGCCAAAGGGCCCTGTAAGAAGCCTCACCTTAAAAAATTCTAAAAAGCAAAAATTAAAAAAAAAAGACAGACAGACAGACAGAGAGAGAGAGAGAGAGTGAGAGGTAGAGAGAGACAAAGATTGATTCAGAGACAGGAGATATGAAAGGGGTTTTCCTACCACGTGGGTTTTGTATGCTGGAGGCCCAGTTAGGAGTGGGACATCTTCATTTCTCCCAGCATGTCTACATCTCAGGAGCCATTGAGCAGGCTTTCTCTTGAAGAAGGGCTGTTCACATGGGTTTTGTATGCTGGAGGCCCAGTTAGGAGTGGGACATCTTCATTTCTCCCAGCATGTCTAGATGTCAGGAGCCATTGAGCAGGCTTTCTCTTGAGTGTGTTTCTTTACGACACCCAGAATTGTTGAGATTTTCTTCTTGTGACATCAATTTGTAACATTTAAAATAATTTATCCATCTTCAATAAAATTTGAAGTTTATTGATGCATACATGCATGCTTATTGTTTGAGCTCATGCTTTTGCAACTATAGGCTCTTTAGTGATGTCCTAGTTCTCATTCTTACTGGTGATATATGATTTACAATGACAAAATATTCATAACCATCACTTTTGGCTTTTGTTTGTTATAGTTATTGCATATACTTCTGATTTATAAATTTAGTTATAGTCTTTAATATTTATTTCATTCTTTCTATTTTATTTGAATTTAGGTTGCTGCTATTTAATTTCATTTTTTTTTCTTTGTGAGAATTATTTTGCTAAAGGGCACATGCACTTGCCAGAGAGAGAGATACAGAAAGAGAGATATCAACCCCCCTGTGCGGATGGCTACACCTCAATCCCTTCTCTTCCAGTCTCCTCTTGCGATTGTGGGCATGTATGTACATGTGCTCAGCGTGGATTTCAAGCTGCCAGGTCCAAGATTTAAACCACGATTGGCCATGTGGAAGTCCAGTGTCTTAACCACAAGCCACATGCTGGTCCCTAATCTCAACTAGTTGATGATTTTGAAATTTCCACTGTGAAACAGCATAAGGTTAATCTGAAGAATTATTTGTTAGACAGAAAGGAATGTGTGTTTTCTAGTATAAAGAACAGAATTCTGTATTATTTATTTCAAATTTTATGATAATTAAATTATATACTTATTTTTTACTGTAATTTGAGATTTACATATAATTATTACACAACTTTGTAAGGTACAGAATGGTCTCTTAAAGTGTGTATACAGTATAAATCAAGGATATAAACATATTTGTCATCTTCAGCATTTAACATTCTATCACGTTGTGAACATTGAAACCCACTTCATTGGTTATTCTGGGAGTATATACTGAATTGTCTATGATGTACTTTAGTGTAAAATATAGTTCTAAAGAAAAACAGATTGGTTAAAAATCAGACAACAGAAAGTCTTGTAAATTAATGAGGATGAATTTTTAAAACAAAGATAATCTTAGCATAGCCAGTGAAAGGAGAATTTGGAATTTCCATATAAAGGACTGTTGGAGATAAGTTTATATTCTGAAAAGATCTGTGGTATTAAGTGCAGTTAAAGATAGGCAAAATTGTACATAACAATAGCTTGTTAAAAAAGAGAGAAAAAAGAAAAAAACAACTTTTACTCACTCACTCTGAGTTCTAGTAAGACCATAGTACTGTACTGTGCATAAAGAAATAAGTCCTCAAAAAGGCAAAAACAAAACAAAATTGGAAATAGATGTTTAAAAGCAAAACCATGGTAAAATCGGTGATTTGGTGATTTATAGGCTTTACAAAGTTCTTGATTTTAACCTTTTGAAAATTAATTCCTAAGAAAGACCCAGTTACTTGCAACATTTTGGTCTTTTCCTCTGTTATCTACTTTTATAAAATGAGTAATAGTTATAATAAATACATATATTCAAACCTTTGGAGGCAACTGTTCATCAAATAATTGGTGAATTTGTACTTAAATCTGCTTGTGTTGAGTCTGCATGTTTAGCGTTTTACTTGGGAAATTTAATCCTAACATTCAATGTTGATATCAATATGTGTGGACTTATCCTTTTCTTCTGATTGTTTTGTGTTCTCTCATATCTATTTATTTCCCTCAAGAATTTCCTAAAAAGCTGGTTTAGTTTTGGCAAATTCTTTCAGCATTTCTTTATCTGGGAATGATTTGATTTCTCCTTAACTGAAGGATAATCTTGCTGGGTATAGTACTCTTGGTTGAAATTGTTTTTCTTTCAGTGTTTTAAATATGTCTTCACATTCTTTCTTTACCTGCATTATTTCAGTTGAGAGGTCCAATGTTAGTCTAATGGTATAACCTTTGTAAGTAAATTTGGAATTTCTCTCTTGCTGTTCTTAGAATATTATCTTTGATTTTTACGAATTTGGCTATGATATGCCTTGCAGAGGAACTTTTTATGTTACATCTATTTGGTGTCCTTTGTATTCTCTGTATGTTCACATACCCCTCTAAATTTGGAAAGTTTTCAACTAATACCTCATGAAAGAGATTTTCTATGCTTTTGCTTGTTTCTTCACCTTCTGGAATATGTATTATGCAGCTATTTGGCCCTTTAATGGTGCCCAGGATTTCCTGTATGTAGTCCTAATTTTAATGGTTATTCTTCTATTCTTTTTCAATGCATCTATCTCTTTATAGAGTTCCTTCTTTAAGTCATGGAAGACTTTTTCATCTGAAATTGGCTGTCTGTTTTCCCTTAAATCTCATTGAGATTTTAACAATGAATATTCTGAAATATTTTTCTGACATTTCTGTGATCTCTTGTGTTTTATGCAGTTAGTGAGAGTTGTTCCCTTGAGCGGGAGTTATTTTCTGACTTTCTTCTATTTCTTGGAGATCTTCTTTGATTTTTAGTCATCTGGTAATATACTCAATTCTTCCTACTTCTATGGAGTATGTTTCTGTAGCTGTGTATTCATGCCCTAGCCTACGGTGTGCATCAGCTCTGTACCTCCTCTACTGAGAGTGGAAGTGTGGAACCCACAGTAGGAGTTTCGGGTTAAGGTTTTCGGAGTAGAGTTTCTCTCCTTTTAGTGCTAGAAAGCTTGCAGGGTGAGAATGTCCTCAGAGTTTCTCTCCTTTTAGTGCTAGAGAGCTTGCAGGGTGAGAATTTCCTCCAGAGTCTCCTGTCTTCAAGTGCTTAGTTCTTGTATACTCAAAACCTTCTGCTTCTAATGCAGCTGGAGGTTGAGCGGGATAGTTAGACTGTAAACAGGTAGAACACTTAGTGTGGCATGATGGCCGGAGCAGCCCTTCCTCCCCCACAGCAGGCTGTGTGGGGTCCAGGATGAGTTAAAGGTGAGCAGCTTGGGCCGTCCTGCTGCTCCTGGTTGGGTAAGACGTAGAACAGTGTCAGCACATATGGTCAGGGACTCTTACTTTTTGTCTATTCTATTTCAGAAATTACAGGAACCAGGTGTTCGTTCTTGAAAGCTAGAGCTAGGCCAGAGCAGTAACTCCTCCCCCACAATGGCTGGGTAGGAGTCCCGGATGAGCTCAAGCTGAGTGACTTGGACCTCCCTGCTGCCCCTACTGTTTCTCCTATCTGATCTATATAAACGTTCAGTTATTTTCAGACTGTTCTTTCTATTATTTATTGAGAAAGATATGTCAGTATTTCTCATAATTATTGATTGATTTTTTTTCTATACAGTTCTATTAAATATATATTTATGTATTGGATCATTGTAAAAGTCACAATACTTTTTTGCATAGAAAAATGGAAAAAATACATCATGACTTTTCTGATAACTCAAAATATACATCCATAATATCTAACTGATTTCGCTTTATCCTCTCAATTTTTAGCATGTTCTCTATGTCAAGGTGCATCTCTAAGCTTTGATGGAAAATTATTTCTTTTCTGAAAAATTTCTTTTAATACTATTATTATTATTTTGGTGGCATTTTGCTGGTGAGGATTAATTCTGTTCTGCTTCACTTAAATATTTGTGAAATTTTCCTTAATTCAGAAAATATCTTTTGTGAAATATACAATATTTAAAATTATTTTTAGCACTTTAATATAACATTCCATTGTCATCTAGCTTAATTATTTTTTCTTGTAACTATCAGTCTTACTGATACACCTTTTGAGCTAATATGACTTACATTTAACAATTTTTAAAAATATTTATTTATTTTATTTTATTAATTATTATTATTTTTTTTAGTTTGACAAGAGATAGAGAGAAAGGGAAAGTGAGAAAGCAAGCTGCCAGGTCTGGGACTCAAACCACAGTCGACCATGTGGGAGCCCAGCACCTTAACCACCACTTGTTGACTCCATTTTTATTAAGATGATCTTGCTTATTTTTTCTGGCTGTGCACGATAATTATTTTACACTGTGTTTAATTCATGAATCCATGGTTGATGATGTTTTACAAATTTTGAAATAATTTCAGTAGTTATCACATTAAATATGCATTTTTAATGAAAAATTAGCGTGTTTATATTTCTAGTATTAGACATTATCCAAAAAGAAGTTGTTTCAATACATTAAACTGTTATCGTTTTATAGGATACTATGAAGTTTTTTAAAAAATAAAATTAAGTAGGGACCAACAGTTGGCATAATGGCTATGTCACTGTACTACCATGTAGTCGACTGCAGTTCAAGTCCTGGACCCGGTTGCTTAAACTCACACCAGGTGCGTGTGCGTGTGTGCCCAAGATCCTGAGAGGAGAATGGAGGAAGGGATTGCGGCGTGGCCATCTCCCCTGGGGGGTGATTTCTTGCTTTCTGTCTCTCTGTTGCTGTCTTTCCGGTGAATGCACGTGCCCTATAGCAAAAATCTCTCAAAAAAGTAAGTTAAATCAAATTAAATTAAATTAAATAAAAAAAAAAGAGTGTCTGAAATTTTCCAATCTTGGGTTACTCAAATTCCCATAGGTATATATGTATATATTAATGTATGTATGCAGGGCCCAGACACTGGACTTCCACATGGCATTTTGAGTCCTGGACCAAGCAGCTTGAAAATCATGCTGGTTACATGCGTGTGCATGCCCAAAATCCCAGAATGAGAAAGGGGGAGAAGGTACAATGAGACCTAGGGAGAAGAAGGCATTATGGCATGGGCACCCTGCTTTCTCACTTTCCCTCAAAACACTATATATATATATATATATATATATATATATATATATATATATATATATAAAAGTTTTTAAAGTTTTTAGATGTCAATAATATATGACACAATGCCTTCTCCTCCTATCTCCTTTTGGGATTTTTGCCATGCACACACCTGCAACCAGCATAATTATATGTGTGTGTGTGTGTGTGTGTGTGTACACATATACATACATATATAATATGCACACACACAAATATACATACATATCTGGAATATTATATACCACACTGTTCACTGTGATTATATCCAGCAGGAAATGAGTTAGAAGGCAGAACAGCAACTAATTTTACCTTTTCTTTTTTTTTTTAATATAATCATTTCAGCTTTTATCTACTTCATTTCACCATAAAATTGAGTTCAAAAAATGTCTTTTCAAAGAAATTAATACATGTGTACATTCTGTTCAAAAGTATTTTCTTTGTTCACATTTTTATCAGTGCATATATTCCTAAAGACAAAATTTCAAACAACATATAACAGTATATACACATTAAAAATCACTTCTGCTTCACTCTTTAAACTTCTTTTTTTTTTTTTTTTTAGAGGTTTATGCTATAGGGCGCGTGCGCTCGCCAGACAGACAGAGAAAGACAGAGAGACAGAAAGCGAGAAATCACCCCCCAGGGGGGATGGCCACACCGCAATCCCTTCTCCTCCATTCTCCTCTCGGGATCTTGGGCACGCATGCACACACACACACGCGCGCGCCCGGAGATTCTTTAAACTTTTCAGGACTACAAGTACACATGTCAGATTTTTTTTTTACATTCTATATATTTCTCTCAGTCTTCTAAATATCAAATGTATTATCCATTTTTTATCTCTACAAGCTTTAGTCTAGTATTTTCTTTTCTTCCCATCTTCCTATAATCTTTTTTGTTTAATTAGTAGACTTTTTAAGAGAAGTTTTACATTTATTGAATTTACATTTATTGAGCAGAATATATGGGAGTTGCAGAACGTTCCCTCCCTACTGGTAGACAAGTTTTCCTATAACTGACATACTTCACTGATACACAGTTACTAGAATTGATGAACAAATGTTGATATATTATTGACGTCTAAAGCCCATTGTTTACATTAGGGTTCATGCTTGGTGTTGAACACTGCTGTGGATTTCACAATTACATGGTGTCGTGTATCTACCATACAGGTACCATGCACAATGTAATGCTTCATAGTGTTATTGTCCCCAATCTCTTATGATTCAATTATTTGACTTTTTAACCCCCCCTGTGATCCCATGCAACAATGTATCTTTTCACTGCCTCTATAGTTTTAAAGAATGTCATATAATTATAATCATAAAGTATGAAACCTTTTCAGACTGATTTTCTGGGTCTTGATAATCTATTCATTTTTATTGCTGAATACTATTCCATTGTCTGGATATAGTACAGTTTCTCAATTAATCTATTTGTAATTCTTTTTGTTTATTTATTACCTTCATGAGCAAGACAGACAGCAAGAAAGAGAAAAAGAGAGAGAAAGGGAGACAGCATCTCCAAAAGGATCAATCCACCCCAAGCCTTTAGTCAGTTCAGAATATTGGACACAAGAGTGCCGAGCATACGTAGGAAGGTCTCCAGATTTGAACCCAAACCTTTTCACGTGGGTTGCCTTGCAGAGCATTGCATTTTATTACTTTGCCAATATCCTGCCTACCATTTACCTATAAAAAGACATTTCAGTTGCATCCAAGTTTCAGCACTTACGGGTAAATCTTTTAGACAATTCACATACATGTTTTTGTTTAGACATGCTTTTCAGCTTATTTGGGTAAACATGTAAGTTCACAATGGCTGGTCACGTGGTAGGAATAAGTTTAGTTTTTAAGAAGCTGCCAAACTGCCTTTGAAAAAGATTGTACCATTTTACATTCCCAACGACTGTGAATGGGAGTGACTTTTGATTAATCATTTGATAGCATTTGGGGTCATAAGTGAATTTTAATTATTCTAATAGCGTGTGGTATTTTTTTCATGGTTGCTTTAATTTGTGATTCTCTAATGTCACAGGAAGCCAAGAATATCTTCATATGCTTCCTTAACATTTGTATATGTTCTTTGGTGACATGTCTGTTCACATCCTGTGCTCATTTTTTAAAATAATAATTTATTTATTTAATTCCATTTGTTATTATTATTTTTTAATTTGACCAGACAGAGAAAGAGAGAGAGAAAGAGAGAAAGAGAACGTGAGAAAGCAAACTGCCAGGTCTGGGACTGGCACTGTGGTCAATCATGTGGGAATCCAGCGCCTTTAACCACCACGCCACTGGCTGTCCCCCACCCCATGCTCATTTTTAAATTGTCTTTTATTGTTGAGTTTTAGTTGCTTTATATTTTGGATATAAGTCTTTGATTTTTTTTTTCTTTTGGTTTTGTTTTTTGCCATAAGTTGTGTGTGCTCACTGGAGAGTCAGAAAAAGGGAAAGTAAAAAACCACCCTTTAAGATGGATGGCCATGCTGCAATCCCTTTTCTTCCATTCTCCTCTCAGGATTTTGGGCATTCATGCACACACAACTGGCGTAATTTACAAGTTTCTGGATCTAGGACTCAACTTGAGGTGGACTATATGGGAATACAGTGCCTTAAGCACCGTGCCATCTGTTGGGCCCTGATATTTGTTTTATGAACATTTTACCATTTGTGACTTGTCTTTTTGTTCTTTTAGCACTGTTTTGAAAAGCAGAAGTTACAGTTTTTTTTAAGTTTACTTATTCATTTTCTCAGAAAAAAAAAGCAAGAAAGAAATTGGAATCTCACAATAGGGCCTTCAAGCTCCACCCAACCCTAAGCCTCAGCCAGTCAGAATCATGAGCGAGTGCAACATGCCCAACATGTACAAGGAGAGCCTTAAGGCTTAAACCAGGATCTTCTTGGTGATTTCAGTGTCTTTATAGCATCGCATTGCTTTTGTACCACCATGACTGGCCAGAAGGTATGAATTTTTTTTTTTTTTTTTTGAGCGGTTTTTGTTATAGGGCACATGCCCTCGCCAGAGAGACAGAGAGAGACAGAGAGACAGAAAGTGAGAAATCATCCCCCAGGGGGGATAGCCACACCACAATCCCTTCTCCTTCATTCTCCTCTCAGGATCTTGGGCATGCACGCACACGCGCCCAGTATGACTTTAAGCCACCGGGTCCAGGACTTGAACCGTGGTCAACTGCATGGGAGTTCAGCGACATAGCCATTACGCTAACTGCTGGTCCCCAGAAGGTATGAATTTTAATGCAGTCAATTTATCAAATTTTTCTTGCATAAATTATTTTTTCTTTTTGTTACAGATAGAAATCTTATTATCAAACCCAAGTTCACCTTGATTTTTTAAATTATGTTATCATTTATAAATTTTATAGTTACACATTTTACCTTTAGGTCAATGATCTAGTTTGAATGAATTTTTGTGAATATTGTAAAGCCTGTGTCTAAACTTTTTCTTTTCATATGTACGTCCAGCTGTTCCAGCAAAATTTGTTGAAGCAATTATACTTTTTACATTATGTTGTGTTTTCTTTCTTATTCTTATTCATCATTGCTTTTTCCATTTCCACTGCTTTGAATCCACAGGTCAAGTTGAGAACAACAGGTATCTTGACAATGTTGAGTCTTCCTATGCATGGACGGGCTAGCTCTCTACTTACACAAATCTTCAATTTTTTAACAGAATTTTCTACATATGTTATAATATATATCTTATATGTATTATATATATATATATATATATATGTATGTACATATATATATACAAACACACACACACACACACACATATATGTGTGTATATATATATATACACACACACACACATATATATATATATATATATATATATATATATATATATATAATATATATTTACTTTTTATGCTATATATGTATTTGCAAGAAGGCATATACACTGGCCAGAAAGAGACTGAGAGCTGGAGAGACAGAGAAGGGAAACAATATCCCTCAGTGGAACATGGTCACACACCACAATGACTCCTCCTCCATTTCTTCTTCTTTTTGGGATTTGGGGCACATGTGCACACACTCCTGGCATACTTTTTGAGACACTGGAGCCAGCATCTGAACTACATGGTTGTCCTTGTGTAATCTGGTTCCCTTAACCTTGGACTAGCCATATATCTCTATATATGTCAATTATGTAAATTTAATCATGTAATCTTATTTTAATTGCATATTAGTTCCACTTTTATTGTTGTTACTTGTAAACAATTCTTTGTGTTTTCTATAATGACACATGGATCATCTGTGTACCAAGACTGTATTGTTGATCCCTTTCAAATGTGTTTTACTTTTGTTTATTGTGTTTTCTGCCTTCTCTGATTTTTAGTCAACATTTCATATGATTCCATTTCTTACCCTCCCTAAACATATTATGTTTCTTCTGAAAATATTTGTAGTGATTGCCCAAGTTCAATATGTTTTATGACTTATCCAGGCTCACTTTCAAAGAGCACTAAACTACTTTAATCAGCGCAAATGGCTTACAATAGAATATTGCCCATCTCTCCACTCGTCCTTCATAGCATTGCAGTCATCTGTTTTGCTTATCTATAACCGAAAATCATCCAATGTTTTGTTTATGTTATTATTTTGAATAAACTCATAGGAATGAGAAAATGAAATATTTTGTTTTATATAATCATTCCCTTTTTATTCTTTCTTGATGGTTCCTGACCTATATCATTTTTCTTTGTTCTGAAGAATTCATTTTAATTTTTTTGCTGTTCTGCTGGCAACAGATTTCTGTATCTATTAATTGAAAAATTACACATTTCCTTTTAATTTTCAAGTATAATTTTACTTGGTATAGATTGCTAGAGTGACATTTTTTTTATTTTGAAGCTACAAGGGTTTTCCTTTACTCTCCAATTGCTTGCATAATTTCTGAAGGGAATCCAATGCAATTTTAATCTTTGCACTTGTATTGCTAGGTTTTTTGTCCCCTTGTTTCTTTAAATATTTTCTCCATTTTTTTAAGAGAGATATTTTGCTATAGGTAGTGTGTGCTTCCCAGGAAGACAGAGAAAAACAGAGACAGAAAGTGAGAAATCACCCCCCAGAGGGGATAGTTACACCACAATGCCTTCTCCTCCATTCTCCTCTCAGGAAGAAGACCCTTGAACATGTTGGGCATGTGTGCACTTGCTCATGATTCTGCCCATACCAGATTTTCCTATGTATGTCTAGCTGTTCCAGTAAAATTTGTTGAAACAATGATACTTTTTTACATTATGTTGTCTTTTCTTTGTTTTTCTTATTCGTCATTGCCTTTTGGATTTCCATTGCTTTGAATCCACAGGTCATTTTAAGCCACCAGGTGGGGGACTTGAACCGTGGATGACTGGCTATGGTGGGAGTCCAGTGACATAACCATTATGCTATCTGATGTTCCCTATTTTCTCCACTTTGGTTGTCAGCAGTTTAAATATAATATTCCCAGGTTTTGAATTTTGGTATTTATTCTACATGGCATTTTTGGAAGTTCTTGTATCTATGGTTTGATAGCTGTGGTTTTTTTTGATATTCATATCCATTACTGCTTCAAATATTTATTCTGGTTCTCTCTCTTTTTTCACTTTTTTCATAATTTTATATTATTATTCACATTTTACACCCGTAATTGTTCAAGTTCTTGAAGATTTTCTCCTATATTTTATATCATTCTTATTTCGCCATACTTTTCAGTTTGCAAAGTTTCAAGTTCACTGATTTTATTCCTTGGTCATGCCAAGCCCACTAAAGAGTCCATCAAAGGCGTTTTTAAAATTCTTTTATAGTTTCTCATTTCTAGTACTTTTTTGATTATTTTCTTAGAGTTTCTATCTGTCTGCTTACATTAGCCATCTGTTTTTGGTGTTGTACACTTTTTTTTTTTTTTTTTTTGGAGAGGTTTTTGCTATAGGGCGCGTGCGCTCGCCAGACAGACAGAGAGAGACAGAGAGACAGAAAGCAGGAAATCACCCCCCAGGGGGGATGGCCACGCCGCAATCCCTTCTCCTCCATTCTCCTCTTGGGATCTTGGGCACGCACGCACACGCGCCCGGCGTGAGTTTAAGCCGCCGGGTCCGGGACTCGAACCGCGGTCGACTACGTAGGAGTCCAGCGACATAGCCATTACGCTAACTGCTGGTCCCGGTGTTGTACACTTTTTAAGTAGAGCCCTTTGCATATTGGTCATATTTATTTTATTTTGTATTTCTCTTATTAGTCTATAATTTTTTCCATAAATATGAATCTGATGATTGCTTTATCTCTTCCATTTATTTGTATTTAGCCATTTATTATGCCTTGTAATTTTTGGTTAAACTAGACATTTACATACCTGGTAAAACTAACAGGTCTTTGACATAAATGTTTTGTTTTGTGTATTTGTTTAATGTGGTGAGGAGCTAGGCTGTGTTTATTATTTGCTATCAAAACATCTGTTCAATGTCAGAGATTAAATTTTCTATGAGTAAACTTGTACTTGAGCCTACTGAGGTAGTAGCCAGGTTTCAGGGAAGGAAAATGTTCTGTACAACAGGTCCCATTTTTATGGAATTTGTATCCCTGAGAAAGATCAAGCATGAGCTGAAGGACCATGGGGACGCTTTTTTACTTTCTCTTTCTCTCTCTCTCTCTTGTTCTCTCTTTGATGAGCATACACACCCTATATCAATTTTTTTTAAGAGAGACTTTTGCTATAGGGTGTGTGTACTCGCCACAGAGAGAGATATACAGAAAGTGAGAAATCACCCCCTGGGGAGATGGCCACAGCACAATCCCTTCTCCTCCATTCTTTCAGGATTTTGGGCATGCACACACACATAAGTGCCGGCATGAGTTTTAAGCCTCCAGGTCCGGGATTCAAACCGTGGTTGACTATGTGGGAATTCAGCGACAACCATTACCATCTATAGCAATTTCTAAAAATCCCAGTTCTGTGTAATAACTTTCCTCTCTTATAAAGTAAATTCTCCCCAGATGTTTATTTTGTGTAATTATATCACTTTAAACATTTTGCAAAGCTACTTTTTGCTAGATTTAAACTTCACATCTTTTTTATTGACATAGCCTCTTCTACTCAATTCTTCAAATCTAATTTACTCATCTACTCATCTATTTTGCAAATGCCCTTCTTGATCTTTTTACAGAATCACTGTGATACACAGGGCAATTTTAATTCAGCCCCTCCTCTAGCCTTCCCTATGGACTACCACTTCCCAGAGTCTCACTCAATTGAGCACGTGTGAAAATGACTGGGGACCTGAAAATCTGTTGCACAAATTCAGTGCTATAGGACCTTGATACTGTTCCTGGCAAAAACAAGTTGGTGAGCTAAAATTTGGAAGTCACTGTTTTGTCAGATACACTGAAGAGTCTAGTATGATCTACTAGATGGGGCTAGTGTGATTTTGTGGGTGTATTTTACTGAAAGACAATGTAGAAATGATTTTATTGAGTGCTAAAAAAGATAATTTGTTATTAGGAATATACAGCATGGATTGTTTCTTAAATCCTGGTGGCCTATCCCTTCATTATGAACTTGGGTGTGTATATAGAGACACACAGCAGATAGAGCTTTAAACAGGAGATCGATCTTCTAAAATGTAACAAAAGCTTCCAGCCCATTTGTAAAGCCACTATCCAAATAAAATAAATAATGAAGTATAAATAACACACCTTTGGAATACTGCTTGCCTGTATGCTGCCTATGCCCTGTTGGGTATTAGAGGTATTAGAGCAAAGACTTTCTTCTCACTTGAAGTGCCATTGGGCACCACCAAGGCAAGGACTTCAGGGAAGATAAGTTTATCTTGAAACCTCAGAATTTAGTTCTTTTGAGGTAGGAGTCAGAATATTGGCATAAATATCAGCATTATTTTGAGCACCTTGCAACCTGCAGACTTCCATCCATGGGATGAAGTGAATTAAACTAAAATAATATGAGAGGTCAAGTTATTTATCAAAACAATTTTTTTCCAAATTTTCTACAAGGTGCACACACTCACCAGAGAGACAAAGAGGCAGAGAGAGAAAGAGAGAGGAGGAAAAAGGCAATCTCCAGTGGGTCATGGTCATATTGCAATTCTTTTTCCATTTCTTTATCCTTGAGATTTTAGACATGCATGTGCAAGCACTGATTTTTTTTTTTTTTTTTTTTTTTTTTTTTTTTTTTTTTTTTTTAAAGCTGCTGGGGTTAGATTTTGGACCACAGTCAGTCTTGTGGGATTTGGCTTCCTTAGGTTAGCCTTATCAGAACTTTTATTAAAAGTTTATTTGTTTTATCTAGAAAAAGAGGTAGATGAAAGGACAGAGGCACCCTTGACAGAGTCCTGTCCTACTGGACTGCCCTTCTCTGAGCCTCCTAGCCAGTCAGGATTTGAGCATATGTGCATGCTTGGTATTTCAGGTCAACTTGGAATCAAAACCATGGTCAGCCATGTGGCTTCCAGCACTGACAATCACTTTGTTATTGCCTATGCTACCATGGCTGGGACTGTGCCTTATTTAGAAAGAACCTTTGGTGATACCCTAGCATTTTTCAAGTTTTGTAATTTGAATGTTAAATTGAGTAGTTACAACTAATTTAATTTGATTTATATGTTTCGTCTGGGTAAACCTGGAAAAAGTGTGTTATTTATACCTCATTATTTATTTTATTTGCACAGTGTCTTTACAAGTGTGCTGAAAGCCATTTATACATTTAAAAAATCAATCTCATTAAATATTTTTTCTGATAATATATGATTCAAAAATAAACTTGTAATATTTAAAATAATTAACCGTTATGTAAAAAAGCTTCAGCATGCATGGTTACTGTAGCATTAATCATTACTTCTCATTAATTGGTGGCTTTCTAATTAAAACAATTGGGCTGGAACTTCAGAACATATGAAAATTATACACTGTATAATTTTTAACATCCAAAGACTACACTTTCTTCAACTGTTTAATTAACCATGTATTTTTAAAACTCTTGGATATCTATGAGATTAGACCTAAATTGTTTTGACTTAACATAATCAAAACTTTCTCAGGAACCAATGATATTTCTGATCAATGGGCAGCTATTTTCAAAGTAGGCACTGAGGTGTCACCCCTCCCCACGAAGCCATAAAGTCCTGAGCAGGTAAGAAAGAGTGGGGAGCACATCCTAGAAGCATCTCATGTCACATCACTCTATTTAATTTTGACAATTAGTCTAATAGCTCTACGCCATTGAAAGATAGGCTAGGAAGTACAGCTCCTGGCTGGGCCATCATTTCCTAGCAATGACTTTTCACCATGAAAAGAGTAATGTGAGATTAGCAGCTTTTGTCTCTGTGCATCCAACATCCTTTACTTTTCCCAATGTCCCAGAGTCAATGAAACATCAGCTTTCATAAATATGAATATGTCATAATGCTGTTTCAGTCCATGTCCACAGTGTTCCACAATGCTCTGGTCAGTAGGGCAACACACTTGCAAAGGCAAAGGGGAAATTATGAGCTCTCCTTTGACCCGAGGGACACCAAGATGTCATGTAGCCCCCACCAACTCTCTAGAATCCAGCAACATTTGGTCAGTTGATAGAAATAGTCAATCATAAAATTAATTGTGTACCATTTGCTACCATTCAAACCTTGCATAAATTAAGATGTTATTCACCCAGAATTGCTGTTGATCTGTTTCTGTTTTTGCAATCCAGTAAACAGTAGTATGATCTCCAAATATCTTTGTTTTACTTCTGTATTACAACTGGAATTTTACAATTATGTTCTCTTAGATGTTCTTTATTCATTATTCCTTAACAAAATCTTTCCTTTCCTCAGCTATTTCAACCAAGGCTTGGCTTTTCCTAATGACCATATGAAAACCACTGTTGTCAACTATTCTCTTTTCAGTATTTGATATACCATTACTTCAGTCTAAATTTAAAAAGAGTTCATGAGAAAAATGTAGATTTAAGAACATAACATTAAAAAGAAAAGAGGATTAAAATCAAAGTAGCTAATCTGGCACCAGGCACCAAGGCCCGGTAATAATAGGATAATAAAGTTTGCCATTCTTGGCTCAGAAACAACTTTATATAATTACAGCAAGTATTTCTCTCACATAGTGGATGTTTGAAGAAGAGAGAGAAATGGAATTCTCCCCACAAGTTCATAATCTCTGAGAAAACATCCTCTGAATTGAACAGACATGTGTATATTTAGTCAAGACTAAATGGCTAATTGTTAAACTTGAGGTCTTAAAAAAATGATTATTGAATTTAAAAAAAAAGGCATTTACAGATGTAGCTACATCCCAATGTTGCTACTATCTGTTCTAGCATAATAAATTCTTGCCAAATGATCATTATTAAAAAAACAATTAGTTTAAAAATTAATTATTTAGGTAACAATTTTATGTTAAAGAAACTTCTAAATTCTTTACAAAATATTATAAAATTCCCATTCATTTTACATTTAAATACACATAAGTGGTATTTCTAACTGCTTACTTAGGTAAAAAAAAAAATAGTGGTTATTGTTTCCGGTAGAGATAACAGCTCATACCTTTTCAGGTGGCATCAAGTTAGGAGAAGAAGAGTCAGCTCAGTCCCATTGGCTGATTTGTCTTCCAAAAGAAGACCTCCAAGCCTTCTGGGGGTATCATACTTGAAGATGCTTAGAAGAAAGAACATAATAATGAATGAATTACACAAATGGGTGCAAATAGAAAAAGAGAAAGGCAGAGAATAAGAACTGTCTGTCCCAATGGACAAAAATCACCTAGGCCCTTGGATAATTGGGGGGGGGGAAAATCCAAGAATCAAAGAGGAAAGAGGCTCATATCCTCTAAGATTCATCCCAGAACTTCTCTATAAGAGATGACCAACAACTTGATTTTGGCAACAAATCAGGTTAAAAGCTGAAGCATAGAAACCAGTCTCAGAAACTAAGTCTTCAAATTGAACTGTGGTATAATAAGGTTTTGTTTTATGTTTTTGTTTTTATTTTGTTTTTGCTTTTGTAGAGGTTTTTGTCTGAGGATGTGTGCATTCACAGGGGAGAGAGATGGTGACAGAGATAGTGAGAAAGAAAATGAGAAATCACTTCCCAGGGGAGATGGTCACACCTCAATCCCTTCTCCTCCATTCTCCTCCTGTGATCTTGGGCACCCAAGCACCTGCACCCAGTGTGAGTTTCAAGCCACCAGGTCTGGGATCAAACCATGGTGGGCCATGTGTGAGTCCAGCGATGTAACCACTACACTATATGCTGGTCCCAAGTTTAGTTGTTTTAGCCTTTAAAACTCATAGTTATATTTTATAGCAGAAACAACAACTAATTGTTCCACCAATATTCAACATCACTTCTTTCCATGTAGAAAGTTAGAAAGGAGGTTAACGTGGAAAGAAGGAGAGCTGGGTTAGTTTTCCTTTGTGTAGTCATGCACCTGCTCATTCTTTTTTAATAACTTCCAGGTAATGCATACTTGGAAATTTCCTTATTATAAGAATAATATAAAGAATATTCTCTTTTGTAAAAAATTGTCATAGGTTGTAGGCTCATCAGAGACAGACCAAGAGACAGAGAAGGGGAAAGTAAGAATTTCCCCCCAAGGAAAATGGTCATGCCCAATTCTTTTTCCTCTAGTTCTCCCCCCTTTCAGAATTTTGGGCATGCGTGCACGTATACACACACACACGTGTGCATGTATGTTTCAAGCTGCCAGATCCAGGACTCAAACAGCACACTTTGTCATGTGGGATCCAGCCAGCCGCCTGAGCCACCACACCACCAGCTGACTCAATAAAGAATATACATAATGGACCTGACTATGTAGCACAGTCTGTAGTGTTCTGGACCATGGTGGTGAAAGCCTCATGATCAAAAGTGGATTTGATCTCTAGGTCAGCTTGAAAACATACCAAGCATACATGTGGGTTCCCAAGATCCTGAAGAGCTGTCTGGCTGTAGAAAAGGGATTTGCAACATGATGAAATCTTGTTGGGGGTGCTTTCTCCCTTTCAAGAGAGAGAGATAACATACACGAATTATCATTAAAGAGAGAGAAAGAGAATATTCTTGAGATTTACATTTATGTCAGACTTTGGTAATATACATTTGTAGTGAAAATAATTCAATAGTCAAATGACATGGACATGAACTGATCAAATTTCTCTAGAAAAGTTTTACTGCATTTTTAATTCTACCAGCCATGTATAAGGTAATTTTTCTACTCCCATTTTTCTCATAATGGAAATGATCAATCTTATACAGGTTGAGAAGTACTTACCCCAAATGCATGGGGTCAGAAGTATTTCAGATTTTGGATTTCAAAATATTTGCACATACTGAATGAAATATCTTTGGGATGGGCCCCATACCTAAACATGAAATTCATCCATGTTTATTACATAACTTATATGTTAGGGTGATCTCTGAAATAAGTTCTGGTGGCTCTGGTTGTGGGTTGTGAAAAAATTTACAAAATCAGAGAGAAAATGGATAGAAAAGAATTTATTCATTTCCTTTTAACAGAAAAGACCCAGATGCAGAAAGTTGCATCAATCCCAATGGGTGGGAGCAGGCAGCTTTTATTGGGATGTAAGGAAAGGGGGAGGCTATAGTTGAATAATTAGGATGACCCATCTGTTGGTCCTTGGATTGTTTTTTGTTATCTCCAGATGTCATATCTGGCTGCTATGATCTGCCATGTATTCTGTCTTCAGTGTTGGTGCCAACAGTTGACAGATGTTACAATCTTTATGTCGGAGTCAAGAACTTAGAAAAACAAGGTCAGCCATTTGCAATGAAGTCAAGAAAGGAGCAACAAACTTGAGAGGAAAAAGGAAGGAGGAGGAAGAATGTCTGAAGCATCTGGGAGTTATTTATCTTTTAAATTTATTATTATTATTATTACTGTTTTAAATTTAATTATGATATATCATTACAGTATACAAAATGAGCTTTCCTAGCATGAATACACTGTATATTAATCCAGTCAAAGTTGTTACCATACGTATTATTATCAGAAGATAATTTTCCATTTTTGTGTCCTCTTCTTTCTTTTTCCCCCGATTTCCTCCTTCTTACCCTTCCGCATTTCCAACCCTCCTCCCACACTGTGTCAAGTATTCACAGTTGCTCTTCACATTTTATACCTTCCAATCTTTCAGTTTATGCCATAGAGTACAAACATTCAGTATATATTAAGTAGGGCTTTACAATGCCTCTCTTTCATAGTTTAGCTTGCTTTGCTTAGCATTGTATCTTTCATATTGATCCACTTTCTATCAAATGCCAGGGTCTTGTTGTTTTTATGGCTGACTAGTATTCCATAATGTATATGAGCCATGGTTTCTCAATCCATTCATCTGTTCAGGGACATTTGGGTTGGTTCCATGTCTTAGCAATTATGAGTAAAGCTGCAATAAACATAGGTGTGCACATGTTTTTTCAGCTGAGTGTGTTCCTATCCTCTGGGTAGATACCCAGGAGTGGAATTGCTGAATCATATGGTAGTTTTATTTATAGTCTTTGAGGAACCTCTGTCTTGTTAATACAAGCATCTTGGAGTTTTAGGTAGACCTTTCCAGTTAAAATATATAAGGCACTATTGAGACATTGAGTTAACCCTTTTTCATCCCTAAGGCACTTAGAGAACATTTTAAACTTTCATTATATACATGTACTGAAAGTAATTTTATACATAATTGTTTATGATTTTGTGTATGAATCTAAGTGTTGTTCATTGAACCACCAGAAAGCAAATGTCACTCTCTCCACTATCTATGTGGAGAATCAGTGGGTATTCAGTATCGTGACTCTGAATTTATAAGCTACTGATAAGCAATCATTTTCTTACACTTCTTCATAAGTACTGAACAATAAATATATGATATAGCATTAATGCAGTGAGAAATGATGTGTCTAGGGTAACTAAGTAGCATGATAGCATCACCAGAATACTGCTCCCCTGTTAAAGAGCACAATGAACAACTGCAGGATTTCAGTCTCTACCTAGGGTGCTGTGTTTTGATTCAAAGGTTACTGCACACTGTATTTCATTTCTTTAGCTAAGAAATATGCATCAGGAAGAGTTGAGGGTTGGAAGAGTGGTAATCTGGAGATAAAGGGACATTCTGTTGGGTAGCTTTTCAAAATGTTTCATTCTCTTGGGAACCAGCAGTTAGCGTAATGGCTATGTCATTGGACTCCCACATAGTCGACTACGATTCGCGTCCCGGACCCGGTGGCTTAAAACTCACGCCGGGCACGTGTGCGTGCATGCCCAAGATCCCGAAAGGAGAATGAAGGAGAAGGGATTGCGGCGTGACCATCCCCCCTGGGGGGTGATTTCTCGCTTTCTGTCTCTATGTCTCTTTCTGTCTGTCTGGCAAGCACACGTGCCCTATAGCGAAAACCTCTCCAAAAAAAAAAAAAAATGTTTCATTCTTTGTCCCAGTAACACTGATTTCCACCTGAGAAATCTCTCAGTCAAGTTATTATTAATTTTTTAATTAGTCTTCTTGTTTTCTTTTTGTTATAGGCATGTGTGCTTTCCAGAGACAGAGAGAAACAGAGAAAGAGGGAAAGTGAGAAATCAAGCTTCTGAGGAATGGTCACATTGCAATTTCTTCTCCTCCACTCTCCTCTTAGGATTTGGGGCACTGATGCACACATGTCCAGCGTGATTTTCAAGCTACTAGATCCAGGAATTGAACCACTCTGTAGGCCTTTTGGGATCTAGCTGCCTTACCCTCATGGCACCTGCTCACCCCTTCTTTCATTTTGTAAAATGATATGACTTCTTGTTCTGCTGTGAATGAATGCTGCTCTAGTCTTCAATAAGCCCATCACATATTTTCATCAGATCATCTACAGACACTTTTTTTGCAATGTTAATGTCGTCTTCATCATCACTGTTATCAAGATAATCTTGAAATAGCACAGCAGCTATTTCATCATTGGTTGAAGAATGAACAATTAGTGATTTATTATTGATGTGAAAATCTTTGGGGACCAGCAGATTGCATAATGGTTATGCCACTGGACTTCCCTGTAGTTGCCCACAGTTCGTGTCTCAGACCCAGCAGCTTAAAACTCATGTCAGGCATGTGTGTGGGGGTGCTCAAGATTCTGAAAGAAAAATGGAAGAAAAGGGATTGTGGAATGGTCATTCCCTCTGGGAGGTGATTTCTCGCTTTCTGTGTCTCTGTCTCTCTCTGTCTCTTTGGTGAGTGCATATGCCTTGTAGCAAAAATCTCTCTTAAAAAATAAATCTTCTTTGATATCTATTTCTTCTATGACAAACTCTGGAGGTGTATTTTTTGCATATGTAATGAGGTCAGGTATTATTCTTTCTTACTTCTGGTATTCTTCAAAGTTATGCTTTTGTTTATCATCATCACTAAACATAGTCATAGATTAGTGGCTATGCCAAGCCTTCATGACAGTGTCTTTATTTACTGCATCCCAATCACTTGAAACAACATATGTGGCACCCTTCATGCTAAACTCTTTTCAAAAACCTTTCACACCAACACCTTTGTTTAATGCTGCTAGCTTGCTGTTCAAGAACGTGTTTTTATATTAACTGTTTCTTGATTTAAGGGTATCCTGGATGCATGGGCAATTAATGAATTGTGTTTGGAGGGGAATACATGGCATGAACACTTTTTTCCCTTTTTTAAAAGTTATTTAATTTTATTATTATTATTATTATTATTATTATGTTTAATTTGCTGTAGGGCACATGTGCTTACCAGAGAGAGGTAGAGTGAAAAAGAGAGGGAAAGTAAGAAAGCAAGCCACCAGGCCCAGGACTCAAACCCCAGTTGGACATGTGGGAGTCCAGTGCCCTAACCAACATGACATCTGCTGGCCCCTGAACATTATTTTTTGATGAGAATATTGACTAGAAGATTGGCAGAAGAGTTACCATGGAATAATAAAATCTTGCAGAAGTCATCCAGTTCAGCTTCCCTGAAGTAAGCATGAGCCATTGGAATGAAATATTTGTGAGAGCAATCAGAAAAGCTATCCCTGGTGATCCATACCTTTCTGTTAACATAATAATAGACTGGTAAGACAGTCCCTTCTTTAAAACAATGAGGACACAGCTTTTGCCTGTTACAGCAGGTTTACGCTATGTGTGCCTGCTGTCTTAGCACATCCCGGCAGTTATTCTGTCCTTGGCATCCTTAATTCCTGCAGGGGTGGTCTCTGTCTCATTCGCTGCAGTCAGTGTCTTTCCAGGATGATAACATCAAAACAGGGATGTCTCATCAGCATTACAGACTTTCTCTGGCATCAGAATTTCAGCAAAGATGACCTCGGCAAACTCATCATTGAATCTCTGCTATTTCATGATCAGCAGATGCCTTATCATCACAAATCTTTAAAAACTTAATGCTGTTTTTTTTTCCCCTTAAATTTGTACAA
Organism: Tupaia tana; assembly: GCA_026018925.1. Taxonomy (NCBI): domain Eukaryota; kingdom Metazoa; phylum Chordata; class Mammalia; order Scandentia; family Tupaiidae; genus Tupaia; species Tupaia tana. The sequence continues at coordinate 110,013,300 of JAKSZU010000003.1, forward strand.
CCAGTCTGTTGACTATTCACAATTCCCTTCAATTTTCAATTAATTATGATAGATCTTTGCTTGTTTCATGATCAGAACTTAACATTGTATTCTTTGAGATGCTGATGAATACAGTCTTTCAATGCACAATTGAGGTGTTATTTTGTATTTTATGTAGTGTTTTTCTATTTTCCGTTAATATTTGTTCATCTTTTCAGTACCGAACTTCTACAGTTTATCTGAGATATGCTGGTCACCCCAGTACCACACTATTTCATAGGACATTGCAACTCTGTCTGGTCTCCCTCACAACATTAACTTTCTCTGCTATAGATGCTTTCTCTCTCTTTTTTTTTTATCACTGTTACTCTGATATCCTTAGGGGAGGATATATCAGGAGTATCCTCAACCTTTCTTCCTTTTTTCTTTTCTTTTCTTTTTCTTTTTTGCATTTTTGCATTTTCAATAATATGTTTACATTATAGAACAGAGAAGAAGAAAACTACACTACACTGAGTAACGCACCTAGGTCTTGATCTTACTCAGTACATTGTGCAGAAACTGTGTTGATACATCCAGGCTGCCATGCGCCATTTTATTACACTTGGTAGAGGTGATTATGGGTAAATCTGAGCATGTATGAAAAAGATCTATCAGAGCTGAAGGGGGATGAAAGCCATTGTGTTTTTTTATTTGTTTTTCTTTTTTTTCTTGTGGGCTCTAAATAAACTGTGCTGTGTGTCTGCATTTTGGTTGCAACCCATCGCATGAAGTTAGGTATGGAATATTCACTTGAGGTCAGGTATGATATCGTATCAACATTCAGAAAGTTTTGGATTTAGGAGCATTTTGTATTTTGGATGTTCAGGTTATAGATGCTGAAACTGTGTACATTAGAAATAGTTTCTCCTTGATATTCTGTTATCACTTAATTTTGTTCATAATTATTTATACACATGAAAAGATAACTTCTGTGATTACTGGTTTTGCAATTTGCTCAGAATTTTTTTTTCTTTTTTCTCTTTCTGTATGTGTGTATGCAAGTTTTTCTTTGCATCAGACTCCCGAGGTACTTGCTACATTTTTTAGCTTACATTTTAGCAAAAAAAAAAATTGCTTTTGAGGCAAGCAGGTGGCATAGTGGTTAAGGTCACTGGACTTCCACATGGCTGACCATGGTTCAAGTCCCAGACCTGACATCTTACTTTCTCTCTTACTCTCTCTCTATGTCCCTCTCTGGGCAAATTTAAATAAATAAATAAATAAATAAATTTAAATTAAATAATTCTTTTAAAAAATCTTTTTTTCTATTTTAGTAATGCCTATTTTTAAAATTTGGTATCAATTAAATATTTATTTAGGTTTAATGTGTTTTATTATTACAAGATTTTTTGGTGTACATATCTCAGCTGCTTTACTTGACTTTCACACTATTACTTTTTATGTTTTTAATGTCATGTTATACGTTTGTGTAGATATACCTTTTCTTGGCTCTAATCTTATATGGGTATCTTTTTAGTTCATACCTTTGTAAAAATCTATGCCATCTGTTTAAGTTGCATGTATAAGTGGTCTTCAAAAAGTTTATGAACAATGCTCAGTAGTAAAAGAGATTATGCACATATTTTATAAGTTTTGAACCAAAAAAAATAACAAAAAACTCACCTACTGCCACATTTCCAGGCACCTCTTGAAGCCTCCTCATATTACATAAAATTGGATGGATATAGTATAAATTTTATTATTTTCATATTAATAGGTAATTATATGGCTTATAAAGTTTTGCCCTCTAGCAAATATGAATATATTTTTTTCTTTTTAAACAATTCTATACCTAATACTCTTACAATATCACAATATATACTTATGGTTTACTTGCTGTAGGACAGGTTTCTAGAAGTCAGATTGCTAAATCAATATTTAAATGTGGTATATGTATGTGTGTAAAACTTCTAAGAAATCTTTTCAAATTGACCTTAAAAGGTAGGATTGACCTGGCTGTGGTAGTATGAACTGGTTAATACTGCCATGGGGCAGGCTGAGGCCACATGAGAGGCCCAGGTTTACAACAAAGGAAACTCATGTTAACTTCATTTTTTCTAAAGTCTTTTTGCAGCTCCTCCAAATTACATAAAGTTAAATGGATACATTACAAATTTGATAATGTTCATGTTTATAGACAATCATGTGCTTTCTAATTTTAGGATGAGGCCCACCCTAAGAAAGTTGATGTGGTGGTGCATGCCCCAGCTACATGGGGATGCTGAGATGGAAGGATCACAGGAAGACACTACCTAAGGAAATAAAAGTATAATCAATAGACCTACCAAACCAGCATGAGATGCTAATATACTATTTCACCACATACTTTTTCATATTTGTAATACTGACTGGCTAATAAATGTTCATTTAGTTTTTATTTGATTTTTAATTATTTTATTAATAGTGAAGCTCAATATTTTCATTGGCTTATTCTGACTTGGTTCACTCATTTGTTTCTATTTGCTGGTGTTGATTTGACATCATTCTATATGCACATGAATTTGGTGGGTTGTTCCAATGAGGAAATAATTCTGCTCTGGTAAAAAGAATCTACCCAAGCCCTCAGGTATACTATGCTGCATTTTCTAGTCTCTCCAATGGTACCCCAGTCTCCAACATCACAATAGCATAGATGCACCCCCATCTGAAGAACTTACAGTAGTGCTAAAGCCAGCACATGCCAGCTGAGTCAGTGTCTATATCTTCCTCTTAATATTAAATATTACATATTTGTACATTATTTCTGAATTGCAACTCATTGTATATAAATGTAAATTATCATATCAATATACTTATACATGCCTAATTCTTTATTTGCAAGCAATTACTCATGTTTTAGCTAGCTTGAACATTTTATCATTCTTAATTTTAAAAAAATTATGTGTCAATTATTTTTGTGAATTTCAGCTTTTATTTCTTAGGAAAAATCTTCCAATAGGGGATTAAAAAATTTCAAAAGTATTTTTTTCTATTCCTTAGTTTTAGACATCAGAATATTTAAAGAATTTTAAACTGTTTTATAGTATAAAAAAGGAGCTGTCAATTTTGTTTATCCTCTCAAAAAATTTGTTTTCTGTCTCATTGATTATTTTGTATAGTTCTTTCATTCTCTTTTTCATTTATTTCAGCTTTAATCTTTTTTTTTCTTTTTTTCCCTTTTTTTTTTTTTTTTTTTTTGGAGAGATTTTCCCTATAGTGCACGTGTGCTAGCCAGACAGACAGAGAGAGACGTAGAGACAGAAAGCGAGAAATCACCCCCCGGGGGGGGGCTGGTCACGCCGCAATCCCTTCTCCTCCATTCTCCTCTCGGGATCTTGGGCATGCACGCACACACACCCGGCGTGAGTTTTAAGCCACCGGGTCCAGTACGTGAACTGCGGTCAACTACGTGGGAGTCCAGCGACATAGCCATTACGCAACTGCTGGTTTCCTCAACTTTAATCTTTGCTATTTATTTTCTTCTGTTATTTTTGCTTTTTTGTTATTTCTTTTCTAGTTCTTTAAGATGTGATGTTAAGTTATCTTTTATCACCTTTCTATTTTTTTCTTATGAGCACTAATGGCTATGAACTTCTCTTTTATGACTGCTTTCATTGTGTCCCAAAGGTTATGGAGAGTGGTGTGTTATTTATTTCTGGGTTTATGGATCTTTTCACTTCAGTCTTAATTTCTTCAGTAGTTTGAAAGTCGTGCCAGAGTAGGTTGTTTAGTTTCCATGTGTTTGTGTAGTCTCAAGAGCTCCTTCTGCAGTTGATTTCAAGTTTAATTCCACTGTGATCAGAAAAGATGCTGGGTATAGCTTCCATACTTTTAAATTTATAGAGGCTTGTTTGTGACCTATTATGTGGTCAACATTTGAAAATATTCCATGTGGAGCTGAGAATAAAATTATATTGTGTAGTTGTTGGGTGGAATGCTCTGTATGTCTGTTGGGTCCATTTGATTTATGGTATCAATTAGCACTTGTGTGTCCTTGTATATTTTTGTCTAGATGACCTGTCCAGTGATAATAATGGTGTGTTGAAGTTCCCAACAATTAGTGTGTTGCAAACTAAATCTCCCTATAGCTCTAGAAGTATTCTTTTACATATGTAGGTGCCCTGGCACTGGATTCATAAATATTTATGATTGCTACATCTTCTTGGTGGTTTAGTTCTTTTAGAACTATATAATGTTCTTCTTTCACTGTTTTTTTTAGCATTTTTATCTTAGAGTTTATTTTGTCTGATATCAATATCATGATTCCTGCCTTTTTTTTTTTTAGTTCTGTTTGCATTAAATGACTTCTGTATTTTTTCAAAAGATTCTCACCCCCAAACTAAGGCACCTTTATCACATATAAATTGTCCCCATAAATACACTTATGTTCTTCATTTAATACTGTCCCATTTATATGTATATTTATTTTTACATTTAAATCATAGAAGATTTAAAGTAAATTTTATCTTTTCTCTTTTGGCTTTAAAATTTCTGAAGCCTACATTTGTAACTTTTATAATTTCTTAATAATTGGGTACTTTGTCAAACTTTTTTAAGGTGTTTGCTATAGGGCATGTGTGCTTGTCAGAGAGAGGCAGAGAGAAGAGACAGTGAGAAAGTGAGAAATGAATCCCCAAGGGGATGAACACACTGCAATCCCTTCTCCATTATTCTCCTACTGAGATTTTGAGCATGCATGCACACATGGTCAATGTGAGTTTCAAGCCACCAGGTCTGAGACTTGAACTATGGTTGGCATGTGGGAGTTCAACATATTAACCACTATGCCACCTGCTGGCCCTGAAGGTTTCCTTAATAATAGTCTATGTTTCTTTGTTTACAAAAGCATTCTTTTGATTTTTAAGTTTACCTTTTTTTTTTTTTTTTAAGGTTTTGTCTTAGTGTGCATGCTCATGCCAGAGAGAAAGACACAGAGACAGTGAGAGGGAAAATGAGAAATCACCACATGGGGATGGCTGTGCCACAATCTCCTGTCCTCCATTCTCCTTCCAGGACCTTAGGCACACACACACATGCACTTGGCATGAGTCTCAAGCCACCCAGGTCTGAGACTTGAACAGAAGTCAGCTGTGTGAGAGTCTAGTGAAGTTACTGCTACATCATCTGCTGATCCCCCTTAAGTTTGCTTTCTCTCTCTTTTTTTAAGAGATATTTTTGCTATAGGGTGAGTGGACTTGCTAGAGAGACAAAGACAGAAAGTGAGAAATCAACCCCCAGAAGGATGGCCACAACACAATCGCTTCTCCTTCATTTTCCTTTCAGGATTTTGGACATGCTTTCACATGTGCTTGTGTGAGTTTTAAGGGATCTGGGACTTGAACTGCAGTCAACTATGTGGGAATCCAACAACATAAGCATTATGCCATCTACCGGTCCCCTTTTTGGTTAGAGAGAGATTTATGCTATAGGGCATATGCCTTTGCCAGAGAAAGACAGAGAAAGACAGAGACAGAAAATACCCCCATGGGGGACAGCCATGCCACAATCCCTACTCCTTCATTCTCTTCTAGGAATTTTGGTCATGGATTAACACATGTCCAGCATGAGTTTTAAACTGCTGAGATGTTTTCTCCCTCCTCATCTTGTCTTTATTACGTGTGCACAATGTCTGGCAACAACAACCACCATGAAATGTAAAAAAGGCCATGAAATGTTCTTTTCCCCCTAAATTACCCTGAAAGTATTTTAGGTAGTTTTTCTTCTAAGTTGTCAAGAAGACATTTTCCTTATTTATCTTGAAGTTCATAACTCCCACTTGTTATTTTATTTTTAGTATTCATTCTCAACTGAGGACCATGTGACTTTTCTTAGTTTTGTCCCACCTGAAAATGTTTGTGGTTGTCCCATATCTTTACTCTCTGATATTTTCAGTTATGGCCACCATTCTTTCTCAGTTCTAGCTAGGGTTGAGCATCTGGGTCCCCACACTAGGCCATTACCCGAGACTGAGAGGAGCAATGCTCTGCACAGTTGACCAGGAAACAGGACTGAGAAGCCAGGTGTTTCTAAGAACACAGAGTTCAGGAAAGCTCAGGTCTGTCTAAAGCCATTTATTTATATATTTATGTATCCTTGTTTATTCCATGTGAGAGATATACATACAAAGAGACAGAGCGAGAGAGAAAAGGGTCTTCATACAATTTTACGCCATGATCCGCCGCAGCCTCTCAGCTAGCCAGAATCACGGTCCTTAGTGTGCCTAAGCTTGAAGAAAACAGTCCTTCAAAGAAGGCCTGAATTGCTGAATGAACCAGTCCACGTTGTTCTCCACCCTATAGTTCACTATTTCAAAGATACTGATTTTTCAGGGTCTCCATCTCCTGCACATTAATTATCATCTCTCAATTTTCTAACACACAATGATCCCAAGACAGCCTCTTTCCTGTGATCCACACAGGCAATTCTCTGTTTATATGTTTGTTGTTGACTTGCCTTCTCAGAGTGCAAGACGAAATTGTAGCAGAAAAGACAAAATGTAAACAAGTTTTCCGTTGTGTTAGGGATCCACATCTTTGAGTCAATCACAAAGAGCACACAATGCCATATCTATCTTCATACCTCATTTTGCCATGGGGGACTGCTCTTTTATGCATGAAAAGATGAACAGCACATATATTCTTCTCTTTTCTCTCTCTCTCTCTCTCTTTCTTTTTATGTTTTTTTTTTATTTGAGCTTGTCTATCTTTTTATTTTTATTTATTTTTATTTTTTACACTTTTTAATACATTCAATCACATTTTTTAGCTTACAAAGTGATCATTTCAATATGTGAACATTTCTCCCCGGTCCAGTTGATCAAAATATAACAAACAATACTACCTCCCTATCTCAACAATGCTGTCTCTATATCCCTCTTCCAAATGCTTTTCCCCAGGCCCCACTCCTCTACACACACCACATCATGCATTCACACCCATCTCTTGTGTTTGTACATCCTTTAGCCCGTCAGCTTCAGTTATAGAGTGCAGACACTCGGTATATATTAAGTGGGGACATACAGTGTCTCTCCTTCATAGCCTGGCTTGCTTCACTCAGCAGTAAATCTTCCATATTCTTCCACTTTCTGTCAAAAGCCAGGGTTTTGTTGTTTTTTATGGCTGAATAGTATTCCATAGAATATATGTGCCACAGTGTTTCGACAAAAATCAAGTCAAGGTGGATCAAGGATCTAAATCTAAGACCCCAAACTATTAAACTGCTTCTAGAAAACTCTGGGGAAACTCTGGGAGACATTGGGGTAGGGAAAGACTTCTGACATAAGACCCCCAAAGCATAGTCAATAATCCCCAAAATAGACAAGTGGGATTACATCAGACTAAGAAGTTTCTGCATGGCAAAGGACACAGTAATTAGTTTGAATCAACAGCCCTCAGAATGGGAAAATATTTTTGTAAATTATGCATCAGATAAGGGACTGATAACCAGAATATACAAGGAACTAAAGAAGCTGATTGGAAAAAAGATGATCAATCCTATTAAAAGATGGGAGAAGGATTTGAAAAAAAACACTCTCTAAAGATGACATACGAATAGCTAAAAGGCATATGAAAAAATGCTCAACATCCCTCATTGTAAGGGAAATGCAGATCAAAACAGCAATGAGATACCACCTAACCCCAGTCAGCATGTCTAAGATTTAAAAAAAAAAAAAATGATAAGTGTTGGCGTGGGTGTGGTGAAAGGGGAACACTCTTACACTGCTGGTGAGAATGTAAATTGGTCCAACCACTGTGGAGAACAATTTGGAGATTCCTCAAAGTCTACAAATAGAACTACCATATGATCCAGCAATCCCATTCCTCGGCATCTACCCAAAGGACAGAATTCTTCATTGGAAAAGTGCTTGCACATCGATGTTTATTGCGGCACTTTTCACAATTGCTAAGACATGGAACCAACCCAAATGTCCCCGTACGGATGAATGGATTGAAAAACTGTGGCACATATATTCTTTTTCTTTCTTTCTAAAAAATCTGTCTTTAATTTTCTTATTATTATATTGGGCCATCAGAAAGTATGACATAAATGCGTCATGACTTTTCTGACGACCCAATAGTAAATCTTAAATTTGACAACAACTTGGTTATCAAACTTAGTTTAGTGAATTGTAATATGATTTGTTTCCTGTCATTTTTTCCCCTAATTTCCAGAAGTGACATGTGCTCACCAGAGACACAGAGAAAGAAAGAGAGATGAAAGAAAGAAGGAGAATGCATCCCTTGAATGTGGAGAGGTCAGGCTTTCTCCTCCATTTATCCTCCATTTCTACATCCTAATGGAGTTTTCATCACATATATCATTTTGTAATTTGCATACATACTTGCCGAACATATTTTTCAAGCTCCTGGAGCTGGGATTTGAGCTGTTGTCTTCATTTGGTAACTGGCATCCTTAACCACTAGGCCTTGGGACTAACTTGCTATAACTCAAAATATATTTACTAGGTGCTTGAGAAGCTCTAAGAAGAATTTCTTTTAGAAGAATTTAACCCAAAAGTCCTGTAGATGATATTTATGGTAATTCAATAAATTCACAATTCTCATGAGACTAACATATTCAGGCAATAAGTTTAAGTTCTGGAAGTATCAAGTTAAAGGATATAAATGCAAATAAAATACTATCATTAATCACTGTTTTTATAGTTTAGTCAAAAATATCTGTTTTTAGTTATTATTGAATGGCATTTAGATGGATGGCAGATCCTTCTGGTAGAAGGAGAATCAAACTAGATGCCTCGATACCCTCTATTAAACCTCAGATAAGTCAAAAATAGACAAATGGTGGGACCAGCAATTGGCGTAATGGCTATGCCACTGGACTCTCATGTAGTCCACCGTGGTTCAAGTCCTGGACCCAGTGGCTTAAACTCACATCAGGCACGTGTGCATGCGTGCCCAAGATCTCTAGAGGAGAATGGAGGAGAAGGGATTGCGGCATGGCCATCCCCCATGGGGGTGATTTCTCACTTTCTGTCTCTCTGTCTCTCTCTTTCTTTCTGGTGAGCACATGTGCCCTATAGCAAAAACCTCTCAAAAAAAATAGACAAATGGAAAAGCAGAACAATAAATCATCACTATCCTCTTGTTTTCATGACATACTCTTGTGCATTATTTGAGAACAAAGGTAAGACATTTTTAGACAATTGTACATGGGTCAAACTGAGTGGGTTTTACTTTAAATTGTGAAGGAATTCTCAGACCTTGTGCTTAAATAGAATTTTCCATAGAGCTATAAATCTTTTTTTATGATTTTCAATGGATTTTCAGTGATTCAGTGAGCTTTAAGACCACTATATATATATTTTTTTTTTTGAGAGTTTTTTGCTATAGGGTATGTGTGCTCACCAGAAAGACAGAGAGATAGAAAGCGAGAAATCATCCCCCAGGGCGGATGGCCACACTTCTCCTCCATTCTCCTCTTGGGATCTTGGGCATGCATACACATATGCCTGGCATGAGTTTAAGCCACCGAGTCCGGGACTCAAACCATGGTCAGCTACATGGGAGTTCAGCGACATAGCCGTTATGCTAACTGCTGGTCCCAAGACCACTAGTTTTTTTTTTAAGAGTTTTTCTTTGTCTTAGAGCATGTGCATAGCCATGTAGGAGACCAACAACGTAACCACTATGCTATCTGTTGGCCCAATCCACTGTAATTTAAATGTTTAAATTATCATACTTTTTTTTAATAAACCACAGATTAGTTTATTTTTAGCACCCATCATGCCATGAATTCATAGGGAATAGGTTCCAGTAGCTCAGGCTCCTTTCCATTGGTTCTCACAAACTGTCCTTCTCTGGGTGGAGTAGGCTGGCGCTTTAGTTGAACCCAGGTACCTTTCTCTTTGGCTTCTTTCTTTTTCTGGTCATTTTCCTTCACACGTTTTAGGAAGCTATCTCTGCTCTTAGAATGTTTAGTATAATATACTCAATACGCACATTGATTCTCTTGGCAAGAATCTTGCCCTTAACTTGTTTGTTCACAACAATGCCAACAGCATGCTGGGTAACGTTGTAGACTCTTCCAGTTTTGCCATGGTAACATTTGTGGGGCATTCTTTTTTGAACAGAACCCATTCCCTTAATGTCTACAATATCACCTTTCTTGTAGATTCGCATATATGTCGCCAAAGGAACAACTCCATGTTTTCTAAAAGGCCTAGATAACATATATCGGGTGCCTCTCCTCTTTCCCTTTGTGTTCGTCATTTTGGTTAACTACTGGAAGATGGCAGTTCCCAATTATCATACATTTTTTGACAGTGGGAGCTCCTTCAGTCTGGATCTTAAATCCTGTACTGTCATCCCATTTCTCTTTAAAAGCACCTTTAGTTTTTGGTACAAGGTGCACGTAGGCCTCATTGTACGTTCTTGTTCCAAACTAGAAATCAGCCGTTTTTTAAGGAGCACAGACTCAATTTTGAGAGAAAAGACATTATAAGCTCCAATTTGGATTGCACTCACTGCTGGCTTGACGTTGCTTTTAGGCCATTTTTATAGGAAGAGCTAGAAATATCTTTAACTCTATCTTTGTCAATCAATCATCCATCTATCATTACCTATCATCTATCTGTCTATCATCTTCCATCCATCATCCATCTCTCTCAATTATCTATTTATCTATCATCTGTCTGTCTGTTTTTTTTTTTTTTTTTTGAGAGGTTTTTGCTATAGGGCGCGTGCACCCTATAGACAGAGAGAGACAGAGAGATAGAAAGTGAGAAATCACCCCCAGGGGGGATGGCCATGCCTCAATCCCTTCTCTTCCAATCTCCTTTTGGGATCTTGGGCATGCACACACACGTGTCTGGCGTGAGTTTAAGCCACCTGGTCTGGGACTTGAACCGCGGTCAACTACGTGGGAGTCCAGCGACATAGCCATTATGCTAACTGCTGGTCCCTCATCTGTCTGTCTTTCACCAGTATCTGTTTCTATTGATCACTGTATCTGTTATCCATCTCTCTCTATCATCTATCTTTCTATGTATCTATCTTCTATATATCTCTATCTATTTACATATTTCTTGTAAATCATGAGTTCATACTATTATTTGCTATTCAATTCAGATTGAGACATTACAGAATCTTCATTTCTTTATTTCTTCTTTTTAGAGAGATTTTTGCTATAGTGCACATGTACTTGCCAGCAAGATAGAGAAAGCCAAAAAACGAGAAATTTCCCCCCAGGGAGAATAACCACACCATGATCCTTTCTCCTTCATTCTCCTCTAGGGATCTTGGGCACACATGCACACATGTCCAGCTAGAGGTTTAAGTTACTTGTTCTGGGACTCAAACCACGGTTGGCTATGTGGGAGTCTGGTGGTGTAACCATTATGCCTTCTGCGGGTCCCACAGCATCTTCATGTGTTAATCTTTTTTAAAATTTAATTAATTAATGAATTTTAATTTGACCAGAGAGACACAGAGTGAGAGAGAGAGAACATGAGAAAGGAAACTGCTAGGTCCAAGACTCAAACTGTGGTCAGCCATGTGGGAGTTTAGTGCCCTTAATCACCATGCCACCTGCTGGCCTCTTCATTTCTTAATCTTAATTTCTATAATATTAGAAGTTTCTCTCATGATATTGGCTACTAGCACCATTTATGTAATACAAAACCAATGATGGCATCAAAATATCAGTGCTAATATTTCTACAAAAAAACCCATTGAATATAATTTAAAGCATGTTTATTTATTCATAGAATGCTTCAAACTAAGGCTATGTGTTAAAAATATCATATTTAAAATTCCCATGAATAAACCTGTTCTTAAGGTTGTTCTGCAAGCAATCTGATAAATAGCTAGTTCATGTATGCAGTGGATCTTTGTAGGTGCTCAGGTATTGTGTCCTTCCCTCATTCCTGTGAGATGATCATGTCCTTCCTGCAGTGACTGTGTGACTGTCAAGCTCCTTCCTGAGCAGGGGGGATAATTCTGCATCACTGTGATTACTCTCGGTCCTGTGCTTTTATACTTTTCTTCTTTACCCTCTGCCACAGGAATATCATGCCCTGTCAGGGGTTGTTCTTTCAGTCAAAGTCCCCATTGTTGACACATGATGGCTGACACCCTCGTAATGTGAATGAGAAGCAAATCTGTTATTGTAAGTCACTGGGATATAGAAATACATGCAGAGAAGGCTGGTATCTAACTATGTCCTTGCTCCCCTACCTTCTCCCTTCCTCTCCTAATATGTCATCATTTTTTATTAGCTTTGACCTTAACTTCACAGTGCTTGTTTTGAAAGTAGGCTAACATTGGGAGCAGTTGACGTAATGGCTATGTCTCTGGACTTCCATACAGTTGACTGTGGTTCTAGTCTCAGATCTGGTCATGCCAGGTGCGTGTGCGTGCATGCCCAAGATCCTGAGAGGAGAATGGAAAAGAAGGGATTGTGGCACAGTCATCCACCCCGGGGGGTGATTTCTCACTTTTTGTCTCTCTGTTTCTGTCTTTCTGACAAGCACACTTGCCCTATAGCAAAATCCTCAAAAAAAAAAAAAAAAAGAAAGAAGGAAAAGAACACAGGCTAGCATGTAGCATGCTAAGTCAATGGAGTGATAGTTCATCAGATGAACTGAAAGACACTCTTCTCACTTGCTTTGATTTAACTTACTGAACAGGAAACTTTTTTTTTTTTTGAGAGGTTTTTGCTATAGGGCATGTGCGTTCCATGGAAAGACAAAGAGAGACAGAGAGATAGAAAGCAAGAAATCACCTCCCAAGGGGGAAGGCCACGCCGCAATCCCTTCTCCTCCATTCTCCTCTCGGGATCTTTTGATGAGCTACCCTTTCACCTTAGGAGTAAACTGACTAAACACCAGGATAAAGTAGATGAAGTGAAATTGTAGTGTAAGTTGTACAGACTAATTGGGAGCTTTATTAGGGTTAAAAGAATTCTTTGGTCTTTGAGAAAATCTCATCTCATGGTAACCTTCCTGTGCCAACTATGGACATCTTATGATCCTCCCCTAAAAGGACTTGCTTCTCTTTGAGCATTTCTTCTAAGCACTCCAGTCAGTTAATAGTCTTCTGTGAACAGTCTTGACTTTCTTTAAAATTCAACCATCATGAAGCCAGCAGGTAATATGGTGGTGAAGGTGCTGGACCCAGTGGGTTGAAAATCACTTGGGGTACATGTGCACCCAAATGAAGGAGAAGGGATTATAGCATGGCCATCCCTCTGGACATATGATTTCTCACTTTTCCTCTCTCTGTCTCTCTCTAGTGAATGTATGCACCCTATAGCAGAAGAAAAACAAACAAAACAATACAAAACACCATCATTAATCTTGTCCTTACAGAATTATCCATGGCAGAAAAAGCCTAGTTAACTAGTTATTAATCTGATTGGATGGCAAAAAGACAAAAGAAACAAAAGAAAAACACGACAAATTTACCTTCTAAGCAGAACAAAATTAAAAGAAACCATTACTTTACCATACTTTCGATGTTATATTCACACATGAAGTCAAGACATAAGGAGAAAGAAAGAATTTGATTTTCATTGAGTACAGGCACAATTTGGGTAGCGACTATAGCACTTTTGAGAGAAATTATGGTGATCTTTTCCAATAAGGTAATAAGGGTAGAAAAATCTTTTTGTTTTATTCTAGATTGAAAGTTTCTCCACAATTAAAAAAAAAGGGCTGAGAGAATCCTGTTTCCACTTTTCATGCTTTTAAATGTGTCTCTTTTCTATATTGATTAAATGTCCTACAATGGAAATGTATTTTATCCCTAGATCTCATAAAAGACAACACAAGGCAACCTGCAGTTGGTGTAATGGCTATGTCGCTGGACTCTCATGTAGTCGACTGAGGTTTGAGTCCCAGACACGGTGGCTTGAACCTCACGCCGGGCGTGTGTGTGTGCGTGCCCAAGATCCTGAGAGGAGAATGGAGGAGAAGGGATTGCGGTGTGACCATCCCCCCTGGGAGGTGATTTCTAACTTTCTGTCTCTCTGTCTCTCTCTGTCTTTCTGGTGAGTGCACGCGCCCTATAGCAAAAACCTCCCCTTGCCCCCCCCCCCCAGAAAAAAGACAACACAAAAAGAAAGAGGAAGATAGGCAAGAACATGCTCATAAGAAACAGGGGAAGAAAGCAGACAAGATTTGATGTCTGCTACAAACAAGAAGACACATTTTTTCAGAGAGGTGCTGAGAGGGAATTGTCTGTCAGCTGGGGCTGTCATGACTAAACACAATAAACTGTGTGACTATTGATTTATTAGGTTGCCAATAAAGTCATGATGTATTTTTCTATTTTTTTTCCTTTTTTTACAATTATTTTATTTAACTTTATTTATTTATTTATTTAAATTTCAACAGAGAAGGACAGAACTAAAAGAGAGAGAGAAAGGAAAAGTCAGAAAGCCAGCTGCCAGGTCTGGGACTCAAACTGCAGTCAACAACTGGGACCATAGGCTTGTCCTGCCATGCCTGGAGCCTTCACACAGGTTTTCACTGTGCTGCCCTTGCTGCCTGCAAGCTCAAAATCTTCTGGCCTCATCCCCCCGAGAAGCTGGGACTACAGGTGCATGCCACTGGGCCCAGCTTTTAAGAATTTTCTGGAGATGGAATCTAGGCCTCTCACATGGCCTCAGCCTGCCAAATAGCTCCTAGCATGCACCACCAGGGATTTGCCTAAATATCTCACTTTTTCTTTCACTTTTAATTTTCACCTCTAAAGATGAGACATTTCATTGTTTTTTTAGAAATATGTATACACAACCTGCATACACACACACACACACACACACACACACACACACACACACCTTTCAGACATTGCAACACTGGCAATGCCTAATAAAATGAAAATCAACATTGAAATTTCATAGTGAAACCAGAACAAAAAGAAGATACATGAGAAGAGATAACAACTTTTAGAATAAAGAAGATTGTTGGGCAAACAGGTGACATGGTTGTTTAGGCATTGGACTCCCATGTGGCTGAACACAGTTCAAGTCCCAGATTTGGTGCTTTGAAACGAACACCAGATGCGTGTGCATGCATGCCCTAAATCCTGAGAAGAAAATTGAGGAGAAGAGATTGTGGCATGGTCATCCCCCTGGGGGGTGATTTTTTCATTTCTATCTCTCAGTCTCTCTGGCAAGCACATGTACCCTATAGCAAAAATCTATTAAAGAAGAAAGAAAGATTGTTTAAGATTAGAAGAAATAATTCCAATTATTTTTCTGAAATAAAATTTTAGTTCACTGAGTTCTTAAAATTCTGTGAAGATATTTAAAGGCTCTATAAAGTGAGTCAGTATACCCTGAGAAAATCTTATAATTCTTACGCATAATTAAAAAGTTTGGGTTATTGGTTTGATTTTATTCTACTACCCTGGGATTATTTGTTTTTAGCCTTAAGAACATCTTTACTATTAGTGAGGATCCAAACATTCACTGGAAAATGTTAATAGTGAATAGATTTATAAAAGTGGCTCTATGATATAATGTGTTCTAGAAGGGCTAGTGGCCAGGCACAGTGGCGGAGTTCCACTGTGTGATGCTAGAGCCACTTGGAGGCCAGGGTTCAGATCCTGGGTCGACTTGTACATGCTGGGCACACCTATGATCCTGACCAGCGGGAAGATGGGGCCAAGGACCATGGTATGTCAAGACTCAGTCGAGGGTACCTGTCTCTCTCTCGTCAAAGAAATATATAAACTATTAAAAAATATATTCCAGAAACCATTATACTACATCAAGAATACACTGAACACATTTAAAATATGACTGCATTTTAAACATAATTAAATTGGTTTCTTGTGTAAATCATTTTGCGACAAAAATGTGGTGATGTTAATCTCCAAGAAAGAACATGGCAGGAACCTTACCCAAACGTATCCATTAGGAATTGGCTTTCCAGGGAGTCTGTTTAGTCTGGTTCTCAGATGTTTCTAAGAACCCTGTGCTGTATTTGTGAATTAATTTTCCTTGAGAAAACATAGTTTGATCATATTCAGTAATACAGATAATCATTTGACTATTTTTTGAGTTGTCAGAGGGTATGCTTACCAGAATGAGAAAGACAGAAAAAGAGAGAGCGAGAAAGCAATGGGCATGGTCATATCACAATTCCTTTTCCTTGATCTGTCCACCCCTTCAGGATTTTGGACACACACACACACATATACACACATCCAGTGTGTTCCTTGGTCACTGGGGCCAGAATTCAAACCACGGTAGGTCATGCAGGATCTGGCTCGCCCTGCACAGCTCTTAACTGTTTCACAGTAGGGCCAGCCCAAATGTGACGATTATTTAAGACAACAGTTTAAGATAAAATATAGTAGTTCAAATTGTCTTTGAAGACATATGGAGTGCATAATGGAAGAAAATCTAAGACAGTAAATGTTATCATTGTAGTTGAAAAGTAAAAGTTCACTTTGGGTGGAAACAGATCAGAAAACCATGGAATGTATGGGGATTGACAAATGGGAGAATGGGAGAAGTTACATAAGAGAGGAGGTTCAGACTGATCAGGAAAGAAGAGGGCTGGTTTGGAATGCAGCAGATTCTATGAGATAAAAATCAACCACCTTGAACTTAATTCGATTTTTCTGTTAACCACTCTAAGCCAAGAGGCAACTCTGAAACATGACCAAGAGCACGGGATTTCATAGCAGACCAGCATAGTTTCATTTTCCCTTTTTCCATTTAAAAGCTTTATGGGGGTCTGCAGTTGGCATAATGGCTATATCACTGGACTCCCATGTAGTAGACCATGGTTTGAGTCCCGGACCCGGTGGCTTAAATTCACGCCACTGGGCGCGTGTACGTGTGTGCCCAAGATCCTGAGAAAATGGAAGAGAAGGGAGTGCAGCGGGGCTGTCCCCCCGGAGGGTGATTTCTCGCTTTCTGTCTCTGCCTTGTCTTTCTGGTGAGCGAGCGCACGCTCCCTATAGCAAAAAGCCCTCAAAAAAAAATGCTTTATGAATGTCATAATCATACCCTGCACCCCTCAGCAAGTAAGAAGAATAATAGCAGATATTTCTCTCCATTTTTAAAGAATTATTTATTTTAATTTTATTTATTCACTCACTTATTTTAATTTGACCAGAGAGACAGAGAGAGAGAGAGAAAGTGAGAAAGCAAGCTACTAGGGGACCGGAACTCAAACCATGGTCAGCCATGTGGGAGTGTCCAGTGCCTTTACCACCATATCACCTGCTGGGTCTCAATATCAGCTCTTTAATTGAGAAACTAATTAATGCCCTTAAGTACTTACCTATATAGTATATGCTTCACCCAAACAAAGTGATTAGTACATTTTTCACTGAGGGCTGAACAGTGGCATAACACACTGCTCCATGAGGTTTATCCACATCGGAAAGTTCCAGGTTTGTGTCTGGAGACTTCTCTCAATATCTTGGGCATACACACACCACCATCTGGGGCTGGCTGGGCCTGGAGATGAATCACAGTGGCAAGACTCTGTTTGGGGTGATATCTCTCTGTCTCTGTCTCTGTCTGTCTCTCTCTTGCACAAGGAAAATGGACAGAAACTTTATTATTATTATTATTATTAGTTTCTGTGGGGTATGGTATGGTTTTTCTCAACATCCACACAGTGTATAAAGATCAAATTGCAGATATGAACAGATACATTCATCTTCTTCAGCACTAAACATCACGTCTTGTGCACGTCAATAACAGAAATGAACCCAAAAAAACAAAGTTATCATTACTTCTATAACTCACAACCACATAGTCATTGAATCTATTTTTAGTGAATTAAAGTCATAGTGATTTCTTTAGCTCATATAAATTGTTAGGATCCAATAGCAAATTCACACATCATATTGAAGCTTTTTAATCACACAAGTGTCTTATATTTATGGTTTCCTTCTTTTGTGTATATTCATCTGATCTATGAACCATAAAGAACAATGATCTGAATTTGGTTTGTTGCTATTTTGTATGTGCAAAGAGCTTCGCATTGACAAGGTATTCCCTGCCTTCTTCAAATCATATTCTTCCCTGCAAGTGCTTCTTGAGTCTGGGGAGAGGTGTCCTAATTACAAGGCGCACTGCCTTTCCTTGTGCTCTGTGTCTTCTGTACCCCACATCGGTGCCTTGGACCCATTGGACTCCCTTCATCTCGGCTGACATTTTCCCTTTTGTCTTAGATCAGGAGGTGCACTGTGAAAAACTTTCCCTCTGAGGAAGCTTCAAAAGTCTTGTTTCCTTTATAGCAAAGTTCTTTTTTCTAGTTACATGTTTCACAAGTATAACCTGTATAAATCACTGCATGACCTTGACAAGATTTAGAATCACAGAACCTTATCATTCTCCAGGACCTGTGGGGATACCAGTTGAACTCAATACAAAAGATTTTTCTCAAACATTACCGAAAACAGCCGTGCAGTCCTGGAGTGGATTTCTGCAGTGGCAAGGGGCTCGGTAACTCATGACTGGCCCTAAGAGCATCCTATATTTAACCAGTACACACTGCCCTACAACTTTGACCTGGGTAGTCACGCAGGCTGAGGGGCTGGAAGGCATGCTGTGGACAAGAACACACCTGCCAGCTTCTCCAGACTGATTGTAGAGGCAGTGGATCTGCTGTCTCTCAACATTCTCCTGTACTTAACTGAGGGTAGCTTCTGGTTAGTCATTGTCACATTAAAAGTGGCTTGGAAACTGGCCCTGTGGCCTAGTGCTTGAGGGAGACAGATGCTGTGTGGCCAATTGCAGTTCGAATCCTGGCCCTGGCAGTTTGAAGAACATGCTCCATGTATGTGTGTGTATGCCCATACCCTGACAGGATAGAAAGAGGAGATGAGTTTGTGGAATGACTACACTCCATTAGAAGTACTTACTCTCTGTCTCTCTCTCTCTGGAGAGTACACATACCCTCTTGCAATAAAAAAACATAGCATGAGTTGACCATTCTACATATCACCAGGTGTACAGAAGGCCGCTATACACCTCCGAAGACTCACACATCAACCATCAAGCAATATTTTCTCAGGCTTCATTGGATTTTCTTATTAACCATTTATTTTGTTTATTTTCCAGTTGCTTTACAGAGTTGTCTCGTATTAAGCTAGTGACTAATAAAATTCTTTAGAGTGGATCTAAAGTGTTCTCATTCATAAAAGTGTAATAAAAGGTGTGGGCCTAATTTTACATTGCAGGGAGCATTATTCTTTCTTTTTTAAATAACTTTTTTACTTCACTTTATTTATTAATTTATTTTAATTTGACCAGAGAGGAAGAGAGAGAGAGTGAGAGAGAGAGCAAGCAAGCTGCTAGGTCCAGGACTCTAGTTTCGGTCAGTCCTCTGGGAATCCAGTGCCCTTAACCACTACGCCACCTGCTGGCCCCACAGGGTGCATTGTTTAAATTGTGGTGCTTAAAATGTTCTTGTAATCATCAAAGTATTATTCAAAATCTTTTAACATATGTGAGGATGTCTGAATTAAAACAATAAAAGATTTGGCCAGACACAGTGGCACAGTGGGAATACAATGATTCATGATGCTGACGCACATGGGAAGATCCCGGGTTCACTTCCTGAGGCCTCCTTGTACCTGCTGGGTATACAGACATGTTTGCATGATTGCAGCTAGCTGAGGCTGGGGGCAGATTGTGATACGAAGATGCAAAGGGAGTGACTATCTCTTTTTCCTCTCTAGGAAGAAAGATAAAACAAACCAAAAACAACCCAAAACACCTAAAATTGTAATATTTTTCTGTTAAGTTAAAATTACTCTCAATGATAGTAGTCATTAGTGTTTTATAACTATTGCTGCTATTGTGTTCATTGTCAGGGCTTTATCAATCCTGACACCTAATATCCTGCCAGAAAAGAGCCATTCTTACTCTTTTAGAAATGAAGAAAACCAAAATATGGAGAGAAAAGTGGCAGAGATAATGTTGGAAACTACAGTTATGGATTCTAAAAATTCTGTGTTTGCGACCTTTAAAATGAACCATGTTTCTGAGTAAACACACATACATAATGTGAGTACCTGGTGTGTATTCTTTGATATCAGGAGGAGAGACGTGAGGAGTTTATAGTTGGGAACAGTTGGGGAGCTGGGGAATTTTAATGAACATACATAGGGGTCAGCAGGTGGTGTGGTGGTTAAGGGCGCTGGACTCCGACATGGTCAACTGTGGTTTGAGTCCCGGACCTGGCGGCTTGCTTTCTTACTTTCTCTCTCCCTCTTTCTCTCCCTCTCAGATCAAATTGAAGTGAATAAATAAATGGATAAAGTTAAATAAAATAATTTTAAAAATAAATAAATAAAAGTAAACATACATAGACTGACAGAGAGACTATGAGGTCTAGTTCAGAAAACATTGCATACAGCTACTTTGAGCACTTAAGTTTTCAGTTAATGACAAGAACCTTGGAGCTGGAAGGTAGCATGGTGGTTAAAAGCTCTGGACTCCTACATGGCCAACCATGGTTTGAGTCCCAGACCTGGTAGCTTGCTTTCTCACTTTCTCTCTCTCTCTCACACTCACTCTGTCCCTCTATTGTCAAATTAAAATAACTAAATAAATACATTGTACAAATTGACAAGAACCCCAAATATGTGTCCCTTTTCTTGAATATTTCTTGGTACTGAAATCTCTGTGATCCCTTGGAAAATTTGGAAGGTTTTTGTGTTGTTGTTTCTGTTTTTGTTGTTAGAAGGTGCATGTATTCACTGGAGAGAGAAAGATGGAGAGGAAAAGTGAGAAAGCACCCCTCTTGGAGGATAGTCACACCACGATGCCTTTTTCTCCATTTTTCCTTTCAAGAATTTGGGCACACACACACGTGCCCAATGTGTTTTTCAAGCTGCCAGATTCAGAACTCAAACCACACATGGGATTCAGACACCTAAACCACCACACTATCAGCTGGCTCCACTTGAGAGATATTTTAACAAAATCTTAACAGAAGATTTTGGATATTAAACTTGCAATAAGAAACTTCAACAAATGTTTGGAAAGGGGGGTTTATCCAAACATTTCAGACTATCTTTTTTTTTCTTAATAATGCATATAGCTTTTATTTAAAAAAGAATTACTTATTAATTTTATTTATCATTATTATTTCTCTTTTTAATTCAACAAATATAGTCAGAGAGAAAGTGTGAAAGCAAGTTCCACATCCAGGACTCTAACCATGGCTGGCAGAAGAAAAATTTATATTCTAGGAGCCAAGTAACACAACAGGATCCACATGGGCAAAGTCTTAGGCTCATGGCCTAGGGCCTCCCTGAGCATACCAGACACATGCCCAGGCTCATGGTCAGGGCCAGTTGAGACAGGGGTGGATAGTGACATGACAACCTGTTGGACTGCCTATGTCTCCTTCTCTCATGGAAGAAATAAATACATACACCTAAACAAAATTAAATTATAGCTTTTGTTTTGCTGCATATCCAGAAAACAGTGCTTTTATTTATTTTGATCTTCATGATTTGATTAGGTACTAAGAAGTAGGGTCCTCTTAGGTCAATATTATTAAATTTGAACTAAATTTGAATAGTTTCTGATACTGAATGCATACCCAGTTCTTACACATTAAATTGAGGTAAAAAGACGGCTCTTTTTACTAGCTTACACTATAACTTGAGAAGTATGAGAGCTCCTGGTAATGAGACTTTGACCAGTAATTCTAGTCTTTGCAAGAAGTCTGGACCAAAGCCTGTGTCAGTCAGTCACATAATACTAACTGGATTCAAGAAATTTTACAGGTAGAAAACTGACTTATAAAGGATCCAATAAATTACCTTAAATGAAAATTCTAAGCTTAATATATTGACTTTAAAAGTTAATATTTGGAGGCCAGTTCCATAGTTTCACATGGCCAACCATGTTCAAGTCTTGGCACTGAGAGCTTAAAAACATGCTGGGATGGGGACCAGCAGTTGGTGTAAAGGCTATGTCACTGAATTCCCATGTAGTCGATTGTGGTTTGAGTTCCGGACCTGGTGGCTTAAACTTATGCCAGGCGCTTGTGCTTGCATCCCTAAGATCCCAAGAGGAGAATGGAGAAGAAGAGATTGCAGCATGGCCAAGCCCCATGGGGGGTGATTTTTCACTTTCTGTCTCTTTGTCTCTCTCTTTCTTTCTCTCTCTCTCCTCCTGGTGAGCACATATGCCATATTGCAAAAACCTCTCCAAAAAAAAAAAAAAAAAAAGAAAAGAAAGAAAAATATGCTGGGAGAGTGTGTGTACATGTTCAAAATCCCAATAGGATGGAGGGATGAAGGAAAAGGGATTACATCATGACCATGTCCCATGGGAGTTTTTACTTCTCCCCCTCTCCCTTTCTCTGTCTCTGGCAAGTACATGTGACTTCTGGCAGTGAAAAAAAAGTCAATATTTGAGATACAAGAGGTTTATCAAATATAAGTTAAGAATGAGTTACATTATTTTTTTAATTTTAAGCCACAATTGAGGGAGGGTGTTATTAAAATAATGTTTTAACTATCTCTAAAACTTGTCTGGTGTTATCTGATGATTAGCTAACTCAGGAGTAAAATTTAAAAAGCAGTAAAATTTCCCCAGTGAAATGTGATTTATCCATGCCGACACACTAAATCTATTTTCCTCTCACCATGTCATACACATTGTGAAGACGGAATTGTCAGCATTCTTCTCCATTAAAGAGGATTTTGGAAAACACAAATGTAAGTGGTACTGGATAGTCTTCAATCCATGACTTCATATTTTTACTTTACTCTTTTAAACCCAGTGGTATTCTCATAAGGAAAAAAAGAGAGAGACACAAGTCCACGGTAAGTTGGTGCTATATAAGTTACCTGACACAAGATACAAAATTAAAATGACATATGGTATTCACAGTTAATGTCTACATATCTACCTATAAGAGACAGCCATATCATGTTAGCTGTTCAGATTCAGGGACTTTATGATGAAAGCTGTTCTATACCAAGAAGTTCTCTCCTTTACTTCTGTGTGTGCTTCCAGATCAGATGATGGCTCTCGGGTGCAACCTCCTTTTGGGTTTTCACAATTCCAAGTTCATAATTGCTTTTATAGAAAGCCTGCATTCAATGCCAGATCAACAAGTGAGACAAAGACCCAGACACTCCACCAGTTCCAGATGACTCACATTGACATGTCAGCTGTAGAGTTCCCATGGACATGACTCAAGGCATTTCAGGGACTGCATGGTGACTCATCTTCTCCTAAACAGAACCTTCCATCTCTTCCAAGGTGTTCACAATCACGTTCCCTAATGAGTAATCCGTGTATTTATTTCCATCTCAAATTTTGTTTCCTAGGGGACCTAACCATGATAGTTGGTGTCAAAATTGTCCAAACTAAGGAGAAACTAAAATGAAATTTGGAGCTGACCAGCTGCCATTCAGTTGGTGATAAGGAGCCCCCATTCTCCCACAGTGGCCAGTGGAACACAGAGTTGCTGGCATAAGTCAACAGTGCAGTCATGAAAACATCCACTGGGTGTGAACTGTAACGTTACACCTCCACCAAAGACTGTGTTAGCTGGTGCAGGAGACTTTTGAGAAATATGTGGTAAATAGCAACCATAAGGAAAATGAATTGAGTTGCTATTACAAAACTTGAGAGTGACTGATCGACAGAAAGAACAGAAACCAGAAAGGTAACACTGATGTCTATAAAGAGACTCTCAGCCTCTGAATCTAAAACACAGATCAAGCTGAGGATGATACTGAGGGTTAACCATGGAAGTACAATAGCTCTGCATCAAAGAAGGAACAATTCCCAGCACAGGTAGTTCTGTCAGGCCGAGATAACTGGTTGGGAAAGAATAACTGAACTAGAACAAAGAGGTCTAGGCTGATGTTGCAAATGTCTTGAATCCTCAGATTTCTTTAAACCATCTGATTTTGCAATAATTGACTGTTCCTCTCTATTAAGAGCACTTCCTAGTCAGGGCAGTACCTATCTTTAGATTGGTACAGAGCCTCCTCAGGAGGAGATAGGCTTCCCCCACCTAAGGGACAGGTGGTTGTGCATCTAGTACTTGATTGGTCTATTATGGTATTCCTTGACACTTTCTTATCCAGTCATTTTTTTAAAGAATTATTTTAATTAATTAATTAAATAATTAATTTAGATTTGATCAGAGAGAGACAGAGTGCAAGAGAGAGAGAGAGGGAGAGTGAGAAAGCAAGCTGCCAGATCTGGGACTCAAACTATTTTTGGCCATGTGGGAATCCAGTGCCCTTAACCACCATGCAACCTGCCAGCCCCCTTTATCCAGTCTTGAAATAAACACTATGATAAGGCCTCAGATGCCTCAAGGTTAGAAATCTAGAACGCATCCCTGGATGAGCAGCCAGACAAGCAAAGGTGGCTGAAGGTGAAGGAAATCCAGACTGGATAGTAGAGGAGGAAGACACTGAAGATCTCTTGCAGCCTTGACACCATGATGGGAGAGGTGGGAGGTGGGGGTGGGTGCTAACAGGCTGTGCACTTGTGGTGAGGATACACCTGTGATCTCAGTGCCTCCAGAAAACAGAGACAGGAGAATAATGAGTGTGAGACTGGCTAGGCAGCAGCATGAGGTCCTGTCAACAAGAGTTGAGCATGGTGTCATGCATCCATAGATCCAGCTGAGAGGCTAAGGCCAGGAGGATTACAACATTTCAAGATCTTAACAAAAGAAAAACACAATTATAGAGGCAGAGCTTCTTTCTAATTCCCTTCTTTTTATATGTAACCCAAAGGAAAAAAGACTCACTGAAGTTTTTGGAGATGTGCTCCCAGATCTTACACTAAGTAGTGGATAAGGCAATGCAAAGTGTAGACTATTGCAGTCACTCTGATCTGTCAAACAGATCCTCCTCCAAGACTGATTCTTGTAGGTGTTCAAGGTCTAACAAAAGGTGACCTTCAGCTATAAGCCCTCTGAAGAAACTGACTCACTCAAGGTTACTTCTCCTTCCAAGGGCAGTTGGAATTTAGTGACTGATCAACACAAGGGTATAAAGGCTCTGCTCAACGCCACTGTGAGAACTCTGAAATGTCACCTCAGTTCTAGAGCTCCCTATGTGACTAACAGATGATTTTGTTGAACTGAATACTGCTTCAACTTTTACTTGTGTCCAATTTTTGTTCCTTCTTCTCTATCCTAAGGGCTTTAATCTCAAAATCTCCCCCTAGAAAAGTACCCTGCCAGCCAATCTCCATAGCAAAGTCTGCTTTCCCAGGAAGCCAACTTGTATACCGACTTCTTTCTTTTTGAAGTAGTTTCTCTTATTTTGTCCTCGGTCTCTTGCTGGAACTATTCCAGAAGTGATCCATTTAATTTATTATCATTTTCAATTCTAAAATTTGCAGTGTTATTCTTTTTTATAGCTTCTATAACTTCTGTGAGATTTCCTTTGTCTTTACTTATTACAGCTTTATTTTCCTACAGCTCTTTGAAACATTATAACTGCTGTTTTGTCTGTGTCTATAAAGTTCAATTTTTGGGTCATGAGACTTGCTTTACAGGGATCAGCAGGTGGCATAGTGGTTAAGGCACTGGACACCCACATGGCTGACTGCAGTTTGAGTCCCAAACCTGGTGGCTTGAAAATCACACTGGGCACATGTGTGTGCATCCCCAAAATTCCAGGAGGAGAATGGAGGAGAAGGGATTGTGATGTAGCCATCTCCTTTAGGAGTCAATTTCTTACTTCCCCTGTCACTGCGTCTTTCTGACACTCTGGTGAGTGCACACACTCTATGGCAAAAACTTAAAAAAATGCTTGTTTTATATCAGATGCTTTCTTTTTTTCCTCTTGATCATTAATAATATCTTTTTTCTTTGTAATTATAGCAGTTAAAAACATTGGACATTTTAGGTAATGCAATCAATGTTGAAAATCTAGACCTTTTATCATCTTCAAAAAATGTTCCTTTCCTTATTTATCAGATGTATTATTTTCTAGTCATCATGAACTTGAGTAAAGTTGATTTTATGCTTGGTTGATAAATATCAGAAGAAATTTCAAGAGTTTTCAAGCCCTTCTAATTTTAAGGGACCCAAACTCCAAAGTCTACCTTCTCTGAGATCGTATCAAACTGAATTTGAGAGTTTTTAGGGTGGGTTGAGAGTAGACTTTGCTCTAGTACATGGTCTTACTGACTTTCTGGCCCTTCATGGTTGCTGTGGGTATTAATGAAGTTGCCTAGGAGCGCAGGATTGCTTTACGATTACTGTCTCTGTCCATCCCTGAATCCGTATCAGCTGCTGTCAACTCGGGCGGCTTGTTGTGCACTTGAGAAAGGTGCAGCCTCTTCACCACGAACTTGGAGAGGCTTCTGATGCTCTCTGTGCAGCTCCTTCCTGACGCCTCCCCAGATTCCAGCTGCTCCAGGTCCTGTGGATGCTGATTTCTGCATTTACAGTTTAACAACATCTCTGTCCTTTGGTTTTAGTGACAGTCAGTAAATTTTCCCCTAAACAGAAAGCTGGTAGTCAAAAGATAGAGCTGAGTTTGTCTTCCCTCTGGGGCTCTGGTCCTGCAATTCCTGTTGTTCAGTGCTTGAAAACATGGGCCTCGGGCAAGCTGCTGCTATGGCGGTTAAGCCAGTTGGATCCCACATGACTGACTGCACGATTTGGGTTCAGGATGTGGGGCTTGAAAAGCATGCCAGACATGTGTGTGTACCCCAAATCCTGACAGGTGGTGAGATGGACGAGAAGGAATTGCATGTCCCACTGGGGAGAGGGTGTTTTCTTGCTTTCCCTCTCTCTGTCTCTCTCTCTGATAAGTGCATGCACACTCTAGAAAATTAAAAAATAAATTGGTCACAGGTATTTTGTCTAACTACATATTCATGACCTGCAGGAAGGCTTCTACTAGTTTTGGAAGGAAGAAAAATCGGAATTTATCTCTGTATTCCAAAATTCTAATTTTCATAATTCAATTATATATAATTTTCTTTAATATATGATTTCTGTCTTTTCTTTCCATAATGTAAGAACAATGAGTAAAGTCACAGAGTTCTTTATTTTATACTAAGTTGGAACTTTCTTATTCAGATACTTGTTGATGGGTGGGATGTGACACATTTTGAGGAATGCAAATTGATTAGGAGTGACACTTAACAAAAAGGAGACGTGTGTTTTGGGGTAACATACTCGTACTTTCAAAAAGCTAATACATTGTTCTTCTAATCCTGAATGTTAATGTCTCATGCAGCTGCCACATATTTCTTCTTGTTCTTCAACCAAGGCATCTCAAGACTTTTTATTCTTGTAAGAATCCTTTAACTTATCCAAAGTTCTGCTGCAGTTCAGGTCACAGGGAAAGTTCTGTTTCGTGTTAATTTTTCTGGTTGCTTTTTTTTTTTTTTGATATCATATAGCCATTTATATAACACTCCGGTCTGTTTTTCCTGTTCTCTCTCACTCTCCTTTTGAAATAAAGATTCTGTACTAATATAAGTAGAGGCCTCATTCTGCATGGGTGGAAACTGAGGGCAACCAGAATTATCTGTAGAAGTACATTATCACGTTAGAATATCTCAC
Organism: Tupaia tana; assembly: GCA_026018925.1. Taxonomy (NCBI): domain Eukaryota; kingdom Metazoa; phylum Chordata; class Mammalia; order Scandentia; family Tupaiidae; genus Tupaia; species Tupaia tana. The sequence continues at coordinate 110,040,820 of JAKSZU010000003.1, forward strand.
CCTTCATGTTTTCCATCTCTGAATCAAAGGAAGGAATTATGAGGCTCTGAAAATCTTGTTAAGAGGTGAGTCGTAGCATCAACTGTACAAATAAAGTTATGCCAACTAAAATGTACAGATGTTCACCAGGTTTTCCCAGACTCTATTTCTACCAGTAATAAGGAAACATTTTAAAACATAGAAAAGAATCACACACCTGAGAAAATAGCCCCAAATCATGGATGGAAGTGGGGACCTGAGTGACATAAAGAATAGAGCGAAGTTGTAGCACAAAGAAGCTTTTCCACCTCCTTCTATTTGATTATCTCTTGAAAAGGGCCAGACCTACCATATCTCTGGATCCTAAACTGACTTAATATATATATTTTTTCTTTTTTTTTTTTTTTTTTGAGGCTTCTGTTGGATCTTCAGAAAACTCATGACATATTTTTTTATACAAAAATGTGTCATGACTTTTCCATGGACCCAGTATTTTCTGTCTCCTTGGAATAGCTCTCATCAATTGTCCTTCTCTTCATTTGACTCTTATCCATCTAAATGTGGAATATTCAGAGACAGAGGTAGATATGGAGGTAATAGAGTGATAACAATAAATAAAGAGGGGGAAATAAATAGGATGTGCATCATAACATTGACAATAAAGGCATTTCTTTATTTTTGGCTCACAGAAAGTAATGACGATCTCTCCCTTCTCTACTAACTTCTCGATAAGACCAATTCATAGTCCAGTTGTTTTCCACAGAAAAGCTTTGAAAGGTACTAGTAAACACAAATAAACTTGAAGGAAACAATCAATTCTACCATAAATGAAGGAATCTATTCATGAAGAATTATGAAGAGTCTGGCATTAGAGTTGATCATTGAAGGATATTATCTGAGTAATAGTCCACTTGGAAGAATTATAACTTTTTACTGAGATTCATTTATTCATTCGACAGTTATTAAATATGTATTTAAATTTCCCAGGCATGGGGAAAACAATGATGATCAAAAAGAAATATTTTACCGATATTCATGGAACTAACTTAGTGGATAGAATACAGAATTATTAAAATCAGCTTGCGTATAACGAGTAACAATTTTAAGAGCCATGCAAGTAAAGCACAAGCTGCTGTGACATTATGTGACAGGGACGCTAACCTAGACTGAAGTTCTAAGGAAGCCTCTTTGAGCAGGAGAGATTGAGTTGAGGTGTGATTGATGAGAAGTGTTACATTAGTGAACGGAAAGGCAATAGAAGTATCACAAACAACGACTCTCAACAGCAGAGATGAGAAATCTGTGTAGACTGCTCCTCAAGAAGGGCCAAACCATGCTGGACACAAAGCCAAAGGCAATATTAAGACTTTAAAATAGCCACTGAAGAACTTAAATAAAACTGAGATTGTTCAATCAAATTTACATTGTTTTAAAGAATGCTCTAAATATATTATAGGGAAAGAATGATGACAGGGGTTGGGGGGACCAGCAGGTGGCATGGTGGTTAAGGTGTTGGATACTCCCACATGGCTGACCGTGGTACTGGTCCTGGACCTGGTGGCTTGCTTTCTCACTTTATCTCTCTCTCTCTCTCTCTCTCTCTCTGTCTTTCTGGTCAGATTAAAATAAATAAATGAATAAATAATTCTTTTTAATAAAATGATGATGGGAAGAAATGGCTACACATATTTCTTTTAAGAAGTTTGGAAGGGACCAGCAGTTAGCGTAATGGCTATGTCGCTGGACTCCCACATAGTCGACCGCGGTTCGAGTCCCGGACCCGGCGGTTTAAACTCATGCCAGGCGCGAGTGCGTGCGTGCCCAAGATCCCGAGAGGAGAATGGAGGAGAAGGGATTGCGGCGTGGCCATCCCCCCTGGGGGGTGATTTCCTGCTTTCTATCTCTCTGTCTCTCTCTGTCTGTCTGGCGAGCGCACGCGCCCTATAGCAAAAACCTCTCCAAAAAAAGAAAAAAAAAAAAAAAAAAAAGAAGTTTTTGCAGAATAGTGAAAAAATACAATAGTTTGTACTAGAGTGAGAGCAATGAAATGGAGGCAACTGGAGAGAGAGTAGCAAAATATTTTGAGTGTAGATGGAAGTGATATAATAGTTCTAATCGCTTAGAAATAAGTCAGGGTGGTGGAGAAGAGGTTAATAATGGCTCCGGTGTTTCCTACATCTTCAAATGTGACTGATGTTGGTCTTCCTAATATAGAATCAATGGAGGACAGACCATATGGAAGGTAGAGTATCATGAACTCAGTTTCTCAAACGTTAAGTTTGATGTGGTTGTGAAAACCACAAGTGTATGTGTTGAATAGCTCTCACCTCATCTTCTTTGATGAAGAGGTCAGGAGAGATCACGCTGATATGCAATGTTGAGCATAAAGCCATTGTCCTGTGAATAAAACCACCTAGAGAGAGAGTGTAGGAAAGTGTACTTGGGGCATTTCATTAAAAGACCAGACGAATTAAGGTTACCCTATAATATAGACATAGAGGAAGTGAGTAGAGATGATATAAAAAAAATTAAACTGTGGTGTCACGGAGTTGAAATTATAAGAACATTTAAAATATGATGAACTAATTTAATATAAATAAAAGCCAAGAGAGAAGAAAGCCCAGATCATTCTTGCAGGATGGAGAATTCAGTCACATGCTGGAGTGTAGGTTGTACTCAAGATTCTGGTTCTCCTGGAAATATGGCAGCAGGAACCGCCTCCCTATTAGCTTTCAGCATTATATTGGTAAACTTACTGTGTGTTATCATCTTTCACAGCACTCATATAACCTGAAGATTATTTTTTGCCTTTTGCTAATTGAAAACAAAACCTCAGAATCTGACATTCATTTATTACACATGTAGCTAGTGTTTCATGCCTGGTAAAAATCGATCTGTCTAAATGAGAGGAAAAGGAGACTTTTCTTCTTCCACTTAGCTGGAAAAGTCTCCCCTGGGAACTGGGACATGTGCTTAATATCCATCAAAACAGGCCTATTCCTAGTAGCCCAGAAGCCATGACTGAGCCTTGGGCATTCTGAAGGCAGGAGCAGGGTTTATCCCTTTAGTGAACTTAGGAGAGCATTTATTTCCTAAGGAATTGCTTGTAAACAAGAAAGGATGTTTGTTTTTTTGTTTTTGTTGTTTGAGAGGTTTTTGCTACAGGGTGCGTGCACTCACCAGAAAGACAGAGAGGGACAGAGAGACAGAAAGTGAGAAATCAGCCCCCAGGGGAGGATGGCTATGCCACAATCCCTTCTCCTCCATTCTCCTCTCAGGATCTTGGGCACACACACACACACACGCCTGGCATGAGTTTAAGCCACCAGGTCCGGGACTAGAACTGTGGTCAACTACATGGGAGTCCAGCGACATAGCCATTACACCAACTGCTGGTCCCAAGAAAGGATATGTTTGTTTTGACAACTGCTTAAATAGTTGTTCATCCATATGTGGCTTTCTTAAAAAAAAAAAAAAAAAAAAAAAAAAAAAAAAAAAAAAAAAAAAAAGAGAGAGAGAGAGAGAGAGAGAGAGAGAGAGAGAGAGAGAAATTAGCCCATTTTTGCCAAATGTGAATACTATGCATTACATCACAAGGATGGAAAAGGCCTTACTTAGTCCAAGCAGAAGTGAATAAATATGCTCACAGTGCCTGGGAGCAGCTTCTGCAGGGATTGCCTCCACTCCCTGTGACCATCTCAGTCACAGAATGACACATTGCCCAGCAATCGTTACATTTCATTCTATAAACATCCCTTTCTATGTGGGTGGAACATGTAAACATCTCTTAGAAGTTTCTTCTGGGGTTTTTTTAAATGCAAATAGCCATCACCAAATCCTATTTGTAATATCGACATGACAGTACAGGTCCTTCTCAAAGAAGAAAGGGAACAGAAAGGAAGAGTTGGCAATTCTCTGTACAGTCTTGGCGTCTGGCCCAGCTGGAGTGGACAGAGGGTGAGCTGCCATTGTGCGATGCTGGAGCAATATGGGAAGATCTTGGGTTCAGAGGCCACGTTGCCTTGAACCACCAGATGTGCCTGTGATTGGCTACGCAGCTGTGGGCAGGACTGCATTTTGGCAAGACCTTATTGGGGATTCTTCTCTCTCTTTTTTGTGAAAGAAATAAAGAAATTTTTAAAAAAACTCATGAGAAATTAAAAGAAAGGAAAAAACTTGATGTTAAACCAACTAAGGTTGGAGCCTCTCATGATATATACAGGCTTTTTTATAAAGAATTATTTGTTTAATTTTATTTATCATTATTATTATTTTTGAATTTGGTACAGAGCACACACGCTCACCAGAGAAAGAGAGACAGAGAGAGAAGGAAAGCGAGAAAGCAAGTCACCAGGTCTATAACTCAAACCATGGTCAGCATGTGAGAGTCCAGCACCCTAATCACCACACCACCTGCTGGCCCCACACTAGATAGTTAAACTTAGAAAACTGATTTAAATTACTGAAGACTCTAACTTCTTTTTTTTTTTATTTTTCTTTCTTTTTTTTTTCTTTTTGAGAGATTTTTGCTATAGGGTGCATGCGCTCGCCAGACAGACAGAGACATAGAGACAGAAAGCGAGAAATCACTCCCTTGGGGGGATGGTCACGCCGCAATCCTTTCTCCTCCATTCTCCTCTCGGGATCTTGGGCATGCATGCACACGCGTCCGGCGTGAGTTTTAAGCCACCGGGTCCGGTCCGGGACGCGAACCACGGTCAACTACGTGGGAGTCCAATAAAATTTTAAAAAAATTATATATATTATATTATACACACACATATATATATATATATATATATATATATATATATATATATACACACACATATATATGTATATAACACACACACACACACACACACACACACACACACACAACTTTAAATTGGTCCTAACAGACAATTACAGGGCTGTTTTTTAAAATAAAGTATTCTTTAAATTGTTTTCTGTCTGCTGAAAACGGTCAAATTTCTACGTAACGTGCTAGTATATTCTGAAATATTGAGTCATTGGGAAAGTCATGATGCATTTTTGCATAGAAAAAATATGCCATGGCTTTTCTGACAATCCAATACATTACCTGAACATTAAGTTTCTATATATCTGCCTTATTTTCCTAGAAAATAAAAGAAATAGCTGATGGTGTTAGGATGGAATATTTTGTAGATAAGTATTTATTAGCAGACTTATAGATACAATTACAAACATACGGTTTTGTAATTATCTATACTGTATATGAGTCAACATATAAAATATGGAACAAGTTCTGGGAAGAGTTAATATTCTCAAGGTTTGATGCAGCGTTATTTAGCAACCAATATATACAACTATTTAAAGAGAAATTAAATATTGAACATATTTAAATATAAATGTCTATGTTTAAATAAGGAGATAGTGATCCTTGCTATAAATTCTATATCGGTTTCTAGAACTGCCATAACAAATTATCTTAAGCAGTGTGACTTATAACCAAAAAAAAAAAAAAAAAAAAAAAAAATTGTATTCTCTCCCTGTTGAGAAGATCAGGAGTACAAAGTCATGTTGTAGGTAGAGCCACACTCCCTCTGGCCTCTCCAGGGACACATGGTCCTTGGCCTTTATAATCTTCTAGCAGCTCTCAGCCTTCCAGGCTGCCCCTCTCTGTTCCACGACCTGCACTGTTAGACACACTTCTGTGTGTCTAAAATAAAATAAAAGGATACCTGTCATGGGTTTTATGACCCACTTGGATAACCCGGGGTGAACTCTCCTTCTCATCCCTTATTCCAGCTAAGAAAACACTCACAGGTTCCAGAGGATAAGATCTAGGCAGGGGCTGGGGGGGAGGCATGCAGTGGAAGGGGGGACCATTTGACACATTCCTAGTGCTACTGGGGGTGCTGTGGGAAAATGGTCCCTGGACTAGGGAGTTTTGGAATCACTCTATGCTCTGCTGTCCTCAGTGAGGTCCACGTTATCGAGAAATAACTATCTTGAAAGAAACACGACTGTTTCTTGATTTTTTAATGCAGTATTTTCCAGATTTACTTACCCATGAAACTATTGTTAAAAGCAAAATACATATACATACTAATATATTGGGTCGTCAGGAAAGTCATGATGTATGTTTTGCATTAAAAAACACAAAATAAATATGTCATGACCTTCCCAACAACCTAATATTTGGAAACATTAAAATTCCATGAAATGCATTTTTAGCCATGTCAGACAATATTTGCCCATGTAATACAAAGTATGTACCTTAAAAAAAAATGTGCAGGCCAACCAGGGGTGTGGAAATTAACACAGAGCTCTGTGGTGCTGCAGCCATATGTGACAGCACCTGTTTTGTGTCCCAAGGGCTTATGATAAATGATGGGCATGCATGCGTGTGCCTGTGAGCCTGGCTGGGGTTACTCTCTGTGGAGTGTGTGGGAAGGCCTGTCCCTCTCTCCCCACTCTCTCGTTCTCTTTCTCTCATAGAAAGCAATAAACTTAAAAAATACATTTGTGACTTTAAATTCATCCTAACAGACTATGACAGGGATTTTTTTTTAAAGAGATATTTTTGGTATTGGGCATATGCACTTGCTGGAAAGACAGAGAGACAGAAAGCAAGAAATCACACTCCCAGGGGGAATCGCCATGCCACAGTCTCTTCTCTTCCTTTCTCCTCTCAGGATTTTGAACACACATGCACATGTGCCCGACGTGAATTTCAATACTTCAGGTCTAGGACTCAAACCATGGTCCACCATGCAGGAATCCAGTGATGTAACCATTACACCATCTGCTGGCGCCAAGATATTTTTTTAAAAATAAATTCATCTGTAAGAAGATTTATAAATATAGATAGGTAAAATCTTTCAAGTAATCAAAGTCCCTTCTGATTATAGAGAATTAGAGTAAGTGACACAGATCTCAAATTCTTTATTGACACTGAATTCCACTGAGCAATTTATTTCTTTAGCAACAGTTAGTATTAGAAACTTTCCTTATGGAGACTGCTAAAAGCATAACTAGAGGTTCATTTCCTCCCCCCCAACTAAGTTTTTGTTTGGGGATTACTCATCCTTAAAGTGTAAGATGAATTTCGGGACCAGCAGTTGGAGTAATGGCTACATTGCTGGTCTCCCATTAGTTGACCATGGTTTGAGTCCTGGACCCAGTGGCTTAAAACTCATGCTGGGCACGTATACATGTGTGCCCAAAATCCTGAGAGGAAAATGGAGAAGGGATTACAGTATGGCCATCTCCCCTGAGGGGTGATTTCTCGCTTTCCATCTGTTGTATCTTTCTGTCTCTCTGGTGAGTACACTTGCCTTATAGCAAAATCTCTCAAAAAAAAGGTAAGATGAATTTTAATTTAAGGCCACTTTGTTCCCACCTGCCATAGACATATTCACTTAGGCGAAGTGATACCATATTTTTCTGAGATGACTGTTGCTCATTAAAGAGCAATGTGGATGTTTCATTATATCAGCCAAATAATTCTTCCCCACTAATATATTGATCATCTACTCCTCTAACTCTTTTTTTATAGTATGTCTTAATCTCTACAATGCCTTTTTCTTACATTTTTATAGAGAGAGAGATTTTTGCTATAGAGTGCACTAACTGGAGAGATAGAAAAGTGAGAAATCAACCCCGGGGGATGACCATGCCACAATCTCTTCTCCTTTATTCTCCTCTCGGGATCTTGGGCATGTACACACACATCCCCGGGTGTGGGTTTAAGCCACTGGATCCAGGATTCAAACCACGGTCAACTACATGGGAGTCCAGTCATGTAACCATTATGCAATCAGCTGGTCCCTACAATGCACTTTTTATGATGAACTGAACAGTTGTTCCAAGGACGCAGAAAATACAGACTTGGGACCAGCAGTTGGCATAATAGTTATGTCACTGGACTCCTATGTGGTCAACTGCGGTTCAAGTACTGGACCTGGTGGCTTAAACTCATGCTGGGCATGCGTATGTGCATGCATAAGATCCCAAGAGGAGAATGGAGGAGAAGAGATTGTGGCAAGGCCATCCCTCCTGCAGGGTGATTTTTTGCTTTCTGTCTCTGTCTCTCTGTCTTTCTGGCGAGCGCACATGCCCTATAGCAAAAACCTCTCCAAAAAAAAAAAAAAAAAGAAAAGAAAAGAAAATGAAGATTCTGTTTCTAGTTACCACTACACAATGGAATTTTGTCCTCTTTTTCTTATTATTTGTGTCTTACTGTAGCAAAACTAAGGTCATTAAAGCGGCGATTGAAAAAGTCATAATATAACATTTGTGTTATGGGTGAGATTTTAAGTAACATCTCTGTGCATTCTATTTAATTCAGTACAACAGTTATTAATAAAATTCTGTGTGTAGCACCTACTATAAACTGTTGTAATACAAAAGTAAGGGATTTATCATTCCTGCCCAGAAAGGGTCCAAGTCTAGTCAAAGAGACAGTGAGATATATTAATAAATGAGAGAGATTGATTAGAAATCTGACATTTCACTTGCTCCACTTCCTCTTTGAAGATTTGACTGATTAGCGCATCCAATATTCAGTAGCCTGATGGGAAATAATTGACAATCTGGTTTATCTGTGCAAGCACATAATAACATTGCAATTCACAGCTCAAATGGCAAACTTCTGGGGCCTAAGGCCAAAGCAGAGGTCTTCTGACACACACAAACAGGTGTGTTTGCAAAGAGAAACAGAGTGGTGTGTGTACCCAAAATACGAAACAGCCAGCTGCACGGAAGAGAGTTAGAAAGACGCTTTCCCTATCAACCATGAAGCCCTGTTGCAGGCACAAAGAAAAGAGGGAAGACAGACCTTCTTCCACTCCCCGTGGCAAGCAGAATGGAGGGACAGCCCATCAAGGTGGCCTTACGTGGAAATGCACTGTAGGTGACAACGCAACATCTACTCTCCTGGACATGAAAATGAAAAGAGCGAGCGATTCACTTGGCTTTTGTTGCTGAGGATTTATTAAGCTCTGATCAGCTCTTTGATTCTAATGAAAAAGAAGTATTCCTGAGGCCTGCAGGTGATGTGGTGGTTAAGTGTGCTGGACTCCCAGGTGGCTGACTGCGGTCAAGTCTCTGACCTGGCAGCTTGCTTTCTCAATTTCTCTCTCTCTCCTTCTCTCACTCTGTCCCTCTCTGGTCAAATTAAAACAAATAAATAAATGAAGTTAAAAAAAGAACTTTAAATACCTTTTAAAAAATATAGACATACTCCTTCTAATACTGCCCAAGTAAGAAGAGCAAGCAGATACCCTAAATTCTTAATTCTTTATTGAATGGAAACATGAGCAATGATAGATGTCATCTTCCACAGTTATATGTCACTCAATCTAAAACTGCATGCAGAATTAAGTACTGTTGTATTTATATTATATTATATTATATTATATTATATTATATTATATTATACAATGTAATCCATGGGACTCTGATTCAAGTTGTTCATCCTGAACTTTACATCCTAATTCTCTAAATTACAATTCAAATATGATGAATATGGCATTAGAAATATATGTAAGGTATAAAAGTAACATAAAGTAGGAACTGAATACTTTTAACTGTAAAAAGTTTATTAAAACAAGAAATTCCAAGACAGAATACTTAAGATGGTGGTATATGATTGAGCATTTTAAATTAACATTTGACAGAATTACTTCTACTAACTAACTTCAATCATTTAGTCTATTTCTGTTCTTTAATGGACTAAATTATGTGCTATTTAATAGCATTTATTCTGGACAAAGGGACAAAACCAAAATGTTAGAAATGGTAATGTTCACCTACTCTGTAATTCTTTCATGCCTAAAAGCTCTGATTCTTCCATGCTTGGCACTCCTTGGAGTTCGGAATTGAAGCTTCTCCAGGAACAGGGATTGGAGTTGGTTTTTAGGGCATGAGCGTCTGTGGGCAGTTGTGTTGCCAACGGCAGCTGCCAAGCTACACCCAGTACTCGGAATATTCATGAGGCTCTTGACGTTCTGTCAACACAGTAGACCCGTGTGTTAGCGTTCTCATCCTCTCAGGCCTGTAGCATCTAGTGGTAAGTGGGGTGGGGATGATTCACTGGTTTATTTTTCTCTAAATTTTTCATAAGAGGTTGATTCAATGACATTATATTATTTAGCTAGGTAATTTTGTAAAGTTTACTTATTTCTTTCTTCCATGAGCCAGTGAGAGAGACAGAAACAGGAGAGAGACAGAAACAGAGATGGGCACTACCAACAGGGTCTCCACACTGTGATCTGCTCCCATCTCAGCTATCCCAATCATGAGTGCATAAACACAACTGTGTGTTCAAGGAGGTCCGGGGTAAGAACCCCAGGTTCCTCCTATGTGGGTACGGTTGTGTTACCACGGTACTGCCACTTGGTCTCCTTATTTAGATAACAGTAATGAATGGAAACATTCTTCTGAATGTTGATGATACAGTATTGAGGTTGATTATTTTGAGCCAGACACAGTCACTAAACCTTAGTAGGTCCTTAATATTAATTTTTTTTCCAAAGGGAAAAAATATATACATACAAAGATTTTTCTCTTTTTTAAGCTATTTTATGTAATTTTATTTATTTATTTATTTTTAATTTGACCAGAGAGGGACAGAGTGAGAGAGAGACGGGGAAAGTGAGAAAGCAAGCCACCAGGTCTGGGACTTGAACCGTGGTCAGCCATGTGGGAATCCAGCGCCCTAACTACCATGCCACCTGCTGACCCCAAAGATTTTTCTAAACAGCTTATAACTGAGCTTTCTTCCTTTAAACCCAACCCCTCTACTTTCATGCACTGAACAATAAAACCTCAGGAAATATTCAATCATCAAAGTCGGTCAGAGAAGATAGAAGGTCTCAGGTATAAAATTTCTATGCAAAACAAAAGTAAAAAGCATTATGTATGGGGACCAGTAGATGGCATAATGGTTACATCCCTGGACTCCTAAGTAGTCGACCATGGTTCAAGCCCCGGACCCAGCAGCTTAAAATTCACACCAGGTATGACTGTGTGTGTGCCCAAAATCCTGAGAGGAGAATGGAGAAGAAGGGATTGCGGCATAGCCATCCCCCCTGGAGGGGTGATTTCTCACTTCCTGTCTCTCTGTCTCTCTCTGTCTCTCTGGTGAGCACACATACCCTATAGCAAAAATATCAAAAAAGCTCATCATGTGTGTATGCTTGTGCATATATGTTTATGTGTGTTTACACATATACATATACTTATTGAATGGTACCAGAAACCGATATGGGTGAAAAAGATTCTAAAGATAAGAATTAAAAAGTAGGAATGTCACTAAGTGGAAGAACTTGGATTCATATAAATGGATTTAAGTCTAAATGTTTAGAAGAAGGTTCTTCAAACTGAATTTGCTACAATTTGAGTGTTAAAAAAAAATCAGTTTAGCTTTTTGCAACCGAATTTTCTTTGATTAAAATAAACTGTCATAGGATATATCAGTTTGACACAAATAGTAAGATTGAATTGCTTTATGAAACATTTGTTTCATGATAGATGATAAATGGTTAATACTTTATGTGTTTATAATGGGTCACAGCATAAAAGTGTGTTTCTTACTGTTTATATGGATAATAGTTTGAAGACTACCATTAGAGAAAGCCAAAAAATGTTTATCAATAGATCTCTATTCTCTATTTGTCATTTACATTCATTGCATTAAAAATTAGTATGGGAGAATCACATGTAATTAAATCTGAAGAGAGTGATAGCAATTATGTATCTAATGTCCACAATTTTAAGTTGATGAAATATAAAGAAGGCCCAGATGCAGGGATAATCAGGAGACCTGTTATCTAGTTTCAGACAATCTTCTCCAGTTCTGTTGTTGTTTCTGCTCTACATTCCATCATTGTCATAGCCCCAGAAGAGCTGTAATGGTGGGTGGAAATATCCTGCTGATTATCTGTAACATTTAACACCTTCATGTTTAAGAAATAATGGCAGAGCGGGGCTGGCAGATGGCATAGTGGTTAAAGCACTGGACTCTTACATGTTCAACCACTGTTCACTTCCCAGGTCTGACAGCTTGAAAATCATGCTGAGCATGTGTATGTTCATGCCCTATATCCCAGGAGGAGGATAAAAAATGAACTATAGCATGGTCATCCTCCCTGGACTATAGCATGGTCAACCTCCTTGGGGGAGGGTGTTTTTCACTTTCCCTCCCACTGTCTCTCTCTGGAAAGTATGAACGTCCAATGGCATAAACCTTAAAAAAAAAAAAAAAAAAAAAAAAAAAAAAAAAAGAAAAGTAAGAATGAATCCTGTATTGTAGAAATGCTAAACTCTACATGTGGATTTTCCATTTAATTCCAGAATTTGCAAGTTCCCACTGTCACCTTTACCACAACTTATCTACTTTTCTATTACCTCATTTGCTGATGTCTAGACATTACTGCCACCGTGAGTCTCAGTCCAGAGGGGCCACTCACATGTACAAAGCTGGGCTAGTGTGGGTTTAAACAGCAATTTAAATGGTGATATTAGACCTGGGATGATTATTGCACGTGATAAATTATATTTCCCTATGGGCAACAACTTGACCCTACCAACTAACACAATTTATCACCTGCTGGCAGACAACCAAGAGCAAATAAAAGGAGTGATTGGAAAAGATGCCATAAGTCCTGAGTTTTATAGACAGTAAAAATATGAAAAAAAATAGACTCTCAAATCAGTCATAGCATAGAAAATGATCTTGTAAACCTAGGTCTGATCATAATATATGAAAAAGAAAAAAAGGCTATAGTTAAATATATAACAACTGTAAGTGATCCATAACTAAGGAGAAAATGGATTTCAGTTTTTTAGTAGATAATATAAGATTCAAAATAATCTTCTTTGAACATATTATTTTTCTTAAAAATATGAGAAATAGCAGAAATGTGTTTTTTTTTAAAGTACAGTAGGAATTTGTTACTGTGTTTAAGTTGAGAAACATTAAGATATAGAAAGTAGCTAATTTTTGTTTTTTCATGCACCCAAGATGCTATTCTAAGTGATAAATTTGTATCTTTTTTGTATGTTGTATAAATTTGAGTTGCTTAGTATATTACATAGAAAGAGTAAGTATGGAGAAAAATAGAATGCATCAGATGCACTCAATTAAAATAAACCTTTTTAATGAGCAGAAGTTTTAAATATTTTTAAAATTTATATAATGTCAACATTTAACATATAAAGCTCACATTTGTCTTATCTCACATTGATAATATCTATTATCAATTATTCTTTTATACATATGCTTATATCTTTGAAAATATGAACAATTACTTTTGCCATTTGATGTATCAATAAACACTATAATTGCAAGTGTTTTTAATATTTAAAAAACTATACTATTTTGTACTCATTGACTATAACTTTCTTTTTTGCTTTAACATCATGTTTATACAATCTGTCCAGATGATATATGTTATGGAGTTCAATGGCTTGAACTGCTGTTAAAACTTCATTATAAGAATATACCAAGAGTAATTTATTTTATTCACTTCCCCTTGGTACTGATTTAGGTTGATGACTGAACTTTGGTCATGTTTTCTTTGTTCTAAAATTCTTTCCTAAGAAACTGAGAGAAGCCACACCTATGTGCTATCAATCTTACTAAGGGAGTCACCTTGCCTCAGTCATTGCGGCTTACTTCCCATATCCTGACTCAGGCATAATATCACATGATGATTAGGAAACTCTTTTATCTGTGTTAAGGTGGAGCCTAAAGCTTTATTTCTGCTGACATCAAGTTTTAAACGAAGTCTTGATCTTTTAGCCAATATCAAACTTAAAAATCTTTACTTCTCGCCATGATCTGTAATCCCCACCTACTACTTCAAGATCTCTCACTTCCTCAGGCTAAGCCAGTGGATAATCCCCATGTGTTGATTTATAACTTTGAGTGTAGTTTATGTTTTCTTAAAATGTATAAAAGATCTGCTATAACTCAGCCTCATAGGAAACTTTTACAAGGCTTCTTGAGATTTTGTTTCCCCAGGTGTTGGTCACTCATACTGGTTTGTTTTCTTTTCCATTGACAAGGGGTTTTTAATTTAACAGTATGACAAATAAAATATATATGGTTGTATTTCATGTGCACACAGGTAAGAGACCCTCCTATGCAAATACTTAGCAGAGGCTACTGAGCATTCTCAAGAGTGTAGTCTATTGTATTCCTTAAATCGGTGCAGATTGTTTGCTTCCAAAAGGTATTAATCTAATTTAAACTTGTACACATGTTTCCACTCTCTAACTTCCATGAGACACTTGCATATTTTTACTTTCTTTGCCATAGCAGAAATAATACCTCATTAACTTTGTGATTCAATGATTACTAGTGAGAAGAATTCTCTGCATATTTAAGCATACTTTATTTTTCCATTAATATCTTTTTGCCACATCTTAAATATCTTTTTATTAATTCCATTTCTTATTTTATAGCTTTGTAAGAATTATAAATACTTTAAGTCCAGCCTCATAAGTGGTTAATAGCCGTGCATTATGAATCAGATCCCACATGACTGCAGACATGTCCAAAATCCTGATGAGAAAGAGAAATAAGGGAGAAGGGACTGCTGTATGATCATGCCCCACTTGGGAGTGCTTTTGACACAGAAATGCTGAACGATCATACCCAACTTCCATGTTGGTTCTTGTCGATGCTCATGAAGAATTAGAAATGTGGATATGGAGAGGGGATAGCAAAGTGGAGTTTATTAAGAGAGGGAAGGAAGAACAGAGGTCTTAAGCAGGGAGAGGTCCTGAATGGATTGCCAAAGGGTAGCTGGAGGTGAGGAGTTTTTATCTAGCAGTCCAAGTAATAGGCTGGCTTTCTGAAAAGAGAGTGGACTTTAGAAAGTAGTTACATGGTAGTCTGAATGATTTATCACTGTAGTCTTTCTGTGATCAGCAGACCATAGCATTCTGTACTTCTTATTAGAATATAGTTACTAACCTTTTTCTGGCTTTCGACTGTAAGCAAATTTTTCTTAACATTTTTTAATTTTGATTTATTAAAGCTAAAACTGCTTCTCTTGAAATTAAAAACTAAATACATAAAAAAGACATAAATAAAAAAATACCTACTTAAAGACCATAGTGATCTATGTAGACTCAACTAGGTGCTACTATATAGTGTTCATTCTACTCACTGAGTTTTATGCCTAAAGTCAGATGTGTGTTCATAGATATGTTTACATTAGCTGCATTTACTATGGAAAGTATTTAGTTTAATTAAATCTTTAGTGAATCAGTAAAATGTATATATGGGTGGGGGACATGGAAAGCAACTATAGACATCAGAGACAGTGTGGGAAGAGGGTGGGAAATGGCAGAAGGTGAGAGGGAGAGAATCAAGGAGAAAAGAAAAAGTAAAATATATAAGAAAGAAGAAATGGAAAATTATTTGTTGAACATAATATGTATGTTAATACATTTGATTCAGCCAATAGTGTATTCTGGATGGGAAAACTCATTTTGTATGCTGCAATGATATATAGTGAATGAATGCAAAATAAATTAATTTAAATTTTTTTAAAATTTAAGTTAAAGTATATAGTTACTAATAGAAACTGTTCCTCCTAAGTAAAGCTCTTTGAGTTCCAATGCAGCCACCTTTTGACTGTGAAAACTTAGCCATTGTTGACTCCATCTTGGGTCTTTACTCTGTCTGTGTGCTAAGTATCCTTATCTGCCGCTTTCTTAGCAAGGAGTCTTAAGTTCTTCAGAGACACGTAAAAGGGGTGTTTATGGTACACTGACTGGATCAAAGAGGAAAATGTAGAGACTTCATTAAGAACAAAAGCACAGTGACTTCCTTTCACACCCTTAATCTACTGTATTCCTATAACTGAGGTCTAACTCCTAGTTCACTTTCTCTCTCCTCTTTTCTTCCACTTCCTCTTTCTCTGGAAAGTGCACACAACTTCTGGAAGTAAGAACAAAGACAAGAAACAAACTTTTGAAATTTAGATAAGCATATTTGTTAGCTATTTTATGCTAAGTATTTTATCTCTGCCTCTTATTTTCCAACTTTTTAATAGAGGTTTTCTTATATACATCTTTAATTTTTGGTATAATTTTCCTTATGGTTGAGACATATCTAGAAATATTTTCCTCTTGCTTGTAATATTTATTTTTACTCCTTGTGTAATAAACATCTTTATTTTGACTTCACATTTAATGTATTGTGTAATTTTTTATCTAAGAACATCCTGTTATTCAACTCTTTTTTTTTTTTTTTGAGAGGTTTTTTTTTGCTATAGGGCGCGTGCGCTCGCCAGACAGACAGAGAGAGACAGAGAGATAGAAAGCGAGAAATCACCCCCCCAGGGGGGATGGCCACGCCGCAATCCCTTCTCCTCCATTCTCCTCTCGGGATCTTGGGCACGCACGCACACGCGCCCGGCGTGAGTTTAAGCCACCGGGTCCGAGACTCGAACCGCGGTCGACTACGTGGGAGTCCAGCGACATAGCCATTACGCTAACTGCTGGTCCCTGTTATTCAACTCTTTAAACCAGCTGTTCTAATATTGTAATAATGAGATGATATTACAAATAGCATAGAGAGAATCTTTAATTCCTTTATCCAACTTCCACTAATGTTAATGTTTTGAGGCCAGTGGGTGGCATGGTGGTTGGGGTGCTGGACTTTCACATTGTTGACCATGGGTTGAGTCCTGGACCTAATGGCTTGCTTTCTTGCTTTCCTTCTCTCTCTCTTTCTCTCTCTCTATTTCTATCTCACTGTCCCCCTCTGGTCAAATTAAATAATGGGTAAATGGATAAATAAATTTAAATAAAATGATTCTTTAGAAAAAGGAAAAAAAAATGTTAACATCTATGTGACCATGGAATATGTGAGAGGATGTATTGCTTCGTAGTCTCTCATGGCTAGATAGAAGCTGATGGGGGAAACCATGTGTCTTTCCTGGTGGCTTCCAGGTGCAGAGGTCCATGGTCAGGTGGTGTTTGGTCAGGTGGTGTGGGGATTCAGTGCTGGGGCTTGTGTCTTTGAGAACATGACTCTGAGCCTTACATTGCACTTTCTGTGGGCTGACACATCTCCTGGGAGCACCTGTGTGGCTCTTTCACAGTTTAGAACATCTGCTTCAGTTACCCCTGAAGTCCAGGCTTCAGAATGCTCTATGACTTAACCTTGACATTGCCCTCTAGAAAGACCATGGCCCTTGTGGGCTAGTCAAGAGAAGAAGATCACTGTGGCTTTGCTTTTGCGACCCCCATGGCAGGTGTGGTGATGCTGGACAGTCAGGACCTGTACTGCCTCGACCCCTCCTGGTTCCAGAGCCAAAAACCAGTGCTGTTTAGAACAACTATCATGGAGAACAATCATTTTGGGAAGCTGGGAGTCTCTGATGAAGATGAGTAAACAGCTGGTCAGGAAGCTAGTGCCTACGAGTTCATGAGCAGCTTTCCCAAGGACTGCAACACCATTGTAGGAGATTGGGACATAACCCTGTTGGGTAGCTAAAAGCCGTGCCTAGCCATTGTATATGTCACTTTGATTATTTAATAACTAAAAACACAGTCCATTAAGGGACCAGGAGATGGAGTAATGGTTACGTTGCTAAACGTTCATGTAGTAGACCACTGTTTGAATCCCAGACCCAGCAGCTTAAAACTCATGCCAGGCATAGATGTGTGCATGCCCAAAATCCTGAGAGGAGAGTGGAGGAGAAGGGATTGCAGTGTGGTCATCCCCCTGGGAGGGGGGGTGATATTTTGCATTCTGTCTCTCAATCTCTCCAGCAAACACACATACTCTATAGCAAAAATCTCTCTCAAAAAAAATATGTAGTCCATTAAAATTTGTAAATTGGAGTCAGCAGGTGGCATGATGGTTAAGGCACTGGACTCTCACATGGCTAACCACGGCTTGCATTCCAGACCTGGCAACTTGTCTTCTCATTGTCCATCTTTCTCTCTCTCTGTCTCTCTCAGGTCAAATTACAAAATAATAATAACGAATAAAATGAAATAAAATAATTCTTTAAAAACGTGTAAAATTCATCACACCTTACACATTTGAATTATAATCTCAAAATACATAAATTTAAAATTAAACAATTGCATAAAAACTGGAAAATTTCCATTGCATAACATATTTTCAAATTATGTTGGTATGAAACAATTAGCACACTGAATTCTACAAGTACATGCCATATATCTATGTTAGATTTTATAATAATTATAACTAACACTCAAGCAATGCTTATAATGTAGCAAAAACACTTTCACATGCTTTGAATCTTCAATGATATTTATTATTTACCACAGTACTATGAGAAAGATACTCCTATTGTTATTACTTTACATGTAAGAAATGTGAGTCATTATGAACTCAAAGGATTAACTTGAGTTTGCATATTGGAGTTGGTTTAAAATTAAAATCTTTATCAATATAACTATCAAGAGAGCCTAGACTAGTGGCATGTTAGTAGCGGTAAGTACCACCGATACCCAAACCTGCTTTCTCAATATCAAAGAGTTTCAATGAACATGTGGATTCCAAGGATGGGGAAGGGAAGCTATAAGATGAGCCTAGAACATTAGTGCCATAACTTTTTAAAAACATGAAAATAATAGACCAGTTTTATAGCCTAATACTAAAGAGAGCCAGATTTCATATGGCCGACTGCAGTTTAAATCCTGCTCTCAGTGGCTTGAGAAACACACTGGACACATGACCATGTCACATCGAAGGTACTGTTTCTCTTGTTTCTCTGTTTCTCGTGGAACAGAAGAAGAGCACTGTGAGAAAATGGATTCGAGTCAGCAGATGGCATAGCAGTTACATCACTGAACTCCCACATGGCTGACTGCAATTCGAATCCCCTATCTGGTGGTTTAAAATTTACACTGGGCTCATATGCATGTGTGCCCCAGATCCCAGGAGGAGAATGGAAAAGGGATAGTGGTGTGGCCAACCCCCCAGGGGGGTGATTTCTCACTTTCCCTCTCACTGTCTCTTTCTCTGTCTCCTGTCTCTGGCTAGTGAATGCACCTTAAGTAGGGAAAAAACAAACAAACAAACAAAAAACCCTCTTAAAAAATAAGAGGGCTGGCAGGTGGCATGGTGATTAAAGGCTCTGAACTCTCATATGGCCCACTGTGGTTTGAGTTCTGAACTTAGAAGCTTACTTTCTCACTTTCTCTCTCTCTCTCTCGCTGATCAAATTAAATAGTAATAATAATAAATAAAGTTAAATAAAATAATTCTTTTAAAAAAAGAAAAAGAAAATGGATCAAATCTGAATAGAATGTGGAATTTAAGTCTCCCTTGGTTTTTTAATTTTGAAAAATGAGATATCTTTAAAAAGATTATTTTCATTGATTATCGTTTTTTGTGGCGAGGGTTTATTAATATAATCTTAATTTGTGTTTTGCATTTACTTTGTTCTTTCTCTATAAATCGCTGTCTCATTCAAATATTAATAGTAATATTTTTCTTTAATTTGCATTAGCATAGATGTTCCATCTCTAGTATTGGTTCTCTTTACATTTAACAGCTGTCATTCATTTAATTAGGCACAGTGTAAAGGTAGTCAATGTTTCTACTTTTCCCCAAAGACACGGGCCTCTAAGACAGTTTCAACAGATGTCTTCCACCTTATCTCTCCTTTTCTTCTGAGTAATCTTCATGCTCATTATGTTATTAAGCTTCCAGATTACTAATAATTTCTATATATAATAAATATATTTTTAGATTTATAACTGCAGCAGCAATTCATTTGCTCACAGTTATTTTTTTTTCCCTCTCCATTTGTTTCTTTAAAAAAATTAACCTTTCAATATATTTACAAGAATACACCCTTCTAATTAATTGTACAACTCATTTAAACTAATCCTTTGGGTGATACTTTAGCCGCATCTGAAATTCTAGGTTGAAAAGTTTTGAGGTTTCCTTTTTTGTTTGTTTTGTTGAGTGCTTTTTACCATAGGATGCATGTGCTCACTGGAGAGAGACAGAGAGTGCGAGAGAGAGGAAAAGTGAGAAAGCAAGCTGCCAGGTCTGGGACTTGAACTGCGGTTGGCCATGTCCAGCGTCCTTAACCACCATGTCACTGCCAGTCCCCATTATTATTATTTTTAAATTAAACTAGATAGAGAGAGACAGGAAGAGAAAGAGAAAGTGAAAACAAGCCTTGAAGTCCATGACTCGAACCACGGTTGACCATGTCAGATTCCAACACCCTTAACCACCATGCCACGTGTCAGTCCCAAATTTTGATGTTTTTAAGGCAGAGTGAATTCTAGGCTGCTTAAGCAAAACATAGCGGAATGGATATCATAGATAGCAATATGGGTGGATATCATAGATAGAGCCCTATTATTTATAATAGACACATTTAAATGTTTCTATTAAAAATGTTTTAAGGATCTAGTTGTTCTATTTTAATAGATCCATAGCCCATTGTTATGCTTGGTTTATATATTCTTCTTAACTGCTTGTGTTTGCTTTCTACTGAAAAATAAATGGAAGCATGTTGGACCAAATAAAGCATGTGAGAGCCAAAATCTTTATAGGTTTCTAATTTAACTGGGTGTTTCCTTTTGCTGAATTTGCAGGGCTGGTGTCCAGGAGAGAAAAACCCACAGGAGACACACTGAAGTCTATTTCTTTCAATGTCCTGATGGCAGTTCTCTCTGCATCTTATGGAAGCGCATTGTTTTATAATGGCTGTCCTCGTGGGCTGGAGACTAAATAAGAGGCAACTGGTAATTAATCAATTCACATAGAAAGTACTTCGCATTTTGAAATGGTTTATAAAAAATTACTTTTGTGACCTGGGCCTAGGATACTTTTATTAACTGTCCACATCACAGTTCTTGCAACTGAGACTGCTATTTGCCTCTATCCATTATCTTGGTAGCTCTGCGGACATTTATCACATGCATTTAATTATATACCTATTGTCCACTCTGTCAGAAAACTGGGGCTTATTAAACTTCTTAAAAATATCCCCAAAGGCCAATATGGTATCTATATCATTGCAAAACACGTATTTGCTCACCGCCTCTGTGATTGAATGGCTAAATTAATGATGATCAGCCAATGCTCAATCAGGTGAAATACGTGGAATGGAATGACTGTCTCATACTGTCAAAGACTGCTTTGTGTTTGATAACTGCATTCTTTCAAAAGCGTCTTTCTTTTAAAAGGATTCATCTATTTTTTTACACCCAGAGTTCTGAGTGAGGAAAGAAACATTGACCTTCACAAACTATTAGTCAAATAAGCCCTGGCAATCATTGCAGAGACAGATACTGCAAGCATGTCTGTCTGTCTGTCTTTCTTTCTTTCTTTTTTTTTTTTCTTTCTTTCTTTCTTTCTTTCTTTCTTTCTTTCTTTCTTTTTTTTTGGAGAGGTTTTTGCTATAGGGCGCGTGTGCTCGCCAGACAGACAGAGAGAGACATAGAGACAGAAAGCGAGAAATCACCCCTCAGAGGGGATGGTCACGCTGCAATCCCTTCTCCTCCATTCTCCTCTCAGGATCTTGGACATGCACGCACACGCGCCCAGCGTGAGTTTTTTAAGCCATCGGGTCCAGGACGCGAACCACGGCCGACTACGTGGGAGTCCAGCGACATAGCCATTACTCTAACTGCTGGTTCCCAAGCATGTCTTTCTTTAACTAACATCCAACCAGATCCCAAACATAATTGCTGCGAGGGGACCAAAGTTCAGTTTTGACGGGCCTATTCTTACTAACAAAATGTTAAAAAATACTCAAGACCCACCAATAACAAATGTCTCACTTGAAGTAATCAGTATTAGCATGCCCTTGGCCCTTAAAGGGTTCTGCCATGTCACTCTTTTCTCCCTGCAATTTCTTCTCTCCAAGTTCACAAATTCAAAAAATACTTATGTAACCATTTAAAATGCTCAGAAAGGCTGGTCGTCATTTTCACTCTGCTCAGTAGACCTATTTCAAAGATGTCAGCATTCAAACTCATTTTTAAAGGTACTTTGCATTGTTCCCGAGTCTTTGAACAAATGAAATGTAAAACTTTTTACATTATCATTTTTAATTATTTGGTTTTACAGACCTCAGTAAATGAGTTGATTAGCCAAATAGGTACAGAAACAAAGACAAGCAGTAATTATGGTGATTAAAATGATTATTTATACAGAACAAAGATGCAATGTGACTTTAATATGTACACAATGTGGATAATACATCTAGAATATACAGCTGATAGAAATTCCAGAGGGAAAAAAATACAGAAGATGAGGAAAAATCATAAAAAGGGGAGGAACGTTTAAATATATGGGCATGAACTTTAGAGTAAAAGTACACACCAAGGGGCTAGCAGGTGGCGTAGTGGTTAAGGTACTGGATTCTCCACATGGTTGACTATTGTTCAGGTCCTGGACCTGGCAGCTTGAAAATTGTGCCAGACGTGTGTGTGTGTGTGTGTGTGTGTGTGCCCAAAATCTCAAGGAAATGCAGTGTGGCCATCCCTCCTTAGGGAGATTTCTCACTTTCGTTCTTTCTGTCTTTCTCTTAAGTGTATGTGCCCTATAGCAAAACCTTGAAAAAACAGACAAACAAAAACCCCCAAAACAAAAATGAACACCAAGTATACACATGTATTTCTCCCACTATAGAGAACTAGTTATTGTTACATAGCAATATATGAATGTCAGCTATAGATTTGGAATGATAAATCTGTGTGATTTAACCAGCAGGGAATGTGGTGGAGAATGGTGACAAGATGTATAACTTCATATGGTTGTTTATTTTTATAGAGAATTGCAAGCACTGACTATATCTAGAAATAATTAAATATATGTGTAATATATAATACTATCCAAACTGAAACACAGGAATAATTTCTGAAATCATATTGGGGGAAATGGTTGATAACTGCCAATAAACTCAAAAAGTCAGAATCGGAGAAGGAAATGAATAACAAAATAAAACATAAAATAAAATATTAGGGAAAGTAAGTTAACTCCATGATGAGTCTAGTTCAATTTCCCTTTTTGAAAAGATAACTGGTTTCATTTTTCTCTAGAGGGATATCCAATTCTCCTAACACTATTTGCCAAAAATACATATTTTTTTCTTTACTCCATTGTCTTATATTCTTTATCAAAGTCCAATTGACTGTATGATTAACTAGAATTCACTTAAAAATGGATCAAAGATTTAAATATAAAGCCTCTAATCACAAAACTATTGGTAGAAAAATATAGCAGAAACATTTTTTTTGGTCCACACTTATGTCTATTAAAAAGTGACATAAATAAAACCTGTATCCAAAAAACTCTCAAATCACATAGCACTTCGCAATGGTAATTCTGAGAGACACTATCGCCTATGACCCTTCTTCCTCTGTCCTGGGCGCATCCTCTTCCTCTACCTCAACCTTGGCCTCTTTCTGCAAAAGCGTCCCTTCTCTTAGATTTCACCTTTGGTTCAATATCCACAAGTAATGTATCTAGAAGTATGCTGTCTGGCAGAGTAAAATATTAAATGTTATTCCCTCAAATACTAGTGTTTCCAGCTGTACTTGTTCTCTGTTCTTCAGGGTCAGTTTTACAGCTTTAAGACGTGCATTCATGCTGCCATCTACACCTGTGATTATTCCATGGACCTGTGTCCCCATTCTTCAATTAAATAGTGACAGTTTCATGACTCCATTTTATTAAAAAAACTTATGAGTTCCATCCTAGGTACACCATCACACTTTTGTTTCAGTGGAGCACCGAAAACATACGGAAAACTTTTTAACTCACTGAAGTAGGCAAAGATTTCTTAAATAAGACCCCTAAAGCATAGGCATTAGTCCCTAAAACGAGCAAGTGTGAGTACATCAAGATTAAAAAAAAAACAAAAAACTTTCTCACATCAAAAGACAAAAGATAACCCTTGGAGTGGGAGAAAATATTTGCAAATTATCTCTCAGATAAAGGATTGATATCTAGAATATATGAGGAATGTAAGTGGCTCACTCATTAAAAAAATAAATAAATAAGAAATTCAATTTAAAAATGGGCAAATGGAACCAGCAGATGGCATAATGTTTTTGTCACTGGACTCCCGCATAATCAACCCCAATTTGAGTCCTGGACCTGGCAGCTTAAGACTCATGCTGGGCGCATGTGCATGCATGCCCAAAATCCCAACAGGAAAATGGAAAGAAGGGATTTACAGTGGGACCATTACTCTGGAGGGTGATTTCTTGCTTTCTGTCTCTCCAAATCTCTGGCAAGTACATGTGCTCTATAGTAAAAATCTTTTTTTTTTTTTTTTTAAAAAAAAGAAAAGGGCAAATGAAATGAACAGGTGACTCCCCAAGGAAGACTTAGAAATAGCCAAGAGTCATATATAAAAAAAAGTTCAAAGTTTTTCAACACAACGGAAATGCAAATTAAAACTATAATAAAAAAAAATCATTTAAACCCAGTTAGAATGTTTAGAATTAAAAAAAAAAGAATAAGTGTTGGAGATGGTCTAGTGAAAAGGGAACTCTCTTACACTGTTGGTGGGAATGTAAATTAGTCCTATCTCTCTGGAAAGCAACATGGAGATTTCTCAAAAACCTACAAATAGAACTTCCATATAACCCAGCAATTCCTTTCTTAGTATTTACCGGAAGAATCGGAAAACATTCAATTGGAAAAATATATGCACATCTATGTGCATTGCAGCATTATTTATAATTGTTAAAACATGGAACCAACCTACATGTCCAAAACTGATGACTAGATTGAAAAATTGTGGCACATATATGCTTTGGAACATTACACAGCTATAAGAAGTAATGCGATCCTATTGTTCAACTCAACATGGATGAATACAAAAGACTTAATGGTCAGTGAAGTGAACCAGAATTTTTAAAAATGCACATTGTATATTACTACTTGATTTGTACTGACTGTATTTTATGGCAGAGGTCAAGAGATCTGAAGATGTGATGGTGGAAAGGATTGGTGTGGATGCTAGTGACAGGAAGAGGGGAAAGTACTTGGTAGAGAGTGAGTGGAGGGTGGGAAGGTGTAAGACAATAAAGAGCAAACAATGACTATAAATGATGAACTTTTGCTTATAAAAGACAAACAAATCAATACCTTTTTCGTATTGTCTGAAATAGTCCACAATAGTGTGTATTTGGTTAATTATCTGTTATCGAAGAAGCACTTTGCCTAGAAGAAAGGTCTGATTAGTGTTAAAAATGTTTACAATCGGATGCAAAATTGTATTATTTCATTAATTTGTAACCTATTTTTATAAATATCACTTTTATTTTTGGTATATGTGAAACTGCAACTGAAATTTACTTTGTCAATGCTTTTTCAATAAACTGAATAAAGTTTTTGTTTAAAAAAGATAACTGTTTTTTTAAAATAATTATTCATTTATTATTATTATTATTTTCACATGAGTTTTGTCATAGAAAGACAGAGAGAGAGAGAGAGAGAGAGAGAGAGAGAGAGAGAGAGAGAGGAGTGAGAAAGCAAGTCACCAGGCAGGTCCGGGACTCAAACCATGGTCGGCCACGTCGGAATTCCAGTGCCTTAACCACCACACATCTTCTGGCCCCAAGATAACTGGTTTTGATGATTTTCCATATATTAGAGATACACTAAATCACACAAAAAGGTTGAAAGTAGAGGAGTGAATAGTATATATAATAGCCAAATGCTACCTAAAACAGTAAATCTAGCCAGATGGAGAGAAAACAAAACTCAAGCTTAAAATTAAAAGGAAAAAAAAAATTCATATTCACTTTAAAAACATATATATTGTTTCATTCTCAGTGGCCACAAAAGCTTGCCAGACACAGAGAGAGAAATCATTCCTAATGGGACGCGGTCACGATGCAATTCCTTTTCCTTTATTGCTCCTTCCCATGAGGTTCAAGGTGCATAAGTACTTGTGCATGGTCTGCTTTTCAGGCCACTGGAGCTGAGATTCGAACTGCAGTCAGCCATATGAGAACTGGCTCCCTGTACACAGCACTTAACCACTGCACTGGGGGCTGACCTCTGGCAACATTCATTATTTTCCTAGAGAATGCAGTGGTCAAGACCTTTAATGCTTTTGAAGTCAGAACTTCAAATCACATCTAGCAATTAAAAAAAGGAAATAAACCAAGAAATAGATAAATCAGGAGTGAGAAGTAACTTGACCTACTCCTTTAAAAATAGACAAATTAAACTGGCTTTGGGGCTTGCCGGTAATGTGCTGCTCAAGAAACTTTGGATCTTAGTGGTAACAGTGCTTAGAATCTCTGACTGGGTCAGCTTAAAATATACTGGACACACATGCAGGTGCCTCGAAGCCAAGGGCCGGAAGTCTGGAGGAAGGGAATTGTGGTGTGACTGCACCTGTGCTGGGGACTCCTCTCTCTCTCTCTCACACACATTCTCTATCATGAATAAAACACAATATCCAGACAAATTAACAGAGACCAGTAAGGGTAGGCTTAGTGTATCACAGACAAAGTTTTTATGTTATCGAGATCATATTTTTATTGGATATCACTTAGTATTTATTTTTAATATCTATATTAAGACTGCATCAATTTTTTTGAAACAGAGATTTTGCTCTAGGGCGTGTGCACTCACCAGAGAGACAGAGAGACAGAAAGTGAGAAATGTCACCCCAGGAGGGATGGACATGCCACAGTCTCTTCTCCTCTGTTCTCCTCTTGGGATTTGGGGCAGTACATGCACCCCAGTGTGAGTTTTAAGCCAGTGGGTCTGGGACTTGAAACGCAGTTGACTACGTAGGAGTCCAACAACATAACCATTACACCATGTACTGGTCCTAAAACTGCATATCAAATTAAAAAAAAAAAGTACAAAGGAAAAATATATTTTGAAATTAAAACTAATTGTGGGGACAAAAAGGAACATAACATTAAAATTTGTAGAAAATAAACAGAAGTGAGGATCAGCCTCTGTGGCCAGTTGGTGGCATACTGGACTGTGCAGCTAGAAACCACATGCTGGGACCAGCAATTAGCGTAATGGCTATGTTGCTGGATTCCCATGTAGTCAACAGTGGTTCGTGTCCCAGACCCAGTGTCTTAAAACTCACGCCGGGCGCGTGTGCGTGCGTGCCCAAGATCCCAAGAGGAGAAGGGATTGCAGCGTGGCCATCCGCCCTGGGGGGGTGATTTCTCGCTTTCTGTCTCTCTGTGTCTCTCTGTCTGTCTGTCTGGCTGGCAAGTGCACATGCCCTATAGCCAAAAAAAAAAAAAGAAACCACATGCTTTCTGTGGTTCCAGTTCCCATCTGAGTAGGCTAGGCACATTCGTGCCCAGGATCCTGGTGGGCTGAAGGGATTAAGGAACGGGTCATGGCATGACCAGGGTCAATGAAGGGTTTCTCTCTCTCTCTCTCTCTCTCTCTCTAGCATGAACTATATCATGAGTTAAAAACATAGATATGAGAAAATAAAAACGAAAATTACAGGGCACATTTAAATACCATAATGACATAAATACAACATTATCCCAATAAATTTGAAAATCTCAAATGAATCATAAAATTTTACTCCAAATGAGCAGATAATTTGAAAAAGCTAAGAGCTATAGAAAAATGGAGATAAAGTCAAATTTATTTTACCTAGACAATTGTGTCAAACTTAGTTTTTCAAGCAAAGATTTTAAGAGATAAATTATTATTGGTTACAATGTGTCATAGAACGAACAACGAAAAGATACAAAACATCTTAAGTTTCATACCTTATTAGTGAGGCAGGCATGACCCTAATTGAAAAGCAGAGGGTAGTCTGCATGTCAAGAATTCTGAACATTTTCCCTGTGAAATAGGTGTAAGAATTCTAAATAAAACCTCTGGTCATTTGTGCTGAAAAGAGAAGGGAATTTTACCCACCAGAGTGTATGTCCTATGGCACAACTTTCTGACAGATGATAATGGCTGAAGTTGAAAGCAAGAAAGGGGAATTTCCACGTGATAGAAAAAATGAGCAGAGACATAACTATTGTGTAGTTAAGCGAAACTGTTCTAATTGGACGCAGTCCACATGCACACACATGTGTGCACATGTGACTTAGCCATGTCACATTGTACATCAGAAGAGGTCTTCAGAAGTCATGAAAATCTGTATAATGAAACAACTTATACATGAATTGAAAAACCACCTTGCATCCAAATAAACTCAGACTTTAATTTCATTTTTCCATGACCTTTTGGAAGTCCCTTGTAGATGCCCTTCAACTCTTTCCCCGAATGCTGGGTGTAGTCACGTCAGTGTTGGTTCTCCGAGCTTCTGTGGTGGAGCAACGTGGAATTCTTGTGCTCAGCCTTGAGTTCAGGGAGCTTGGGTCGGGTGGAGCTGCAGTGGGTAATACAGAACCATTTGCCCGGGCAGGCATATGGCTACCCTGTCCTGAAGCGCTCTCCCTGTTTTACCATGTGGGATCTGATCTCTGTCCTTGGTCCACAGCATCAGCCCCACTTCCTCCCCCTCCTGAAGCCATCTCACCGGTGGCTCCTCTCACCTGACTTCCTTTCCTTTTGCCTCATAGACTGATGGTTTGTAGAGATTTTCTTGTCACCTCAGTTCAAGGACCACTTCAGATCTTGGCTTTAGGAAAAGGGCATCTGTTAGAAATGCAAGAGCCAGTTTCCTATCTCTGAGAGATGAATAACATATTTTTCCAAAAGGCAAAAAAAAAAAAAAAAGCTATCAGTTTGATTAGTCATACTTTCTACATTAATTTTTCAGTAACTCCTTTAGAAAAAATATTTCTACAATGAAAATGAAAATCTTGAGAGCTCCAGGCGAAATATTCCCAAATGCATTATTTTCTTGGCCTGGTTAAAATTGTTGATAAATGTATTTTTGGTTTTGTGTTTTTTTTGTTTTTTAAACACAAATATATACACCATGAATTTCACGGCAGTCTAAAGTTGGTATATTCAATAATAACAGTACAAAGTATTGAATAATGCAATATGCTAGGATTACTTCCATTTGCTGAATGATAAATCCAATTTAATTAAGTCTGATTTTGAATTCTTGGGCTTAAAATGAGGTTTTAAAAATATCTTCCAACTGCTTACCAGCTCTTATTTAGCATGCCATATTTTGAATGCTTTGTTCTTAAAGAATATCAAATTTATCATCCAAAGTATTTGCAGAAAAGAAGAAACATTTTTTTTGTAACTGAATCACTGGGAGCAGAGATCATTTTTCAAGCTAACGAGGTCTTAGTATTTTCCAAATAATGCCTAGGGAAATATCAAAGGAAAAAACAGTAAATACCCTTCCGTGGGCAGACATTATGGAGTGGAAATAGTATTCACTGGATATTCATAAAGATAGTAGCTGTGCCTGATTTTACATCATCCACCTTAAAACCCCATTATTCAAAGAACGTGAACATTGAGTTGATTATAATTTCAAGGAAGGTCGCACAAACACTAATAGATTGTGTTGTTGAGAATGACATGTTTTTAAAAACACTTGCAGTTATCAAAATCAAAAGTAGGTTATGTGGAGAGTCATTGGATGACCTTAGAATTTCCCAGCTTCCTCTGGAGTTGTTTTTATTAGGCCATGATGAAATCACTGCTCATCAAGGCCTCATTCTCTGTAGAAATTTAGGGGCAGGGTCATTAACAAAGTTAATGAAAGCACTCACAGGGACTTGGGATGTTCTCATTGTGGGATAATTTAGATTGAATGATGCATCATAAGACTTATTAATTATACTGGAACCTAAAAATATATAACTTCCAAAGTATCGTCTAATACTGTCTCTAAAATTTAAAATGTTTGAAAGCACAGAATATTTCATTTTATAAAGAACTTCATGAGCCCAGCAAAGTTTTGGGTTTGGGGCCAACAGACATGAGTTTTAGTGTTGGCCTGTCTTTTATGAGAATAATAGTTTTAATTTTAATTTGATCAAAACAGTAACAGGGTTAATAGAGTTTCAGCATAAATGAGGGCACTTTGAAGAATTCATGCAAGTGGGCTTAAAGTATAAGTTTATTCTGGTGCAAAAAGTTTTGAAATCCATACATAGTTCTTTCATATTCTGTATTTTCATGGTCTTTTTGAAAAACACCTGTACCATGCGGCATGTTCTGGCTGAATGCAATAGACCAAGTGCATTAGAGATGTATTTTACTAAGTCGTTGCTGTGAACAACTTGATATGACAACAGCATTCCCATTGCATAGAAAAAGAGATTAAAACTCAGGAGGATGAAAGATTTGCCCTCAAGTCATCTAGTTCTAAAAGGCAGCAAATTGTCTCTCAGATCTTATCTGAACCTGGATTCAGCATCTGAAAAACTGAAATGGCATCGGGCCAGCAGGAGGCATGGTGGTTAAGGCACTGGACTCCCACATGGCCCTTGCGGTTCAAGTTCCAGACCTGTACCTTGAAAATCACACCAGGTACAGGTACGTAAGTGCCCAGAATCCCAAAAGGAGAATGGAGAAGGGATTGTGGAGGCAAGTGCCCTGGGGGTGATTCTCATTTTCCCTTTCTCTGTCACTCTCTGGAGAGTTCACAAGCCCTGTGGCAAAAACAAACAAACAAAAACCTGAAATGGTATACTTTGCTTAAAAAATTGTAAGGAGAATGTGAGATCATATATGTGATAGCATATTATGACTTTTGTAGGATGACACAAATACTAGCTTTTATATAATGAAGACAACATCCTTAAAATCATAATGTTCATGGGTCAGCAGGTGCCATGGAGACTAAGGCAGTGGATGCCACATGAGAAATTGTGCAGTTTGAGTCTGAATTCAACAACTTGGAAAATCATACTGGGTGTGTGTGTGTACATGCCCAAAATCCTGAGGGGAGAGTAGAGGAGAAGGGACTGTGGCACGGCCATGTCCCCTGAGAGGTTGATTTCTCACTTTCTCTCTCTTTTTCTCTCTCTCTGGAGAGCATACATACCCTGTAGCAAGAATACATATAAATAAATATAAATAAAAACATAATATTTGAGACGAATCAGATAAAAAGCTTAATTCCTTTGTTAATTAGACAAGTAATTGGAAGGGTGTTCAGCATAAAACAGGGTTGAGCTTGGAGTCACTGACATTGAGATTTCCAGCTAGTTCTCATGTTCACTGAAGCACACCAAATCCTGGAGCAGAGATCCATCGGCTGCAACAAGGGGACAGCAAGAATTTAGAAACAAGCTTGACTTTTGAGATACAAAACAAGAAGTAGTCTGGGACCAGCAGATGGTGTAATGGTTATGTCACTGGACTCCCACATAGCTGACTGCACATCTAATCCTGGACCCAGCAGCTTAAAACACACTGGGCACATGTGCATGCCTGCCCAAAATCCCAACAGGAGATTGGAGGAGAAGGGATTGTGGCATGGCCATCCCCCCTGGGGAGGTGATTTTGTGCTTTCTGTCTCTCTGTCTCTGCAGTGAGCACACATGCCCTACAGCAAAAAAATCTCTCTTCAAAAAAAAAAAAAAAAAAAAAAAAGTAATGTGTATGGGTCAGCCAGTGGTGTGGTAGTTGAGATGGCTTGATTGCAAATTGCCAACTGGATGGTGATATCCTAGTCCAGCAGCTTAAGGAATACACCAGCAATGTGTGCATGCATGCCCCCAAATCCCAAGAGAGTTCAGGAGAAGGCCTGTGGTATGACCATCCTCCCTGGGTGGTGCTTTCTCACTTTCCCTGTCTGTCTCTAGCAGGCGTACATAGTCTATGGCAAAAATTTAAGAAAACAAAAAAAGGTAAATGGAATGGATTAAAACCGAAAGGTATTCTTTCCTAAGTAAAAGGGACAGACTAGCTTTCTGCTCAAACACATGAGAATGCAAATTGACATATTATATTGGTAAGTAAGTGGGAATATTTAGTCATCAGAAGGGACTTTGCTAATCCTGAAGGCATGGCAAGTGGGTTCACAGAGACCAAGAAGGCAGTTGGAGTTCATGTCCTGGTAAGAACCATGAAATAGTGGACAGTGAGACTCATGCATTGCAATTCTCTCTCAGTTTGCTGCACAATACTCAATCTTAAGTAAAATCTGTGTTTGTTTTGCTTCCAAGGTCACATCACTACGGTATCAAAATGTTACATAATGAACACCTTGGACCCTGAAGTTAAATACCCTTGTCAGGAAGTACAGGTCAAACCCCAGCTGTTGCCTGCCTTTTGTTTGTTCTTCATTTTTAGAGATTTTTGCTATAGAGTGCGTGTGCTGGCTGGAGAGAGACAGAGAGACAGAGAAACAGAAAGCAAGAAATCAACCCCCAGGGTGGGATAACCATGCTGCAATCCCTTCTCTTCCAGTCTCCTCTTAGGATTTTGGGCATGCATGCATACGTGCCCGCCGTGAGTTTAACCCACTGGGTTTGGGACTCACTATGCCATCTGCTGGCCCCAAGTAAATTATTTTTAATTTTAATGAAGAGAATTTATTGAAGGCTTAGTTAACTCTAGGATATATGGAAATATAGTTCCTTCAGTGGGTGCCCATTTTTCACACACACACACACACACACACACACACACACACACACGTACTGAGCAGTTTTTTGACGTTTCATCAGGTTTTTTGTGCACACCTCCCTTCAGAGTGTAATGGCATACAAGTATTTATACTCCTTAATAAAAAAATGATGAAACTGCAATAGTCAGGTGTCTTGACTTTACAAATCAAAGGAAAGAACTTGAAAGGTGACTGCAGTGAACATCTCCAAAGTGAACACCTGGATCATTTCTTTATCCACTTTCTTGCAATCTCTACAAACGAAGCTGTATGTCAGTGTTTAAGGAATAACTAATGTACAAGTGCATATTCATACTGAGTTACGTAAAGAAGTTCTTCAACAGATGACATTAATGACTGTAATTATAATAGAAGCACAACAAAATGTGTTTCTAAAGTAGTATCTTAATTGTTTGCCTAATCTTTGGGGAGAAATTTCCATGGTTCATCTACTGAATCCAAACCTTTTTCCTGGCTTTAAGTTTTAAGCAAATTTCTCTTAACATTTTTTGATTTTGATCTATTAAAACTAAAACTTTTTCTTGAGATTAAAAAATGAATTAAAAAATACTTTTTAATACCTATTTAATGACTGCAGTAAGCTATTTAGCCCCAGTGAGGTGCTATTTTATAGTTTATTCACTTTACTCACTGAGGTTTACACCAAAAGTCAGACGTGCGTTCATAAATATGTATATATCAGCTGTTCTTGCTATTGAAAGTCTTTAATTAAGATCTCTAGTGAAGCAATAAAATGTGAGAAAAAAAAAGACATGGAAAAACAACTGTACCTACCAGAGACAGCATGGGAGAAGGGGGGAATTGGCAGAGGGTGAGAGGTAGGGAATCAAGGGAGAAAAAAAGTTAAAATATATAAGAAACAGGAAATAGAAAATTATTTGTTGATGATAACGTGTATGGTTGTATCCTTGGTTGAGCCAATATACAGTGTATACTGGATGGAAAATCTCATTTTGTATACTGTATTGATGTACAGTGAGTGACTGTAAATAAATAAATGCAAAGTCAAAAAAAAGTAGGGACATAAGCATATAGATATATGTGTATGTATATAAAATATATATATATGATAAATTTCAAAATTTAATGTCAAATACATTTTTATTTTAATTCCATTTTTCATTCACGTTTTAAAGCACCATTTGACGGGTGTGTGTGTATATATATATGTGTGTGTGTATATATATATATATATATATATATATATATATATATATATTTGTATAGATAGGTATGTGTATTTTTTTCCTTTTATTTATTTTATTTTTTACATTCAATCACATTATTTAACTTACAAAGTGAACATTTCAATATGTGAATATTTCTCCCCCATCTAGTTGATCAAAATATCTCCAACAGATAACGCCACTACCTCCCCGTCCCGTCAATGCTCTGTCGCCATATCCCTCCCCGAAATGTCCTTCCCCAGGCCCCACTCCTTCACACACACCACATCTGGCATTCACACCCATCTCTTGTGTTTGTACATTCTTTGGTAAGTCAGTTTCAGTCATAGAGCATGGACACTTGGTATATATTAAGAGGGGACATAACAATGTCTATCCTTCATAGCCTGGAACCAACCCAAATGCCCCCGTACAGATGAATGGATTGGAAAACTGAGGCACATATACTCTATGGAATACTATTCAGTCATAAAAAAAAAAAACTGGCTTTTGACAAAAGATGGAAGAATATGAAGGATTTACTGCTGAGTGAGACATGTGTATATTTTCTTATACTATCCATTTTCCATGAACTTTTTGAAAACTCATATGTATAACTACAAATACGATAATACATAGATATATATAGACACATATAGATATATTGACATAGTTCTAAGAAGTTGCTATATGTATCAGTACTTTTTATTTGTTCATTGATTTTATCAAATGTATATACCATAATCTTTTTTTGAGAGGTTTTGCCATAGGGCTCATGTGCTCTGCAGAAAGACAGAGAGAGACAGAGAGACAGAAAGTGAGAAATCACTGCTCAGGGGGATGGCCACCCCACAATCCCTTCTCTATTCTCCTCGTGGGATCTTGGGCACACATGCACACGCGCCTGGCGTGAGTTTAAGTCACTGGGTCCAGGACTCAAACAATGGTCAACTACATGGGAGTCCAGCGACATAGTCATCACACTAACTTTTGGTCCTTAAATACTGTAATTTATAAAGACATTTTATAATTGATGGCTATATAAATTGTTTTCCATTCAGGAAGAAAGCAAATAAAGATTCTATGAATATGTCTTTATGGACAAAAACTTTCTTAAATACTCAGAAGTTTAGCTGCACAGTCTTAGGGTACAGGTATGATTTACAGTCTGAGTATTATAAATATTTTGCAAATTTAGCATTCCATCAACAATTTAAGTGGATTTGAGCAGCTATCTATCTAAGCTAGCAGTTCATATGGTCAATGTTTTAAATTTTAGTATTGTAGTTTTGGTGTCATGGTGTTTTTACTGTATTTAATTCACATTTCTCTGTGATTTAATAATAATGGGCATCTTCTCAATATTCAACATTTTGATATAGTCATTAAAGCTGTTATTCAAGTTTTTTAAATATTTGTTTACATGAATTAAAAAATACGTTTGTAGGAGTCCTTTATGTAGTCTAAATATGAATCCCTTTATCGAATATGTATTATTAACAACTTCTTTCAATGTATCGCTTATACCTTTTTCTTTCTTTCTTTCTTTTTTTTTTTTTTCTTTAGGTTTTTATCATAGGGCATATGTGCTCACAATAAAAAGAAAGAAAGAGAGAGAGAGGGAAATTGAGAAATCACCACTGAAGAGGTGATTTTCCAAGGGGGAATGACCAAACACAATCCCTTCTTCTTTATCCTTCTCTTGGGATTTTGGGGAAGCATAAACATGCACCTGGTATGATTTTCAAGCCTCCGGATCTAGGACTTGAACTACAATTGGCCATGTGGGACTTCAGTGCCTTAACCACTATGCCGCCTGCTGGCCCCTTTGTGCTATTTTATTAAATGAAAGTCTTAAATGGAATCTTTGCAAATTATGCTTTTTGCAAATTTTTTGTTAGTTTTTATTTTGTATCTTGTTAAAAAAAAATATAGTCTCTCCAATTCTTGGAGGCATTCCTATGCTTTTATTTAGAACTTGAGTACTGGGGTTTGTGATTTATCTCAAAATAATTATTTTGCATGCCTAAAATTGAGGACATTTTTTTCCTTCCATATGGATATTCAATGGACTCAGTACCATTTATTGAAAAGACCATTCTTCCATTGAAATACTGTGAAGCCTTAACTTAGGTAATCATGTATTTGTGAGTTTATTTCTTAATTTTTAAATTCAATTCATTTGGTCTTTGTCTATTTTTTGCACTGATATCAAGATGCCTTATTTACTAAAGATTAAAGATTAACACATGGGAGATAAGACAGTAGGGTTTTTTTTTTTTTCTTTGATATCATTTTCTCTACCATAGGTCATTTGCATTTTCCTGTGTATTTTTTATATTTCCCACACATATTTGCTGAGATTGTGTAAGAACTGCATTGAATCAGTAGATTAATTTGAGATGTTGCATTGTGTTACTGAGTTTTTACTCAATAGAAATAAATACATTTCTCTACTTATTCTTAAACTACACTAAGTCTTATTTTGTAGGTTTCAGTGTAGAAGACTTATAAATGAGCTCTATTTCTAAGTAGTTGCATTATATTATGGTATTAGGTATATACGAGTTTAGAATTGTCTTAACGTTCTGTTACTCAATTGATAAGTTAATCGTTATGAAATGTTCCTCTTGGACTCTAATCATGAGATGCCTTAAAGTCCACTCTGGGTGGTAAAATCTATGCTATATCTCCTAAGTCTATTTTGGGTGGCATATCTATTCTGTATCTTCCCCCTTTTTCATTTCAGCATGTTTACATTCATACATTTAAGGTAGAGTTTATTTGTAAATGAAAAATTATTATTGTTTTACCATCCAGTTGACAATCTGTCTTTAGTGTAAGTTTTATTTATATTTAATACAATTACTAATGTAATTACATTTAAATCTACCATTCATGGCACAATATAATTTCTATTATTCTTGCAGTATTGTTTAATAGTTTATAAATATTTATTGATACAAAATACTGTGTGTATTCCATCCTCTTCTTCTCTCTTTCTTTCTTCTCTCTCTCTCTCTCTCTCTCTCCTTTCTGTTTCTCTCCCCTCTCTCTCTTCTCTCTCTCTCTCTCTCTCTCTCTCTCTCTATATATATATATATATATATATATATATATATATAAAATCAACCTATTTATGTTTTTATAATTTACCGACAAGTCCATAATAACTATGTTACATGCACAATTTAGAGTTGACAGTATCACCATTAATTAGTGCAATTTTGTCTTGAATAGTATGTAAAAAACACATATACTTCACCCAATTGATAGAATTATAACATGTAGTAGATAAGAGCATTTTCACTCTATGTTCTGTGTAAAATGTTGTATTACATTTGCCAATGAAAGCTACATTTGGTCTTTATTGCATCCCAAAGGATATACTTCATTTGTCCTAGTGGTTTGGCTGCCCTCGAATACGAGCAGATTTTTCATTTGCTCCTACATTTGGTAGAAAGTGGAAACAGGCTGTGCATAGATAGCTTCAAGAACTCTAAGGAACAAGTTAATGGAAAAAAATATGCACTTGCTTTACAGCTTCTTGAACCTTAAGGTATATGCAAAGGATGAATAGTTCTGAAATGGAACAAGGCACAATGAAGTCCCATTCACATCCTTGATGAACTCCTAAAGGCAAACCAGAAAAATGATTTCTCTCCTGCAGGAACTTTCATTGTAATTTAGATATGAAAATTCGAACAAGGCACAGTGTTCTACACAAGCCTACCCGATTTTTTTTTTCCCCCACAGAACAGAATAAATTGACTTTAAAAATAATATTTTCTGCCTATGTCATTTTAATGTTTTTTTCCATAATTCTTATAGCAACTCTGTAAAAGAAACTGTTAGAAATAACCAAAACAAAATACCTTTGGATTTTATGGTTTTTTTTTCCTAATTGTGTACAATAATTAAAAAAAACACATGAAGAATATTAGAATATTAAAATATATACATGGGGAAATATCCAAATCTCAATATCAAGAAAGAAATACTGATAATGACATAGGTATATCATTGGCGGCTAGACACACACACACACACACACACACACACATGTACACATATAAACACGCACATATGTATATATTGCTAGCTGCCATTTATTAAGCAACTCATATGTGCTACAAAATGTACTCATTATT
The DNA here is from genome assembly GCA_026018925.1 of Tupaia tana. NCBI lineage: Eukaryota > Metazoa > Chordata > Mammalia > Scandentia > Tupaiidae > Tupaia > Tupaia tana. The sequence continues at coordinate 110,078,635 of JAKSZU010000003.1, forward strand.
TTATATAAATTATCTCATTGATTCCTCAGAATAATCATATTAAGTAGGAGCCATTTTCAACTCTATTTGTTAGAAGGGAAAACAAAGATGATTTAAATAAAATGCCCTATTCATGTAGGGATTAAATTAAAATTGGAATTTGAAGGAAAGAAGAAAACTTATAAAATGATGTGTTGAGTTTCCCTCAGTGTCTTCACTTTGCCTCTTTTTTCCCTGAATACTTAATTAGATTATTCTGTTTCTACATCTTTATAGCCATTTTATCCCATTTGTTACTTGATGTGCTTAAAAGATCAGTAGTACATTTAAGATTAAAATATATTCACATTTTTCATTATTCTATTTAATTGCCTACTACTTTATCATTGGTCAATATTTCACTTTTTAATCATACACTGTTATTTTGCTTTTGTCATGTACAAATTCTTTAAGAGGAAGTAGTTGACTTAACCTACTTTCATATTAATCCACTGACATTAGTTATCATAAATAATGTGATTTGTCTGACTTCTCTGATCTTACTTCCTGAAGTTTTTCTTTGATTGTTTTTAAATTTTCTCATGTTTTTATTTGTATATTATATTAGAGAGGTAAGAGTTGTATTAAGCAAACATAAAATTATCTTTTTTTTTTTTTGAGAGATTTTCGCTATAGGGCGCGTGCGCTTGCCAGACAGACAGAGAGACATAGAGACAGAAAGCGAGAAATCACCCCCCGGGGGGATGGTCACGCCGCAATCCCTTCTCCTTCATTCTCCTCTCGGGATCTTGGGCATGCACGCACACGCGCCCAGCGTGAGTTTTAAGCCACCGGGTCCAGGACGCGAACCGCGGTCGACTACGTGGGAGTCCAGCGACATAGCCATTATGCTAACTGCTGGTTCCCATAAAATTATCTTTTAAAAAACATACTGGAGGGACAAGCAGTTAGTGTAATGGCTATGTCGCTGAACTCCCATGTATTTGACTGCAGTTCGAGTCCCAGACCAGGTGGCTTATACTCATGCTTGGTGTGTATGCGTGCATGCCCGAAGTCCAGAGAGGAGAATGGAGAAGAAGGGATTGCAGCGTGGCCGTTGGGGGGTGATTTTTCGCTTTCTGTCTCTCTGTCTCTCTGGCAAGCGCACACGTCCTGTAGCAAAAACCTCTCCAAACAAAACAAAACAAAATAAAACAAAACAAAATAAAAGACACAAAACAAAAAGAACATACTGGAATCACTTTTGGCCATGCTCCCTGTTACTAATAACTTTTTTTCTGGGTTATACTATCTATGATAGCATTTTCATTGTGAATTGGTTATGCGCTATGTATGAATTAATTATCTATCTAAGTATCTGTCATCTGTTATGTCTTTGTCTCTCCACAGATGCAGCTGTCTTTCCGTCTGCACTGGTAGCCACCATGCTCTGTGTGCTGGTCCCCTGATCAGATGCTTCGAGGTACTCTCTTCAGAACTCTGTCTTGTTGCAAGATCACAACATCTTGGTAAGACAGGGTGTGTCCTCCAAAAAAAAAATAAATAAAAGGGACCAGCACTTGGCGTAATGGCTATATCGCTGGACTCCCATGTAGTCGAATGCGGTTCAAGTCCTGGGCCCAGTGACTTAGAACTCACACTGGGTGCGTGTGTGTCCGTGCCCAGGATCCTGAGAGAAGAATGGAGGAGAAGGGATTGTGGCGTGGCCATTTTCCCTGGGGAGTGAGTTCTCCCTTTCTGTCTCTCTGTCTCTCTCTGTCTTTCTGGTGAGCACACACGCCCTATAGCAAAAATCTCTCCAAAAAAAAAAAAAAAAAAAAGATAGGGTGTGTGTATTTTCACAAATCATTCTGATATATGGACTCATGCTATGAACTGTAGGCAAGATAAGTTCAACGTAGCACTAGCTGCAGAATATTGAAAAATGGAATAGCAGCATAATTGAGGCCATGCTTTACGCAAGAAAACTGGAACACCTGGTTTTTTTTTTTTTTTAAGACCCTTAGAAACAGAATTCTAAAGCGTTAATAAGATTCAAATAGGGGAACCAGCAGTTAGCGTAATGGCTATGTTGCTAGACTCCCATGTAGTCGACCACGGTTCACGTCCTGGACCCGGTGGCTTAAAACTCACGCCGGGTGCGTGTGCGTGCGTGCCCAAGATCCCGATAGGAGAATGGAGGAGAAAGGATTGCGGCGTGACCATCCTCCCTGGGGGTGATTTCTCGCTTTCCGTCTCTGTGTCTCTCTCTCTGTCTGGCGAGCGCACGTGCCCTATAGCAAAAACCTCTCAAAAAAAAAAATTCAAATAGAGAAAATTAGTAAATTAAAGTAGAGAAAGCAACTTATGATTACTAGAGAAGTGTGCATTTAATGGGCATACTAGGACCACCAGAGAGTTTTGTGGGTAGAGGTGAGAGATACCACAGGAATCCACATCGGAAAAGGATTGCCAAACATGAAGACTTCAAGGGATCTTGGCCTGATGTTTTGACAATGAATATGCCTTGTGCTGAATTAATTTAGATACATTTCCAAGGAGGCTTTTATCAATATAGCTACTTATTTACTTCTTACCAAAGCAAGTCCATTTTTGTCCAAATCAGTGTTTAACCTTCTGAAATACCAGGTCGTTTTCAGCTGATTCCTTGTTATGGTTCTTAAGGTGATTAATGACCCAATTTTGGCATCAAACATCATGCCCGCTTGACATTTTCTTCATTATACTACACCGACTCTCTTCCTGTGACAAAGTTCATGTTTCTTCATGAGGTTGTTTATGTTCACCATGCTCTGCCCACCGCTACTCTTCCAAAACTCCCTTCCATTTTCCAAGATGAGTTCAAACCATCTGGTTCTGAGAGAAGGTGTGCCGCAGCACCTTTCCGGCAAGTGCTTCTCACTAATAAACAGTCATCCGCAACACATTGTAAAAGCTTGTATTTGGCATCACAAATGCACACAGAAGTGAATTTCTGTTCCTTACACTAGCGTTTTGCAAGTACCTGGCTTGTTGAAACATGCCATTGGGAAAAACAATCTGTTTTGCTAATGCTTTCAGCTCTTCAGAGAGTAACTTCTGTGCTTTATATGCATGGTTTACTTTATATCTTATCATAGGGGAAGCAAAGAGAAAATCTGTTCCTGTGTGTTGTTATAAATGCAGTCACAAAAGCACTGACAGCTGACCTATTTCCAACTAGCTAAAAAAAAAAAAGAAAAAAAAAAAGCTATCTTAGAGCAAATTGAGACGGATGCCATCTTGTGACAATGAATGATATGGTTAAAACTGGAATAAGATTCTTTAAATAAATGTGAGTTATCTTTTCCTTTGATGTGTCCTTTGCTTCTTTCATTGTGTGATTTTTTCACTATTCTAACAGTATTTTTCTTTCTAATGTCCTTCCTATTTTTTCAAAATGAAAATATCAGAGGATCATGTTCAGAATGGATAATTGAACTTGATTGCACAAGAAAGGATGCTATTAATTGTTCATCTACATTGACTACATATACATACATATATGTGTGTGTGTGTATATACATATATATATATATATGTAAACAACACAGTATGTATTTGTAAACAGCATTGCCTACTGCATCAGTTATTTGGTAAAGGAAAAAACTATTGTTTTCAATGCATCATTATCTTAAATAACTTTTTTACTGAAACAAAGAAAATAAGAAGTAATTTTGAATTTTTCATTTTGTTTTTATTCCAAAGGTTGAAAGGACTAATCAAGATATGTACCCACAGTAAAACATGTAAGAGCGTAAGCACTAGGAATGAGAAGGGATGGGAAAGGAAAAACATCTCTCACTCTCTGAGTCAAGAGCACCAAGTTTGCTCTGTGTCTGGTGAGCTGAATTGCAAAGGTTCAGGAGTCCTGATTAACTTCCATATGGACTTGCTGTGTTAAATGCTCACATTGCCAAGAGCTTTGTTTTGTTTTATCTCATTTGATTCTTATAATAATCTGGAGAGTTGCTTATTATTATGAACTACCAATTGAAGATAATAGAGTGAAGACCTCGGTTAAGCTGTTTTGCCAAAGCGGTACTGTTAATAGGAATAAAATGTCAAGTTGGTCTCTCGCCTGGAGTTCATTTGCTTCTCTGAACGGAAAAGCAGACAAATGCCAATAAATAAATTTCTGGGTCTGTACATGTTACAGGTACCATTACGGTGTCACTAATCATATAAAACAGCCTTGAAATAACCATTTTGGTTTGTACATAATTTTGCCAGTGAAAGATATTGCCCATGATGAAAAGCCTAACTGAAAAAGTCTGCTTGGAGATCTCACATAATGGCGATCAGACGTTGGCTGGGACTACAATCACTGGAAAGCTCAACTGGGCCGGGCCAAGATGGCTCTCTTATCTGGAAGTCAAATGATGGTTCCTGGCAGTTTGTAGCTCATCCAGGAACACAAGAGGATTATAAGTGGTTACTTAGGTCCCTTGAGCACAGCAGTATTGAAGGCTCTAACTAATCCCATGTGATTTGGATTCTTCCAGAGCAAACATCCCCAGAGAAATGGGAAAAACGTGTGGCATTTTATGAACTACCCTCAGAGTTACATAGCATCATTTCTGTCATTTCCGATTAATCAAAGAAGTCAAAAAATCCACTCAGAGTTAAAGGGATGGGACATAGATTTCACACTGTAATTAGAATAATCTCAAAAATCATTCTTATTTTGCCACAATGTAGAGTACTATAGTGTTGAATTTATCAGCATCATTACTTTTTCTAGTCATCAATACTTGCTAAGTGGCTATTGCATTCAAAGAAAAGTTGATGCTTCACTTTTTCTGGTCATCTAACTTTATATGCAAATTTATTATATTTTTCAAGATTATGTACACCCCTAGATAAATTAGTCACTACACACACAAACACACACACACACACACACACACACACACACTAAACTGATGATGAACTACCACTTTGAAGCTGGCTCCATTTTCCATGAATGACCATATGCCAAGGAGCTGGTCACTTGGCAGGACAAATAGTAACCAATCACCAACACATGTGGTCTTCACATGGCATTCTTCATGACGTGGAATACTTCAAATCGTGTCATGTATTAACACTGATGCCCTTTTTTTCTGATTACTTGGAAGACTAGTAACTTTCAAAACTAGCTTTATAAAAAGGAATTAGTAAGATTTTATAACTTGACTTTAACCTTCACACATTGTTTGGCCATGATGTGACAATAATAGCTTGATAATATTGAGCCTATCCTCGGTCCTCATTTTTGGAGAATAAGCAACCCTCTCTGAGAGTTAAAACCAAAAGTAAGTGCTGTAAGAGAGACTCAAATTCTTCTTTATTGACTTTCTGTATCTACCTAAAACTGGGGAGATAAATATTAAGAAGTATAATTCAGCATGAACTTATTTATAAGTAGATACTCATTATTAATAAGATTACTGTGTGAACCTTTTTTCTGTATCTAATACTATGGAAAACAGGTCCAGGAAAGCAGAGGTCAGCCCCACACTTCCCTAGTGCCATTTCTACTCTCAGGCAAGTCACTTCACTTCTGCCTTTATTTTTCTGATACTTGTTTTCGCTTGTCTTTATTTAGTTCATTCAAACCATTTCCAACAAGAATATCTGTCATATTTTCCTGTGGAGGCTTAGTTTAAGCAAGATACATCTCCCTATATTTCAGAGCAAAAATTTTTCCATGGTGTGTGTTTGAATCCCTGTTACCTGAACAATATTCATGCCCCTTGTTTGTTTTCCACCTCTCATGTTAACCATCTTTATCTGGTGTTGACTTTGACCTTCTTTTCTTAAATTATGACCAAGCTCTCATTCCCATTTCAGCGAATATGCTGACTTGCTTAATTTCCAGCCAAGTGGGTACTAGGATTTTTTTTATCTCCATAAGTCCATGTCAAGAATGCCGAGCCATCTATAAGAAAGTGATCCTGTCAAAGAAGACAAATGAATCTTTCTCTCTTTATTTCTATTAATCACAAAAATTATTCTATGCATCATATTGGACTATACTTTATTTTATAATCCTTTTGTATCAGATTTTTGTTGCTATAACAAATTACCCCAAACTAGCGGTTTAAAGCAACATAAATTTATTACTTATCATTCTAGAGGCCAGAGTTTGATGGGGGTTTCTGTGGGCCAAAATCAAGGTACCAACAGGGCAGGGCTGTGTTTCTTTCTGGCAGCTACAGAAATTTAGTATTGCTTCAGGAGGGAATGTGTTTTCTCACCTCTACCAGTTTCTGCAGGCACCCATGTTTCCTGGCTGATGGCTCCTCCCTCATCCTCAAAATCAGCAATGGTGTTTGAGCGTCTCTCAGCCTGCACCTCACTGCCATTGTTTCTACACTCATCTCTCATTTTGTCCTCTTAAATAGCCCTCATGGGTGTTGTTTAAAGACACTTGTTTCATAGTGTCTTTCATGTCCACCCAGATAATCTAATATGGAAAAAACTTCATTTAAGGTAAACTGATTAATAATTTTAATTTTTTAAGGATTATATATTTAACTTTATTTTTCATTATTATTATTATTATTTTCAATTTGTTACAAAGCATGTGCACTCACCAGAGAGAGAAAGTGTGAAAGCAAGCCACCAGATCCAGGACTTGAACCACAGTTGGCCATGTGTGAGTCCAGCACCCCAACTACCACTCCACCTGCTGGCCCCCTGAGTACTAATCTTAATCCTCTTTTGCCATATCATATAAAACATTCACAGGATTCAGACAGTGACCACAGAACATGGAGGGTGAAGTGGGAATAGGCAATTATTCTATCAACTACATTTTTATTTTTGCTAGAATTCCACATTTTGTTTTTTCTTTCTTTGTTCCCCAGTCGATTAAAATTCACTTTTTCTAGAACCATTGTTTTAAACCTCTTGGATCTTACAATACAAATATTTGAATACTTAAAAATGCCATATGGTGAGAAGGATTGCTTCAAGGAGTAAGACGGTAGAAAGACATAAGCTTTAACTGAGTTGATTGAAATCACTATAAGAATCCTATCAAGGCTATGGTTCTGTGATTCCAAGAAGAAATATAAATTCATAAAAATAATAAAATATCCATTCCTCAACAAATGACTGTTCTTTAGAGAGTGGGTTGTATCACATAATATTGGAGAGTGGTGGGATCAACATATATTCAAGTTATCTAGTCTCAGAAAATATTTTCCTGTAGGACTAACCATAGGTTATTAGATTAATTTCCAATCTGTACACTCATGAGTCTGAACAACACTAAATTTGGCCACACTTAATCACAGCTGAATTGGCACACGTTTGACAATTGGGAGCCCAGCTGTCGTGGCACACGAGGTGGGACGCCACTGAGCAATGATGGCGTCATCTGGGAAGGTCCTGGGTTTAGATCTTGGATGTTCCAGGCATGCCTGTGACCCCGGATGGCTGGAAGGTTGGGGACCGCCGTGAACACAGCACGAGGGGAGCCTGTATGGGGTCTCTCCCTCTATCTCTGTCTCTTTTTCTCATGAAATACACATCAATAAACTTACAAAAACAAAGAAAATTGGCATGGGGTAGCACTTGAATATTTAAGAATAGGATATTATATGAGCATTTGAGAATCATATTTTTCTTAGTTCATCTCATGTAGTGGGTTTGTCTTCTTTCCAGATCTGAAAATTCTAAAATACTATAACATAGCTTAGGTTCTTAAAGAAAATTTTAAAATTATTTGCAATTATTCTACTTACCTCATGGCCATTGCCACAGAGATGTATTTTTTAAAGCAAAGTCACAAAGCAGAGTAGTGACATGTGAGAAGCCATAGCTCACTCCTGAAAGGGGAGAGTAAATGTTATTCCACATTCACAGAGAAATTGTTCTGCTGTCACTGAGGTCACCTAAATCCATTCCTGTTGGGAAACAAAGCATGTGCTCAGTTTTGAGAATGTTTCTGACTGGTGCTTTTCCAAATGGACTAGAGATTCCATTGAACTTTTTATAAAAATACATAAATAAAAGATATAATGGGTTTTCAGATGGTGAAAAGACAATTGCAAGTCAGTGTATGCCCAGAGATCTGTTTCCAGGGCTTCAGTAACTGAGGTCTAATCTTTCTCTCTTCAACATTTTTAGAGCAAGAAATTCTGCATTAATTATTATTATTATTATTATTATTATTATTATTTACTTGTTATATGTGTGCTCTCAGGAAAAAACTTGCACCACTTTTTTATTATTTGTCTCAATTTTATTTATTATTCCTCTTTTTGCATTTGGTACCAGCAGATGGCATAATGGTTACATTGGTGGACTACCACATAGTCTACCATGGTTCAAGTCCCAAACACAGCAGCTTAGAACTTATGCTGGGTACATGCGCATTCGTGCCTCAAATCCCAACAGGTGAATGGAGAAGAAGGGATTATGGCATGGCCCTTCCCTCTGGGGACTAACTTCTAACTTTCTGTCTCTCTCTGTCTCTGTGGTGAGCACACATGCCCTATAGCAAGAATTGCTAAAAAAAAATATATATATATATTAAATTAAAGTAAAAAGAATTTGACCAGAAAGAAAGAATGATAAGGAGAGCAAGAAAGCAAGCAGCCAGGTCTAGGACTCTAATCTCAGTAGGTCATATGGAAGTCCAGTGCCTTACCCACCATGCCACCTGCTGGCCCCACACCATTCTTTTTTCTTGTCTAAAATTATGGTGCCCTGCTGGAGATTAGTCTTTCTATGGTAAACTCACTATTTTGTGTATCATACTAAGCAATTTGTGCACACTTGAAAATGCACTGGGGATACACAAATGCAAGCACACAGCATAGTCTTTTGGAACTGGAAGAAAGGCAGATTTTTACTTAGGATTCTATATCTCCTTTTATCTTTTTTTCTCGACTTGATGTTTTCTGGTTTATATGCTAAGTTTAGCTTAGTTAGATATATTTTTCCTATCCCAACGTAGATGTGCATTTATTTTCTTCTAGCTGCCTACTGCAAAGACAACTACAGTGAAGATAGAATTATCTTGTCAGAAATTGTAACATTAAATTACTCTAGGGAAGTGTGCAGGTGCAAAACATGTTGTTTTTTAATGCAAATTCTAAGATTCTAATCCAAACACAATCTCGTTGCATATCCACCATGGAGACTAAAAATAAAACTGAAGCACTTAAGAGAGCTTGTGTATGTATGTGTGTACGTGTGTGTATACGCATTTAAATTTAATTCACGTAAAGACATTGCTTTTAGATAAGAATAGAAATGTTGAACTTTTTTTTTAATGTCCTAGATTTTGATGATTTATAGACTATACCCAAGAGAGCATTTAATGTCAGTAAAAATATATGTCTTCTAAAACCAGACTATAATAGCCAACCAATTATGTTTAAGAATAAAAAATCTGACAAATGTTGCCATAAGAATAATTAAACAAAGGGCACTAGGTAATTTTCTTTGAACATCACTGTTTTTTTTTGTTTGTTTTTGTTTTTTTGTTGTTGTCGTCGGTTTTTTTTTTTTTTTTTTTTTTTTTTTTTTATAGTTTCTCCATGAGATCAGAAAAATGGTCTTAGTGCTTGTGGAATATCAAAAAAATACATGTATAACTCATTGTCATTTTATAAATGTCACTTTAGTAAGAAAAAACATTGGTACATCTTACTAAGGACACCATATGCTTCTCTTTCTTTATGATATGAGAATATCCTACATTAATTATATAAAACCAACCCCTAGAAACTGAACCTTTATTAGAATTTCTAGCATTATAGCTGTCTAAAAATAACTCCATATTGTAAAATATTATACAGATGGCATCCTATACCTGATAGTTCAACTTACAAATTTTGACTTTATGATGGTGCAAATATACATAATACCATTCTTTTTTTTCTTTCTCTCTTTTTTAACTTTAAATACAGTACTAAATAAATTGCATGAGATATCTAACATTTTACTATAAAATAGGCTTTTGGTAAAATTATTTTTCCCAACTGTAGGTCAATGTAAATATAAATTTTCCAAACATGTTTAAGGTAGACTAAACTCAGCTATTATGTTCAGTAGGGTGGGTATATTAAATTCATGGCTGAGTCCTGATATGTTCAGTTCATGATGGGTTTAGAGGGACAGACCATCACCACAAGTCGAGGAGCACCTGCAGAAATGTGATGTCAGTCCTGATGCACCTGCACTGTGACCAGCCACAGGCATAGGAAAAGGAAGGAAGGATTTAGGAAAATGGAATCCCTGAAGTTATTGTTTTAATAAAGTATGCTAATGCATCTGACTTTATAAAAGAAATAAACCATATAACTATAAGAGAAGGGGAAAGAAATGCTACATTGAAGACTCTGGCAAACTCCTAGGGTATAAGGTCAGAAAAAAACAAAAATCAGTTCATTAATATTATTCAAATTAAAGACTAGTACATTTTACTTTATTAAAAGTAAAAGAAATGACTTTTGTTCATTAAAAAATTCTCAAGGAGGGCCAACAAGTAGATGGTGGGTAGGTTAAAGTAGGTGGATCCCACACAGCTAATTATGCAGTTTGAGTCTTAGACCCAGTGGCTTCCAAAACACTCTGTGTTGGGTGCGTGTGTGTGTGTGTGTGTGTGTGTGTGTCCAAAACTCCCGAGGGGAGAATGGAAGAGAAGGAATTGTAGCGTGGCCATCCCCAATCTCTCTCTTTTTCACTCTGGTGAGCAGCTATCTATCTATCTATCTATCCATCTATCTATCTATATATATCAAAACAAAACAAAACTAAAAAGAAACAAATAAAAAAAAAGAACTTTAAGGACATGAAAACAAAGAAATTCCGAGGAAGGAGACAAAACAGGATAAAGGGTACTGGTGATACCTGAAGAGCGAAGACCAAGAGATAATGTTGGTTTCATGATATAATTACATGGGGATAGTATCCCGGTCCTAGCTTTTGTTTAGAATTCAAGTTCACAGACATTTGCCTAAAATTGAAACCTAGAAAAACAAAACAAACCATATATTTTCCATTAATGAGAGCATAGCATGGAAAATAAATTGTAGTTATTTCTATTGTCTGCCCCTCATAAATTAAAACCAAAGAAAAGAAATCAAGCCAGTGGGGTTAAGTCATGATTCTGATAAGGTTAATGAAAGAGAAAATTAAACAATAAGTAGAGGAAAATTAGTCCAAATGCAGCAAAATTTAATAATTAAATGAAGATCTAAAAAAACACGAAAGATAAGAGAGGAGCCAGATGGAGGCACAGCAGTAAACACAATACTTTGTGAGGCAATCGCTCATGAACCAGAGACCTCCCTGACTGCCCCAGGCATGTGCATGCCCATAATCTAGCAGTAACTGAAGGCTGGGTGGATGGTGGTGTCAGGACTCTGGTGGAGGTGCTAATTCTCTGTCTCAATCTCTTTCGCTCATGGAAGAAATAAATACATTAAAAAATGAAGAAGAAAGGAAAAATGAGAAAGAGAATTGAAAAGGTCAACAAGCAGTTATTTAATTGGAAGTCAGAGGATAGGATAGAGTTTAAGTTTGGGAGAGGCAATATTCAAAGGGATAAAAATGGTAAATCTGGAGATCAGTAAGTGGTATGGCAGTTAAGGTGCTGGAATCCTAAATGGATAACCACTGTTCAAGTCCTGGACTTCGTGGCTTGAAAATCACACCAGGTGTATGTGTGCCTAAGTGCCCAAAACCCCAGGAAGAGAAAAGAAGAGATTGTGATGTCGCCATCCCTTGGCAGGGAGGGATTCTCACCTTCCCTCTCTCTGTCTCTGTTTCTCTCATACTGTATACACCTTATGGCAAAAATCTAATAAAAAAGGTAATTTTTTTCAAACTCTATAAAGGCAAGGTCATGAGGTTGAGAAAGTACATCAAATCCTAAAGAAGAATAAATAGAGCAAATCCTCAGAGAGAAGCTGGAAAACACCACAAACAAAAGCAAAAATCTTACACGGGATAGGAAACAAAAAGTGGGTAACCTTCAAAATTTAAACAAAGGGACCAGCAGTTAGCGTAATGGCTATGTCGCTGGACTCCCACGTAGTTGACCGTGGTTCGAGTCCCGGACCCGGTGGCTTAAACTCACGCTGGGCGCATGTGCTTGCGTGCCCAAGATCCCAAGAGGAGAATGAAGGAAAAGGGATTGCAGCATGGCCATCCCCTCTGGGGGGGGGGGGGGTGATTTCTCGATTTCTATCTCTCTGTCTCTCTCTGTCTGGTGAGTACACGCACCCTATAGCAAAATCCTCTCCAAAAAAAAAGAAAAAAAAATTTAAAAAAGGGCAGCAATAAAACCAGATGAAGCAAATTTCTCTAAAGCAAGAAGTCAAATAGATGCCAAAGGAATACGACCGAACCACTAAGAAAAATAATCAATTCCTTAGGACTCTCTATCCCCTGCTCATGAAACTCTCTTCCATGTATGAAGACAAACAATTTCTAAGAACTTTTTCCTCCAATAGACTGTTGCTGAAAGAAACAGTGAAATACAGACTTTAATAGGAAGGAATTTGCTCAAAGAAGAAAACAGGAACTTATAAGAAGTAATGGGAAGCAAATAAATTAGATTGTTAATGAAACTGACCACATTGAACCACAAAGTCTGCCTCAAAAATTTCCCAAAGGAGGGACCAGCAGTTAGCGTAATGGCTATGTCACTGGACTCCCATGTAGTCAACCACGGTTCAAGTCCCGGACCCGGAGGCTTAAACTCACACCGGGTGCATGTGTGTGCGTGCTCAAGATCCTGAGAGGGGAATGGAGGAGAAGAGATTGCGGCATGCCCATCCCTACCGGGGGGGGGGGGGGGTGATTTCTCACTTTCTGTCTCTCTATCTCTCTCTGTCTTTCTGGTGAGCACATTTACCCTATAGCAAAAACCTCTATAAAAAAGAAATTTTCCAAAAGGATAGAAAAATATTAATAGATCCTACACACAATACAATAGTATTGGAAAACAACAAAAAAATTACAAATCATATGTTTAAAAACTGAAAAAAAGATAAAACTTTCTCATTTCTAATGAACTCACTGGTTAAAAAAGAAGTAATAACGTTATATTGAAAACTGAGCAACATACCATAAGATGCATTAAAAACCCTTAGGAAAAAAGATAAATAATTACTTAGAGGGTATGTATAGCCAAAGAAAAGAAAGATTGAAGGACTATTCTCAAACCAATCAACATATAAATGATTAAATAAATAAAGCAGTAATCCTGATAAAAATGTGAGAAAGTTACATTTGTGTGTGTGAGTGTATGTGTGTGTGTGTAAGTATGATAGGAAATTCTCATTTGTAGGCTTTCTGACTATCTCCTTAGAAAAATGTATTAAGAGCTACAAATAATGACTTAAACTAATAAGAGAAATGTTTCACAATCAGTTTCATAAAAAAAATACTGGGTCTGCTCATTAGCAACAACTAATTGCACTGTTTTTTTTTCTTTAATAATTCCATTGATGAAGCAATAAAGTCCTTAACTTACCTAGGAAGACATCTTATGGAATATATGAATCTATAAACGAAGTTATAAGCCTCATAAAAATACATAGTTGTGGTTTTAGAATACTTAAAATACTTTATTCATGAATGAGAACAATAAATCTAAAAAATGGTGATTCCTACAAAGCAATCTATAAATTCAAACAAATACCAATGAAAACTGTGAAATTATTCTGTGAAGTCTGGCTGACACTCCTATTAATATTCAACTCTAAGGGGTCATTTTAAAATATCATATTGACAATTTATAAAGGATTATAAATATAAAATTTGGCTGTAATGCTATAGAACAAATATTGTTATTAGAAAAGGATAGAAAAACAGATAATGAAGCAAGGAATAAAAACCAGAGTTATTAATACATGATTCTAGACTAACTGGATAAACATGTATGAAAAGTACAAAATTTCACTTGAAATACCTATACACAAAATAAACCACAGATAGGGGCCCAACAATAGTGCAGTGGTAAGATACTCTGCTCTGTGAGGCAGACCCCCATGGGAAGGTTGACAGTTCAAGTCCAGAGACCTCCCGGAGTATGACAGATGAACATGTGCTCATATTTTGGCTGAGTCTGGGAATGGATGGCACTGGGACCCTGTTGGGGGTGTTGTATCGCTCTCATGAATAAATACATAAGCTTTGAAAAGTAAATAAATAAATAAGTAAACTACAGATTAATAAAACTCTAAAAGTAAAATAGAAAACTAAAACATAGATGAAATACATGATATGTAATCATAATATAAAATATATAAAATATCAAAAAATACTTAAAAAATAGATTAATTCATTGGAACGCATTTCTATAAAAAGTTGTTTTGGGGCCAGTCCATTGCATGGCAGTTTAGGTGGCTGGATCACACCTGGCCAACTGAGCGGTTTGAGGCCCTGGCACAGGTGTAAGTGTGTCCAAATACACAAAAGGAGGGAGATATGGAGGAGAAGTGATTATGGTCTGACCATCTCTATGGAAGGGAGTGCTTTCTCTCTTTTCCTCTTTCTCTCTCTTTCTTTTTGTCTGTCTTATGTGAGTATATATGCTTGCTCTCCGGCAAATTAAATAAAGATTTTTGTTCATTAAAAGACACCATAAGCATAATTTATAAGGAAAACAAGTTGAAAGTGTTTAAAAATAATTAATATATTGACAATAGATTAGACCTAGGAATATATACTATATATAATATATGTGATATATCATATTTATTATATATTTTGATTTGAAAACATGTTTGGCTAGTTTATGTTCATGAACAATTCCACAAAGCAACAACAAATAATAGGAAACTCTGAATAAATAATTCAGAAATCAGAAAAAAATATATTTTTTAATAAATACAATGGAGTACTCAGTAATATAAGTAATTACCAAATGTAAATTGAACCCCAAATAAAAGTTCACGTAAACAAAAATTGTCATGATTTTGTTCATGTCAATAATGGTGAATAAAAAGTCTCACACATTATATTTGGGAATATGAGTTGGTATATGTACTTTGGCAAAAGCTTGGCATTATCCAAGAGAGTGAAAATGCACACTTTATACAATCTAGGAATATTCCCTGCCAATAGACAGATTTTGTGGAAACTTTTATACTTTTAAATGAGGGCACATATATAAGACTTCATTGCAGAATAAACATAGCACATTCTAAGCAATCCAGATATATGTTAAAATGTATATGTACATTTTAACTATATGTTGTGTATATGTAAACTACCTAAAACTTTAAAATGCAAAGCAATAAGCAAAATTAGATATGTAAATAAGATCATCCATCAATAATGATAAATCTGAAGAACATAACACATAGAAAAAGCAACCAATTTTGGGACCAGCAGATGGAGTAAGGGGTATGTTGCTGGACTCCCACATAGTCAATCAGTGCAAGGCCTGCACTTGGTAGCTTCAAACTCCTGCTGGGCACACTTGCACGCATGCCCAAAATCCCTAGAGGAGAATGGAGGAGAAGGAGTTTCAGTGTGGTCATTCCCTTTAGGGGGTAATTTTTCACTTTCTATCTCTGTCTCTCTCTATCTTTCCAGTGAGTGCAAGTGCCCTATAGAAAACGTCTCTCTAAAAAATTTTAAGAAATATGGGACCAGCCATTGGCGTAATGGCTATGTCACTGGACTCCCATGTGGTTGACTACAGCTCGAGTCCCAGATCCGGTGACTTAAACTCTCGCCGGGTGCGTGTGCGTGAGTGCCCAAGATCCCAAGAGGAGAATGGAGGAGAAGGGATTGTGGTGTGGCCATACCCACTTTGGGATGATTTCTTGCTTTCTATCTCTCTGTCTCTCTCTGTCTTTCTGGCAAGTGCACGTTCCATACACACACACACACACACACACACACACACACATATATATATATAGAGAGAGAGAGTATTATCAAATTTATATGATGATTTCTATCACTCAAAAAAATCACTAAAATTTGTTGATGAATGTGGTGTATGTGTATATGTGTCTGTGTGTATAGGTAATGAAAAGGAAGAAACTCTACCCAATAGTGTTGTAATACTTTACAACACTGTCACATTTCTTTATGAAAGATATTATAAGCACCTGTGGAAGAAACTTACCATTCTCAAATATATTCTGTGTGTTTAAGATGTCATAAAAAAGGCTTTATAATCAATTATCTTTAAAACTATTCATCTAACTTTGAATATTAATGTTTTGTGTCTCATCATTTCTACAATATAATTTCTTGCACCCAATCTTCTGTTCCTCCAAACATTAAGAGGATTTTATTTGTTTGTTTTTTCTTCCTCTTTCTCCTACTAATCTCTCTCTCTCCAGGTATGCAGGTTGGTAGATTGGTAAGTAGATAGATGATAGATAGATATCAATAGATAGATAGATAGATAGATAGATAGATAGATAGACATAAATATAGATATCTAAAGAAAATGACTCTTATCTGAATGCCAGACATTACTGCACATAGACAAATGATCTGAATTTCATTCATTTCATGTTACCTTAGGATCAAGTTTCCAGCTAATTTCAAATTTACTAATACAGGAAGTAGCCTTGAAAAATAAGGGTCAAGAACGGAAACAAGTGAAGATATATAATTCTGCCTGGTAAAATTCAAGGAGAACCAAGATCATTTAATTAAAAGCCAAAGGCAGCAAATGACGCAATCAACAGGGCAAAGGTAAGCCATAATTACCAATTTGGCCAGTAACTCTCTGTCCCAAATATTTACACTCGATACACATTTTTTGTAAGTTTCAGGGATGCAATTTGAACATATAACTGAGAGCATTCGAATAATATGTTTAATTTTGTGTATCTCTTTTTTACTCTGCAGTAAATTGTTTTTGAAGAGAAGGCCCGGATTCAACCAATAACTTGAAAATTTGGTGTATTACTTTCTCCTCTACATGAAAGCCAATGGGGTACCAAATATAGAGACTTTCTGTTGTTCTGGTTGATTTTTACCCACTGCGGAACAGCATCCAGACCTGCCAGGCTGACCAGATCACCTGCAGAGATGGATGAAGTTCAACCACTTGGTTCAAGACGGCTCTGCTGGTGTACAGGCTGGATACACGTTTCTGACATTCTGAAACTAGAATTACAATACAGGGCTTACTGAAGGGGGGAGGAACAGGAACATCTGCAGCCCTGTTGAGTGGCAGGCAAACACTCTGCACATATAGGGAATGAGGGATTCTCTGCAGAGAGAACTCCACATATGCTCCAAACAGGGCATAAAGGAAGAGATTGTTTTGTCGTGAAAAGCTTCTGTTTTTCCTGTCTCCATATAACTGACTATATATGTCCTCTCTTCTCATGGCATCACCATGGTGTGGGGGAACTATAAGACAGGAATACAAAACCATTCAGAAATCTTCAAGGAAGCAGAATATAGCATTAGTCAGAGGAGACCATCATATCTTCCATCATAAACTCTGCTTTTGTGAGAATTATGTGGCATACGCATGCAGAATATTCAGTAAGAACCCAACACATAGTATCTGAAACTTTGTCAGACCTCTGTCTCAAACAAGTTGGCTCATTTAGCATGTGAACCTTTGTAACTCTTTCAGAGGTGGATAATCCAGCATGTATTTAGGGTGTTCTAATTCTTTAGTCTAGAGGTTTGGACTAACTTACTTAAACTTCTGCTCTGGGAGCTCCTAAAGTCAGCCCTATCAGGAGGAATCTCTGCAGACTTTTTTAAGAGAGATTTTTGCTATAGGGAACATGTACTCACTAGAGCAAGAGAGACAGAGAGACAGAAAGTGAGAAATCACCCCCCCCCCCCCCCCAGGAAGGATGACCACAATCCCTTCTCCTCCAGTCTCCTCTAGGAATTTTGGACATGCACACACACATGGCTGGCATGAGTTTTAAGTGCTAGGTCCAGGACTCAAACCTCATTTGACTATATGGGAGTCCAGCAATGTAACCATTACACCATCTGTTGGTTCGGGAATCTCTGCAGATTTTGTTGTGCTTGGCCATGGAGTCCTCTAAGTTTTCCCATAAAAGCCTGTTGGCTGCTATCTTTCATTATCTACTTTTTCTCTACAATCTGTTTGCCTGTCTCATCAGTGTAAAAAATCTATAACTAATCTATTTATCTACCTCTCTGCAAATTAATGGCTTAAATGGGCTTTCCTAATTCTTCAACCTTCTGTATCTCTTGAGGCAATCCCAGTAAATGATAATTTTTTTAGCTGTCTGCCTGGCTTAGGATCAGTGCCAGATTTATTGATTGATGAAGTATGACTTAAATTGAGGGACTGAATTACATTTTGGGTCTGTGTTTTGAACATCTAGATTCTGTCGTGGTGTCATCTAGTAGCATGTGTGACTCAGATGTACCAGCAGAATTTCACTTTTGATGCTTTACTTAAGTGGTAAAGAAAATGAGCGATATCTAGTGTTACTTTGCCAATTCACCAATGCTGCATGACTAATGACAGTCAAGCAAGACTCTTGCTGATAAACAAAGTGGCTTCAGTACTAGTAGGTAGAGAATGGTTAACTGCTATGGTTTTGGGTGGTGGTGGAAGAAATACAAGAGTTTCCTGCCTATACAGGATATTTGGAATGTAAGTCTACTTTGTTGTGGCCTATCAAGGCTGGCAAGAAGCTTGAAGTTGCAAGCACATCTTTGACTATTACAGAGAAAGACACCAAGAGACAGAAAGTGAGAAATCATCCACCCAGGGAGATGCCATACCACAATCCCTTCTCCTTCAGTCTCCTGGTGAGATGTGTGTAAATATATGACGCAGAGGCTAAGCAGTCTTGTTGTAGAGAGTGTATTTGAAGGGCTGCTGCTACAAAGGTTTTCTATTTATTATGTCGTATAAATCTAACTTCACATTTTCTTATTTTGTAATGTTCTTTTATTTTGAAACAAACAATTTCATAAATACAAATTAACATGTAGGGCAAAAATAGGTTCCGAATTTCCATTTTCGTCAGAAATGTACTGAATAAAGTGTTATTAGCACAAAGATTGTTGACACATATCGTGTACAGAAGAGATATTCGAACAAGAAGCATCAGCATCTATAAATGTCAGCAGGCTTTTGAACTCAAAGATGAATTACCCTCAGCAATTGCCGAAAGTGCATTTTTATCTACAACTCTCTGAATTATGACTTTTCTTTTAGATCAAATAAATATTTTTCCAAATTAATTTGACTCATTTTAAATATCATGATTTTTACAGCTAAAATGTAATGTGACTCATTAAAGAGCTGCTACTAGCAAGAAGTCGATGCTCACAAACAGATGCTTTTAGCAAATAAAGAACTCCACAAATAGTAAAGTGGTGTTGGTTTCTGAGTAGTAGCAACAGATATTTCAAACAACCAGGGAAGTGAGTTCAGATAGTGAAGGTTTGCTTTTACTCACCAAATTTATGGAATACAAGTTCACTCTGTCAAAGATGAAATATTTGACATATTCTGAATACGTCTGTAAATTCAGTCACAAGTTAAAGGTAAAATGATTTGTTTTGTGGTGCCACTATGAACACATTTTGATGGAGTGTATATTTATAATGACATAAACAGTTTTAAGAAAACTGTAAGGAGAAATGCACTTGGAATGTTCCAGAGGTACACAGTTAATTAATAGATACTGTGTTATAGTGCCAGATTGTCCTTTCAGGACTGAGACATCATTTCTGACTGGTGACAGTGGCTACCAGTGGCCTGCAGTTTAATTCTTTTCTCAAAATTTCTTTCAGCTAGAAGTAGCTGCCTCAGTCTCGCTGGGGCAGTTTAAATCCACTGGTCTCTGTGGGAACAAAAGGAGCAGTGCCTGCGTCTCAACAGGACTTAAAGGAAGGGCCTTCGTGCTTTCAGTGTCCCCATGGCCTTGTCTGAGGCTTCTGTTGTAACTGCATCACATCACAATCCAAGTTCTCTTTCTGCCCCAAGCCCATTTTCTTAACTTCTTGACAGATGTTTTGTTCTTAAGAAAAATTCCTAGTAAATATCTATACTCAAATTTCTGAGTTAGAAATTATTCTCGACGCCAGCAGATAGCATGGTGGTTAAGGATGTTGGACTTCAGCATGGCTGACCATGGTTCATATCACAGACCTGGTGGCTTGCTTTTTCACTTTCCTCCTCTTTCTCTCTATTTTACTCTGTCCCTCTCTGGTCAAATTAAAATAAATAAAGTTAAATAAAATAATTAGTTAAAAAAAGAAATTATTCTCAGCAAGCTAGATTTAGTTAGTTGATAGTAAAAGCAGTCATAGACATTGAAGTGACATATTGGAGGTCTACACCCACTAGAAAACTGCGAAAAGGACCTTGTCACTGGAAGGAGGTGCAAACCTTGGCATGTTGTAGAAGATTACTCTGGTGGGATCAACAGCGTAGCAGTTATGTCACTAGATTCCCACATGGTCAACTGTTGTTCAAGTCCTGGACTTGGTGGCTTGAAACTCACGCTGGGCACATGTGCATGCATGCCCAAGTTCCTAGGAGGAGAATGGAGGAAAAGGAATTGTGGCATGGCCATACCCCTGGGGGTTGATTTCTCACTTACCCTTTCACTGTTTCTGTCTGTCTGTCTCTCGCTCTCTGAAGTGAGCACCCTATACCCTAAGGCAAACACCTGTTTTAGAGAAAAAGAAGTTAATTATGGTGAAGTCACTTAGGATGATGGTAGAAGAAAATGCACTGACATCTTAGGTATGTATGAAGTTCGGGGATGTAGTGACTCTAAGGACAACTCAATTTTATTTAGCAAATTACACCCTTCTAAAATGAAACTGAAAGAAAAGAATGTCTTAGATCAATAAGAACTGAACAAATGCAGGATCATCATTCATCTATCATCCACTTTCATATTCTCATTAAAATTACCAGCAAATACAAAAACAGAGAGCTCCTAATTGCACTAGAATGGGATTCTTATTGGTTTTTATCTAAAAAATTCCAGTTGCTCTAGGAAGTCAGAAAAGATCTCCCTGGAAGAACTTTAGGACACTTGCATAATATGGAAATGAAAAGGTTTAGAACAATGGTTCTCCAGGAGCTGGATTAGCCATGGGATAAAGGAAAGATGAGTATATTCAGGAATGTTTTAGCCTAAACTGACCAGCAGAAGTTGATGACAGCTGCTTTGAAAAGGCCCAGGAAACACAACTAGCACTGTCTCACAGAGATTTTGACTTATTTCTAATGAACCCTTAGTATTTGCCTTAGTTTATTCATCCTGCTGTAATAATATAATTAAAGTGAGTAGCATATTACCAACATAAATGTATCACTTACAGTTCCAGAGGGATATGCAAGATCAGGGAGACAGCACGGTCAGGTTCAGATGAGCGGCCACCCCCTTTATAGACACAGGGTCCTCTCTGGAACCTCACACTGCAGAAGGAACCAGCGGGCTATCCGGGATCCCTATTAAGGGCATTAATCTCACTTGTCAGAGCAGAGCCCTCATGACGTAATCACTTTCCAAAGGCCCCCACTTCTTAATATGATCACTTTAGGGGGTAAGATGTCCACATTTAAATTTTGAGGGAGACACAGACATTCAGATCACAGCAATTCCGGAGACCATTACAGACAGAAGGACACAACATAATTTGGAATCATATGATATTATCCTCTATGAGACTGTGAATTGGCGTGGTTTCCTCTGAGAAAGTTTGGCTACATGAATCAAAGCCTACAACATATCATTATGCTTATTGAGTTAGCAATTTCACTAAGCAAAATTCATCCTGAGGCCCAACCCATGTCAAAATTATCTCTAGGATATGTGTCATCATTTATAATGGCACAAGTTAGAACTACATGAATATCTAACAATAGAAG
Source organism: Tupaia tana (assembly GCA_026018925.1). Lineage (NCBI taxonomy): Eukaryota > Metazoa > Chordata > Mammalia > Scandentia > Tupaiidae > Tupaia > Tupaia tana. The sequence goes on from JAKSZU010000003.1 coordinate 110,100,464, forward strand.
CTTGGCTACAAAAATGGGATAGAGCTGCACATTAGCACACTAGACACCACTCAAATTAAGTTCTCAAATAATTTTTAAAGGTATGGAATCAAATCTCATGTCATAATGACAAGTGACAGTGCAGGAACAAGATCCACCTATTTATGTTTTGCAGATTCAAAATTTTATAAGAGGCCAGCAGGTGGCGGGAGTCCTGGACCTGGCAGCTTGCATTCTCACTTTCCCTTTCTCTCTCTGGTCAAATTAAAAATAATAATAACATATAGAATTAAATAAATAAATAAATAAATATTTTAAAAATCATAAGCAAGTATGTAGAGAGAATATGTAAGAGAGATAGAAAATATCCCAAACCATTAGTGGTTGTTACCTCTAGGTAAAGAAATTCAGTTTGTATTTTAACTTTAATTCTTTAAACTAGTTTATATTATGTTTCTCCTAAGCTTATTATGATGCTTGACCTAATTTATCACGGCCTTTATATAGTTTTTGCTATTTTTATGTGATTTTAGTTGATGTTATCAATTTTTCTCCATTTTTTTGATGCTTTCGTTCTCTAGCTAAATAGGTTTTAGCGATTTGTTTCTTTTGAAATTTCATTTCTATATTTTTTTCAGAATTAAGTGCCTTACAAGAGATATTCAGAAGAAAGGAAAAGAGTAAAGTAAGCTGTAATAATAGAAAATATTTTAGAGAAAATTAAAATATATATTGATATGCTATAAAGGAGTATCAATATTTATAATATGAAAATTTTGAAATAGATATTCAGAAAGAGAATTATAACCAAAAATATTTTTTTGAACAGAACTTGATAAAATTGAATAAAGAAATCAGATTTGAAAGCTAAGAAACATTTCAGAGAAACATTAAAACAGATTTGTGTGTGTGTATTTTTAATTTCAAGGATAAAAATGGGCTCCTGGAATTTTGTTTCCTAGACAAATTTGTCTAACATTTGCTCTGAGTTTCTACTCTATCCAGTGTTGGAAGGTATGGCACACCACTTACAGAAGGGCTGGGGGAATAAGTCTTATAAGTTTGGAATCTTCAGTTTAGATGTTGACATAGAAAAGTGAAATATAACAATGATAGATCCTCACTCAGCCTCTAAATGGAAGATGTTCAATCTGTTGTAGATTTTTCATTTCAACAGAGACTGACTGAATCTGAGCAATGAAAGTCAGCCTCAGAGACACTGGCGCAGTGGGAAATGTCTCTTGCATTTATGCATTGATCCTTCCCTCCCACAAATCAGTTAAACTGCCATTGTATTTCCCCTAATAATAGTAGGGGAAAAAGAAGGCTATAGAAGATGGACAAATCCCATATCCTATTGCTTCTTTTACTCTGGAAGGAAAAAAGATAAGTTAAAAATAAATCTGGGATGAGCAGATGGCAAAATAGTTGTGTTACTGGACTCTCACATAGTCAACTGCAGTTTGTGTCCTGGACCAAGTGTCTTAAAACTCATGCCAGGTATGCGTGCATGTGAGCCCAAGGAGAATGGAGGAGAATGGGGTTGTAGCATGGGCAACCCCCTAGGTGATGATTTCTCGCTTTCTGTCTCTTTGTCTCTCTGGTGAGTGCATGAGGCATACAGCAAATATCTCTTAATAAATAAATAAATAAATATCAATGGTTTAATAGTTTTAGAAATATTTAGGGCTGGGCAAAACTTCTATTTTGTGCTACATTAAGATAATTTCAGTTCACTCTTGTAATATTCAAATAACATCCAAGTTATAAGTTGAGGTTTAATTTAGATTTCTAGTATATTGAGCTATCTTTAATAATTACTGGCTATGTGTCTTGGGCAGGTGGCTTAACCTCTTTATACTTCACTAATAAAAGTAGATATCTATTGGGTTTGTTTTAAAAATCCAATCAGATATTGTATGTGAAGTGCTTAGGTCCATGCCAAGAATACAATGAAGTGTTCAGTGATGTGGTTGTTATCATTTAACAGAGCCTCTAAAATGGCTTGTGTTAAAACTAATAATAATAACATGAAAGTTAGAAAACAAATTTCTACTGTTATCTAAAACTTGCAATGTCACTTTAACTTTCCTCCTGTTCTCCCACATCTTGGTCTGAATAGAAAAGAGATGATCTAGTACACAGAAGACGATGAGTATGTGGGTGGCTGAAGTAGCTGTTTTATCCTAAATACCATTCCATGCGTTGCGTACGATCAGTTAACTTGCCCGGATGTCAATGTCAGCCTCACATGTTGCATACGATTGGTTAACTTGTCCTGACATAAATAAAAGTCTCACATCTTGAAATATCATTTTATGTGATGTGTACACTCAATGAAAAATCACATTTTCATTGAGCGTCAAAAATATTTTTCTCACATATCTTAAATCGCTGTTTTCATGTTTATTATAAACATCGGGCCAGAAAATGTTACCAATCAGACAGATCCAGAAAAGGAATAAAGTCTCATATAAATTACAAATGATACGGTCTGAGTCCACAGTTGGACTAGAACGAAGAGTCATGAAGAAATCTGAAAGATTAATTACCTAGTGTCAAAATGATTATACAGATGGTAGGGAGGAGCCATCTCATAATGGTAAAGAAATTGGAAGCCGTTTGATGACAGAGTTTTCATGACTTGTGTTTATAGTCTCCAGAGTTCCAGAGAAAGTTTAGAAGGTTGATGAATTCCTCAACTATGATAGATTTCAAGGAGACAGCTCTTTGGATTGCATAGAAATGAAGCTCTGAGCCTACGCACAGTCATCTAGGACACGAAAATGCAAGGAATGTCCTCCATTAAACTAGCCTGAAGATAGCGATGGTTTAGCTCTTTGGGTAAAAGGTTTTGGAGTGAAGGGAAAGACAAGAGAGTGGGAGTCGTGGGAAATCTCTACATGTGAGAGATTTTGTGGCAGGATAAGGGGGTGCTCTGAAGGATGAGAATTCCAAAGCAGGTTCTATAAAATGTTGTGCTCAGAAATGAGATGTTAGACATTATTCAATATGCCAATGAGTACACTAAGATGTTTTCCCATATAAAATCTTGTGAAAGTGACTTAACCTCTCTAAGACTACACAATGAAAAAAAAAAGTCTGTGAAGAATAAATGAGTTGATGTATCATGACCACAGGTATAATAACTCATGTAGTAAGCTCTCACTAAGAAGTAGTGCTTATTACTATATTATTATTGCTATTCTTAGTATATCATATAAGTAATGCCATGTTGGAAGAATCATGACCAATTTATGAAATCGGTTGGTCCTGTAAACAGGAAGAACACACAAAGGTGATCTTCAAAAAATTCATGAAGAACATGTAGTATGAAAAAAACTGTGTGTGGATTTAAAAAATATTTTGCACACAGATAAATGTATGGTTTAATTCAATTTTCCACAAATGATTAGGAGTCCCCTAAACACCGACATTTCTCCAGACCTCAAATAGAGGCAGAGTCTGTCATTCTCTTTCTAAAATATCTTAATTTTGAAATCTATGATTGACAGCATTTCTGGGAGACATTTTGAAAGCGTGCTGGCCAGAGGACTAGCTCCTTAAAGAAAATGTCAGTATGATGGAGGTGGCCTGAAAAGACAATGCGAGAAGCAATTCTGTTGTAGAGGAGTCAGTATTTGACAAGCATCTGAAGGCCCAACTTGGCGCTCGACCGAGGTCTAATCATTTCCCTGATTGCTTTCTAATAGCTCTGAGATGGAGCCCAGAGGGCTGCTGGCAAGCCTCCCTGCACTGGAGCGTGCAACGTCTGTGCAGGTGACTGTGCTGGCTCCCACCCCGCAGATGCCTGGCTCAGCACTGAGACTGCAGAGGAGGAGGAAGCCAAGATGATCACTTCCCATTTCTTACATGGAAGAGTCTGTCATTGCCTCCTGTTGTTCCACTTCTTTCTGAGTTATAGTACACCCCTGTTGTGTTGTTGCTGTTAAATGCCAGAGGGCTCATGCATTTGCCAGAGAGAGACAGAGGGAGAGGGATAAGGCATTTTGCAATGGGGCATAGTCACACCATAATCCCTTCTTCATTTCTCCATCCTGCTGGGATTTAAGACATGCATGTACCCACACATGCCCAATATGGTTTTCAAGCTACCAAGTCCAAGATTCAAACCTGATTGGCTACCTGGAATTTGGCTCCCTTATATATTTAGGCTACAGAACTGGCCCTAGCTCCTTTTCCCTTATTTCATTTACTGGATTTTAAATTTTTCTTTCTAGAAGAGATGTATCACTAATTCTAGGTGTCAATCATTGTATGATGTTTCCTGAGAGATGTTTACATACAAGGTTCATGCAAACACTTAAACGAAGGTTCAGTTGTACTCTTAGTGCTAATGCTGATGTGGTAAATTTCTCTGTAGGACATAAATGTATTTAAACAATGATGACTTGATTTCACTAAGGATCTAAAACAACTTCAGATGATAGATTTATCACTGGTAAATCAGCATCAATGGTATTTGGAGACACAGCAAGGCATCTCAGGAGATTGACTAGGTAAACTAAGAAGCTACTTTTGTGCTCTCATTTTAAATGTCCCCCACAGCTAAAAATACTACATGATCACAACTTCTGAAAGCTATGACAAAAAGAGTAATCACTTTCACTTCAAACACAGAGATTTTGATCAAATTTCAGAAATTTCACTGAATGAAATTACATTTTAACTTGTATCGAACAACGTATTTAGGTTAAAAATGCACCATTAGCATTAATAGTGTACTTCAAATGGATATTAAATGATATTTTCCTGTTTTTCAAATTATTTACTAGTATTAGATGATTTCTTGAAAAAATATTTTGCACCAGGACTTTCAAAGAGTAAAAGATTAACATTCCCTAGACAGCTGTAAAGTCACAGAAATGTTTTAAGTTGTAATTTGATGGTTTGGGTGTATATTTGAGGTCTTCAACAGTATCGACCTAATATAGTTTTTGATTATCACAGAGTGTCCTGTTTTGATCACAGATTGCAATGTCATCAGAAAAAAATGTCTGTTTTCAACCCAAAGCAAAGAGGCCCATTCACAGTCTCAGTTGTTGACTATCGATATATAGATGTGGGACAATTGACTGCAATTGTTCATGGTTTTTCATCATTCATGTTTCATGGTTAAAAAAATCCTGTTTGCTGCAAAATCTCAAGTTGTTGTGAATTAACTTCAACCATGACCCAGAATTGATTTTTATTTAAAGTGGATATTGAAGCCTCTTGAGGTGCATTTTTGAAGTTTATGCACACAGAATCAAGTTCTCTTGAACTACCAGTGAACAATGACTTTGCTAATGAAGCCCATGATGGAGATGGGCTTCTGCGTGTCTTCACTTATACTCAGATAGAAAGGAATGATAGTTTTTCAGAGATGCTCTATACTCTTACTCTTCCAGAAAAAAAATATGAATAAGAGAAATAACTCACTGATCACAACAAAAGCAATATAAAGGCATTGTACTTTCTAATTTGCACAAAGGGAAACAGAGAAATATAATTTCAGCTAAGCATACCAATCATGATTAATTGTCAAGTGTCAAATACAGGTAATTTAATGTGCCAACCCATTTCCAGTACTCATGAGACTACATAGCATATCACAAGGGTCCAGAAAATGCTTGCAGATTGCAGGACCAGCAGTTGGTATAATGGCTATGTTGCTGGACTCCCATGTAGCCAAATGTGGTTCGAGTCCCAGACCCAATGGCTTAAACTCATGCCGTACGTGTGTGTGTGCGTGCCCAAGATCCTGAAAGGAGAATGGAGGAGAGGGAATTGAGGCGTGGCTATCCCCCCTGGGGAGTGATTCCTTGCTTTCTGTCTGTCTGTCTGTCTCTGTCTTTCTGGCAAGCGCATATGCCCAATAAGGGAAAAAAAAAAAAAAAAAAAAAAAAAAAAAAAAAAAAAAAAAAAAAAAAAAAAAAACTCTTCAAAAAAGAATAAATAAATAGAAGCAGAAAATACTTGCTGACTGAGTAAGCAGATGAATGATCAAAAAGTGATAATTATCTGATAGTCAAAATTTTTCTGAAATTCAAAATTGGAGGGATATTTCATTTTCTATGAGTAAGCCTCACTTTACTTTTCAGTTATTCCAAGGCTGGATTAATATATATTCTTCAGTGGAGGACTTAAAAGTTTGACTTTTATTCATGCATTTAGTCATTAAAAATGTATTGAAGGCCCACTAGCATAGTATACTATGCTATTAATAGATGCTAAAAATATCATGATGATGGGATGCAGGTGGCATGGGTGGTTAAGATGCTGGACTCCCACATGGCCAAATGTCGTTCCTGTCTGGAACCTGGAGGCTTGAAAATCACACCAGGTGCATATGCATGCATGCCCAAAATCCCAAGAGAAGAATGGAAAAGTGATTGTAGTGTAGCCACTCCCTGGAGGGAGATTTTTTACTTTCCCTGTTTCTGTCTCACTTTCTCCCTGATAAGCACTCAGGCCCTATGGCAAAATAAAAAAAAAAAAAAAAAAAAAAAAAAATTGTGGTAAGTAGGACAACTGTCATGCCTGTCTTTGTGAATCTTAAATTCTAACAGAAGAAAAAGAAGCATAAAATAACTTATAAATTTACCTCTGAGAGGAGTTACACAGAGAGGTACAGGAAAGGCACTTGCAAAGGAAGCTAAAGTTATCTACAATAAGATGAAAATTCTGTATGAGATGTGAATAACGGACCATTACAGAGCTGAGCGTAGGTCACTGCAGCTTGGACTCAGAGGATGACATTGGGCTGAAAACCAGGGAAGACCAGAAGTGGTCAAGGCCAAATTATACAGAGATTTTTAAACTCAACATAAGAATGTCAGGTTCATACATTTTAATAGCAGTGGGGTATGTCAAAACAACTAAGTCTCTTCAAGTAATACACTGGAAAATTAAAACTTAAAAAAGTAACTCTTCTTTATATACCAAAGAATTAGATGCAAGAGCAAATTCAAGAAGAGGAGTTAGAAGGCATTGCAGCAGTTAAGGCAAAATAATTTGAACATAAATAAAAGGAAAACAAAGAGCAGATTAGAGTAAAAATTAGTAGCTAATGTAAGAATCTGGTCTCAATACAGAGTGGATGGTGTGTCAACATGTGTCTCAGATTTCAAGGTATTTTTGTTGCAAGAAGACTGGTACCCCATTTAAGGATGAGGATTCACTGAGAAGTTCCTTGTTAAACCTATTGGATGGTGATATTTGTGAACAATTCAAGTGAGTTTGTTAAACAGATTCATGCTGAGATCTCAAGATGGGTCTGGATTAGTAATTTAAATGGGTAGTCATGGTGTATAAGTGAAGCTGGGAAGGCAAAGATGAACTTTTAGAGAGAATCAAGAAAGTGAGAAAGAGACGGGTGTGGGCTGTGAGGAACTCCATAGATTGTGGAATATGAACAAACTGACCAAGCAGATCTTGATAGCGACAGATTATAGCAGTGGCCTTCACTTGTATGGGTTTGTATGGACTCATTTGGAGACATAATATACTTTATCTCTGACATAAATCTTGCTGATTTTAATTTGCACAGCAGGTCTTCAAAGTAAAATGATTTTATCCAAAATGCAATTATAAAATACATTGATTTAAAAAAATTGTGGGGACCAGCAGTTAGCGTAATGGCTATGTCGCTGGACTCCCATGTAATCGACCGTGGTTTGCGTCCCAGACCCGGTGGTTTAAAACTCATGCCGGGCACATGTGCGTGCGTGCCCAAGATACCGAGAGGAGAATGGAGGAGAAGGGATTGCGGCGTGGCCATCCCCCCTGGAGGGTGATTTCTTACTTTCTGTCTCTCTGTCTCTCTCTGTCTGTTTGGCGAGCGCACATATCCTATAGCAAAATCCTCTCCAAAAAAAAAAAATTTTAAAAATTAAAAAATTTAAAAAAAAAATTGTGAATTTCCAGATATCAGAATCCCAAAGTTAGAGGAGAGAGGAGAGAGAGAGAGAGAGAGAGAGAGAGAGAACAATTGCTTAAAAAAAAAAAATCCAAGGGAACTTCTCAATAACCTACAAAATTTGTAAACCAGTGCAAAACACTACCAAACACCATGACCCACTGTCTTGTTGCAGCATCTTCTGATGCTCTACAATAAGTATACTGCTGCGAGCAACTTTTCATGTTTGATTTTTTTTGTAGTTAAAATGTGAACTTATACTGAACAACAGTCATATAAAATTTTATTTTAGATATCTTGTTGAAATTAGAGGACCAGGAAAATCTCACCTAAAGGTCTTTTGTTTCTATTTTAATAGTACTTTAAATAAACGACTAAGTTTAGTGGGTTGTCATAAAGTCATGATACGTTTTTATGCAAAAATACATCATGACTTTCCTGATGACCCAATAGTTTTCAACACGATAAAACATATCTCTAAAGTCTAAAAGGGAATTTCTCAGCCTTAACATTATTGAGGTTTTGCATTCCACATGATTAGCCACATGACTGGCCTTATCCACTAAAGGACAATAGCACATAAAAACCCCACCATAATTGTGATAACGCAAATGTTTTTAGCTATTTCAAAATATTCCCTTGGGAGACCAATTCATGCCCAGTTTATAGTCACTGTTATAAAGAAAATGATTAAATTAAGCATATCTTCCCTTCTGCCCCAGTCTAAGAAAATTACCTCTGTCATCAACTTTGAAATTCTGTATGTCCTCTTCCTCTGTCATCTTCATCAGAAGAAATAAGCTTTATAAATTCTCTTTGCCACCTTAATTTTATCCATTGTTGTTTGTTTTATTCTTTGTTCATTTTCTTCTTTTTCTGTTTTTTTTTTTTTTTTTTTTTTTTTTTTTTTTTTTTTTTTTTTTTGTGTGTGTGTGTGTGTGTGTGTGTAGGGTGTATGCATTCACTGGAGAAGAGAGAGAGAGAAAGTGAGAAATTACCCTCAGGGGAATGGCCGTGCCACAATCCCTTCTCCATACTGCACTCAGGATTTTGGGCATGTACGCACATGTGCCTGGTGTAAGTTTCAAGCCTCCAGGTCCAGGACTTGAATCATGGTCACTCAAGTGGGAATCCAACATCTTACCCATCTCACTATCTGCTGGTCCAATTTGTTGATTTTCAAACATGTATTTTATCTGTGTGTTGCAACTGATACATATTGATTTGTATTAAGTTTATTATTCTTTTTTGACTTGCTTTCTTTAGTTAGTATTATTTTTCTGAAATTTAATGATGTAAAAAATAGAGCTATACTTTCTTTTTTTTTTTTTTTTTTTTTTTTCAGAGAGAGATTTTTGTTATAGGGTCCATGTGCTCGCCAGAGATACAGAAAGTGACAAATCACGTCCAGGGATGATGACCATGCTGCAATCCCTTCTCCACTCTCCTCTTGGGATTTTGGGCATATGCACATGCTCGCTGTGTGAATTTCAAGCTGCTGGGTCGGGATTCAAACCACAGTAGGTCATGTGGGAGTCCGGCAACATAACCATTATGACATTTGCTGGTCCCTATTCACTTTTACTTTGGCATAGCTTTATATTGTGTGATTTAACCATATATTTTTTATTTATTCTAAAATGGACACCTCATTTGTTGTATGAGTAAATGTTATTGCTAGAAACAATTTAGCTCTAAATCTTAGATATTTTGAAGTTTCTCTGGAGTAGCAGTTTTCAATCAAAGCAAAGTATTCTCCAAGGATTTTTGGAAGTTTCTGGAAACTTTTCAGATTGCCTTACCTGGAGAATACTGGAGGGTAGTGGATAAGACCAGATATGCTACGAAACATCTTAAGATACATACAATAGTCATAACCCTAACAAAGAATTCTTCAGCAGCAAATGTTAATCGAGCCACTGGAGAAATTTTGCCTAAGTTACATGCCTAAGTGCTGTTCTGCTTTGTTGTAAGTGTGTGGGCTTCTGGACTTTGTAGAAATGCCTAGGTTACAAAATGGTAATTATTTACGAATTCTCCAGCAATGATTGCGATTTATACCTTCCATCATCTGATAATGTCATGTGTCTATCCTTTTCATAAATCTTATTGGCATCAACCAGTATTTCAGCAGCAAACTTAATTTATGTTTGCCTAAGATCTAAGGAAGCCAGTTGTGGCTTGTCTTCAATAAAGGGCCTGCTATCTTCTGTTCGTTGGATTATTTGTTTCTTAATGGTTTGCATATGCTATCTACTTAAGCTGCTTACTAATTACTTTTGCTTTATATCCATCCTGTCCCAGCTTGTGTCTTGACATTTCACTTTTATTATAGTGTCTTTTAATGAGCAATAGTACTTCTAGGGAGTTGAATTTGCAAATCTTCTTAATGGCTTATACTTTGGGTATTATTTAATAAATCTCTTCACCTACAGTTAAATGATGTTCTAGTATGTGTGTAGTTTTAGTTTTTCTTTTTACATGTAAGTATCTAATATACTGTGGGTGTGTATGTGTATGTATATATATATGTAAATATATATATATATATATATATATATATATATATATATATAGTATTTGATGGAATTCTAGGGTTTTTTTTGTTTATTTATTTATTTATTTTTTAAAGAAGTTTTTACTTAGGGTACATGCACTTTCTAGGGAAAGGGAGTGAAAGAGACAGTGAGAGGGAAAATGAGAAATTGCCTCCCAGGGGGTGGCCACACTGTAATCTTTTCTCCTCCATTCTCTACTCTGGATCTTGGGAATACACGTGCACACACTCAGTGTGATGTTCAAGTCACAGAGTCTGGAACTTGAACTACAGTCAGCCATGTGGGAGTCCAGTGACATTACCACTGCACCATCTGTTGTTTCCTGATCGAATTCTAATTTAATTGCTTTTCTATATAAAGAACCAATTCTCTCACATAGTTCATTAATTGTTCTTGCTTTCTCCCAACATACAACACCAGCTTGGAAAAGAAAGCATTGACTAATGTTCCTATCTTCATGGGTCTCTCTGGGGCTCCATCTTCTGTTTAATGACTTGTTGGGTGAACCTGTCCCTCAGTAACACTCTGTGTTTATAGAGCAACATTGATTTTCATTGTATAGTAGGATATTTTCTTCCAAATTGTTTTCTAATTCACTTCTAAGCTGTTCCTGCTAGGCTTTGAGTTCTTTTATAAAATTCAGAAGGAACTAGTCAATTTTTACTCCCCCCAAAATATCTAATGTGACTTTGATTGATTGTATTGGGTGTATTAATTAATTCTAAAAAATTTTACATTTAAAAATATTGAATCACCTTAAGGCACTTATGTTTACATACCCTTTAATGATTTACAATAGTTTAAAACTATTTACTTCATAAAAAAATATATAGGAACAGCAGTTAGCGTAATGGCTATGTTGCTGGACTCCCACGTAGTCGACCGCGGTTCGAGTCCTGGACCTGGTGGCTTAAACTCACGCCAGGCGCGTGTGCGTGCGTGCCCAAGATCCCGAGAGGAGAATGGAGGAGAAGGGATTGCGGCGTGGTCATCCCCCCTGGGGGGTGATTTCTCGCTTTCTGTCTCTGTCTCTCTCTGTCTGTCTGGTGAGCGCATGCGCCCTATAGCAAAAACCTCTAAAAAATATATATATATTGCTTGTATTTCTTTAGGCTTATACTTTTATAATGTGTTACTATTTTTAAATGTTATTTATTTTTCTAAAGACATTTCTGCTATAGGGTACGTGAAAAAGAAAAGAAGAAGGGCAATCATATACTTATAACTTCCATATTTCTAAAAGAAATTCTTTAATACTCATCCTTACATATGATGCTTGTTGTGATACTGTAAATGCCTGATATCAAGCTAAGCCAGTTATTTGTCCCTATTTTGCCATGAATGGACATCATAAATATAAGTTGCATACCATTGAATGACTTTTTGCTCCTATGTAGAAAATCATCTTTTCTTTTTTAAATGATTAATACAACAACATATTATAATCATTTTCAAAATTTTACAACCCAAAGAAAAATTCAGGGGTGTCTATGTGTGTGTGTAATTTAGTGAAATACACATATTCACTGAATTTAGTAAAATATACATATTCATTGGAATTGATCTGGTAATATTTCTTTCAGAATATTTGTCATACTGTTAACTTTTTAAAAATACTTAAGGTTTTTGATATTTAGATTATTACTTAAGCTTTTTACATATCTCCTACAATTTTTTAAAGGATTATTTCATTTAACTTTTTTCATTCATTATAATTTGACCAGAAAGGGACAGAGAGGGGGAGGGAGAGAGAGAAGGAAAGCAAGAAAGCAAGTCACCAGGTTTGGGACTCAAATTGCGGTTGGCCATGTGGGAGTGAGTCCAGCACCTTTAACCACCATGCCACCTGTTGGCTCTCAATTTTTTTTTTTAATTAGAAATTACTTGTTCCTTTAATGTTTGATAGAAATCAACAAACTCTACAGGCCTGGTGGCTTCTTTCTGGAAAGATTATCAATTAATTTTTTTTCTTTTTTAGTTTTTGCCATAGGGTACATGCACTCACAGGAGAGAAACAGAGACAGAGAGAGGGAAAGTGAGAAATTACTGCCTTGTGCCTCAGGGTTACAGGTGGCCATGACATAATACCGTCTCCTTCATTTTCCTCTTGGGATTTTGAGCACACATGCACACACACCCTGCATAATTTTCAGACTACAGGGACTGAGTGAGTCTTGAAGTGAGGTTGTCCATATGGGAATCTAGCGTATTAACCACCAGGTGACCTGCTGACCCCTTCAATTAATTTTAAAGACTTGTTGCCTGTCATAGCTATTGGCCCATTCAACATCTTTTTATTTTGAGTAAATAACATAGTTCTAGAAATTGAAGCTTTTATTTTAATTTTCTAGTTCATTAGTTCAGTTATTTTGCAATGTCCTGTAATCATTTTTAATATGTGTTATTTATATTATATCCCCCTCTTAAATTCTGCATTATGTTTTATTCAGTCTTTCTTTGGTCAAATTTTTCTCAGACTTGTCACCGTTATTGATATTTCTCGAAAGTTACTAAATGTAATTTAAAATTTTGGAACTTTCTGTCTTCATTTTATTTTATTTTTTGCCACAGGGCATATGTGCTTGCTAGAGAGATAGAGAAACAGAAAGAGAAAAAGGAAGAGCAAGAAAATACCCCCAGCGGGGTGTAGTCACACCCCTGCCCCATGGCATTTCTCCATCCTGTCAGGATGTGAGACCCACATACATATGCACCCAGCCTATTTTCCAAGCCACTGGGGTCAGTATTTAAACTGTGTGTTCAATCATGTGGGATATGGCTCCCTTAACAGCCACTAGGCCATGGGATTGCCCTGCAAATTTGCTTTGTTGGTTATCTCTATTGTACAATTATTCTCTATTTTATTCATTTTCATTTGTACATTTCCATTCTTTGCCTTTTTGGGATTTAGTTAATCATTTCTTTTTTATTTCTGAAAGTCAGATAATTAGATCATTAATATCCAGACTTTCATTTTTACTAATATAAGTATTTAAGGCCTACATATTTCTTTCAGTGTGCTGTCTTGGCAAAATTCTCTAAGTTTAAATCCAGGATGTGTAGGAAGCTAAAGTCAGCCCCCTAGGGCAGTCACACAGCTGACAGATAGTGGGACAGCACAGAGGCAGGCAGGCTGGAGTCAAGTTCACGCTCTATGTCCCCGAACTCAGCTGTTCACCATCCATCAGGTAAAAACCTTGTCAAATCATTTCAGAGCATAAAGTAAGGTGAACACTCAGATCAGGAATTCTCAGTGAAAAATGTGCCCAGTACAGAAAAAGAGACCAAAAAATTCTTGCCCAATTTATTTTACCACTTATGTACTCAAATTGTTATAGCTGTGAATTCCCATTGGTCATGTATCTCACCAACATTAAGATCTTCTCCAAAAGTTATTCAATGAAAAACATGAATAGGATATGTTTTTGATTGGGAATTCAATAACTGATTATATTAAGTTAACATCACTTTTTGCTCATGACTTTTCCTAAAACTCTTGTATTTAATAGTCATTTGGAAATTATATTGACTATTAATATTTTTGAAAACAATGTTACTTCTCTTATTTAAGAAGGGGAAAAGACTTAGACAAATATGATTGAGCTAAAAACATTTTCCATTGTCCTATTTATTTATATCACACTTTGACAATGTAATAGAATATTCTAGACTTGGTAAACTAAATACAACCAAGAATATGGTAGCTTATGTTTTGTTTTCAGTAGCATATTCTTGGTCTGGATTATTTTTAGTTTTCCTAAAGCTAGTGATATTTGTCTCATGTTATTTGAGAAAGGACTCTCATTTTGTTACAATTAAAATGTACACTCCTCTTATAATTTATAAGGTTCACAGATCAGAGGCCAAAGTAAAAAGAAATTCAATTAAAAACACTAAGTGATTTGGGTATTCTAATTGACAATTAGAACAGAAAGCAGAGTTACTTTGAGTTTTTTTCCAAAATCTACTATGCATCTTTTAAGAGAAATCTGCATATGCTTTGGTGGGTTTTGCAACCAGAGATCTGAGACAGAGATAAATAGAAGAAAATATGTAGTCAATAATTATTCTCTAATAATTGAAAACAAATTTTGAAGACCAAAAAGGCCATCATGTTGTACAAAGCAAAAATTTTCAAGTAGGTTCTATTTTAAGAATTCTTGAGCTAAGTAAGTGCTCTTAATTCAATTCTAAGAGTTTCTTGATGCTATGAGTTTCTTTCTTTTTTTTTTTTTTTTTTTTTTTTTTTTTTGAGAGGTTTTCGCTATAGGGCACGTGCGCTCGCCAGACAGACAGAGACATAGAGACAGAAAGTGAGAAATCACCCCCCAGAGGGGATGGTCACGCCTCAATCCCTTCCCCTCCATTCTCCTCTCAGGATCTTGGGCACGCACGCACACGCGCCCAGTGTGAGTTTTAAGCCACCGGGTCCAGGACGCGAACCGCGGTCGACTATGTGGGAGTCCAGCGACATAGCCATTATGCTAACTGCTGGTTCCCTGAGTTTCCTTCTTCATTAAGATGAAAATTGTCAAATTGTGAGTGTGTATATGTATGCACGTGTGCATGTGCATGTGTGTGTTGCATGGCTACCAGAAAATTCAGAATACAATTATATTCTCAATTGAAGAAAGAAGAATTTGCTTGTTTCTGCTTATATGATTTCATTCCTTAGCTTTTATTATTTGGGAGTGAGGAAAGTCTGATAAATTTGCTTCTATAGAAAAATACATTGTTTGAAAAGACACGTAGTGCAAAATAATAATTTTGAGAAATTTTCACATCATATTTTGATGCAAAATAAAGTCTTACATACAATCACTATTAGAGCAAAACCACAATGAACAGTTGAGCTGTGATTTTTTTCCTGTTTTCAGCTTAATGTTTAGTATTACTATGCATTATATTTTACCAAATGTATTTATTAAATTACTAACTTTAGGGGCCAGTAGGTGGCATGGAGGTTAGGGGTGCTAGATTCCTATATGGGCAACCAAGATTCGAGTCCCAGACCTGGCAGCTTACTTTCTCACTCCCTCTCTATCTCTCTCTCTCTCTGTGTCCCTCTCTGATCAAATTAAAATAAGTAAATACATAAATAAATGGATAAATAAAAAGTTAAATAAAGTAATTCTTTAAAAAATTTACTAACTTTAGTAAATATTATGAAAATATTGAGACCAGCAGTTAGCGTAATGGCTATGTCGCTGGACTCCCATGTAGTCGACCGCGGTTCGAGTCCCGGACCCAGCGGCTTAAACTCACGCTGGGTGCGTGTGCGTGCGTGCCCAAGATCCCAAGAGGAGAATGGAGGAGAAGGGATTGCGGCGTGGCCATTCGCCCTGGGGGGTGATTTCTCGCTTTCTGTCTCTCTGTCTCTGTCTGGCGAGCACACGCGCCCTATAGCGAAAAAAAAAAAAAAAAAAAACGGAAAAAAAAATATTCTAGGAGGTAGGATATCAGAATAAACCCGGCCTTGTGTGTTTAAATAATTATAGCATCAGTCAACATTTTGTTCTGTTCGTTTTGTTTTGTTTTTTCTTTTCTTCATTTTCTTTTTCTTTTTGTTTAGAAGAGAGTATAGAAAATAAACTAATTCTCTAAGTAACTAAAGGCAGTATATATGGAAGCAGTATGGGGAAGGGAGATTAAAGAATTTTCAATTAGCTTGTTATCTGAGATAAAATTAGGATATCTTTCCAGAAGAATTGAACTTGTTGAACATCAGGACCTGGAAGCATGGTCTTATTTTAAATGTTCAAACCTGTTACAAATAAAATTGAATAATGTTGACTATATTTATGTGCTAATATCAAAAGGGATTAACATATTAATAAAAATTAATTAATATGAGAAAACTAAACATTAAATTGAAAATTTTTGAATCAAAACAGACTCATACTTCAACTCCATGTTTCTAAAAACATTTTGAAGTCTCCCTCTGTCCAATTTTTATTTATCTTTTTTTTTTTTTTTTTACAGAATAGACTATTAGGAAGCTCAGCATCCTCCCACCACACTGTACACCCAATCTGAATGGAGCCTTCTCTGTTAACATCTTGCTGCACAAAGTTGTCCCGTTATCTGCAATGCCAAGAGGAAGTCCTCTCTCACCCACAAGTCTTCCTTGGTTTCTCCCAATTGAAAGCAGCACCTTCTGCTTCTGATATTTCAGAACACGTTTGGATAAATACCTAAAATTTGATGGGTCTTGTAGGTCCTTCAAGCATGTGAACAACCCCATACACAAATGAGACCGTGCTCTTTCCTCTCTGCACAACTTCCTCCATATGACCCACACTCCACTCTTGTGCCACACACTCCATGATCTGATCCTAACCTGCCTTGCAAATCTTACATCTTCTTCACTCATACTCTACATCCTTACAGTGATGAATTCTTGAAACCCTTCCACACCACTCTGAATGATACATCACTTTAAATCATAACTCTATACACTAGCATTGAAGGAATAAACTTGGTCCTTCAACACTTACATAAACACAGAGTTGTAAGTCAAGACAAGGTCATATGTATGTAAGTTAAGGTCACATGAAAAAGAACTTGAATTCTCTATATGGATATGAGCCTCAAACAACTCATTTTATTAAACAAAACTGTATGATCTATAATTTACCAAAGTTGAAAAAGCTAGACATGTAATTCCAGCAGTGACTTATTTTCCCATGACTGCAACAAACCATGAAATGAGGTATAAAATTGGATACATTTTAATGTCCCTTGTACCTCTTCATATTCTAGAGTCTCAGCCATTTTCCACATTGTTACAAGGACAAGAGCATTTTGAGAACAAGTGTTGAAGTGTACAGATTGGGGTGAAATGAAAAGAACTATAATTTGCTTTTGTGGATTTTGACATTTAGATCCCTGCAATTTTTAAAGTTACCTACTTAAATATGATTATGTATAGGTATGCACTTTGTATATCCAGTGTGTATGTGTAGGGGGGTTTTTGGTTCTTTGGTCTGTTTGGGGAACACCAGTTTCTCTTCAGCCTATCAGAGTGTAGGCTTTCTGAGTACTAATGGGTTTGTAAAATATGGTATATATTCACAGTTTCAAAGGCTGAGCAATTTCCACCACATTGAGTTTCATATTAGAAAGTGAACATTTCAAATGATATACATCTCCTTGTGCTGGATTGTCCCAAGAAAAGTGGGACGGGAAAGAAAATTGATGTGAGAATTCAGTGTGTTGATGAATTATATTTAACTATAAAAATAATTTTTTAAGGTAGTGAAAATAGCTATCTAAGTGGCCTGAAATAATCTTCATGAATTCACCTTGGTCTAGAAGAAGGAAGACAACATCATGGTCCCTTGTTCAGAAGCTCCAAGTTAACAACTCATGCTTTCCTTACTAAGAAGCTATACAGTTTCCAAAGGACATACTCACAGAGCAAGCTAGTAAGAGTGTTCAGAGAAGGGAAGATGCCAAGCAAACTGCAATTTCTGCCAAAGTCTCATTCAGAAGCTGTTCCCACTGGGGGAACTCAGGAACATAAATTCTACCTTAAAGCATGGCACAACTCAAGGCTACAGGGCTGGGTTTTCATCTCACACATCACTGACTTGCAACTGTGGTGGAGAGGAGGGAAGAAAAATAAATAAGTTCCCAGGTGCTTTTGGTTCTCTGCTCATAGGAACTGCAAATTTTCTCCAGCGACCCTCAGACCCCTCTATACTAGGTTGCATTAGCAGGCTGTGAGAAGCAAAATGACTCAAAAGCTAGAGGAAGAGTTTATAGAATGGTGAAAGAGAATTCCAAGAGATTTGAATGGATTGCCAATGGTATTACTACATATATTCAGTACACAGACCATTTGGTTTAAATAACAGGCACTCAATAGGTCTTACATGTATTTTTAGGATAAATAAAATATCTGCAGTTTATGTTGGAAAGTAAAGTGTCTGTGACGGTGACTTTCATGTTTCAGTTTGACTGGGTAATGGACTACCTAGAT
This sequence comes from Tupaia tana, assembly GCA_026018925.1. NCBI lineage: Eukaryota > Metazoa > Chordata > Mammalia > Scandentia > Tupaiidae > Tupaia > Tupaia tana. The sequence continues at coordinate 110,118,906 of JAKSZU010000003.1, forward strand.
GTTTGGTCAACAGTATTCTCTGTGTATCTGTGAGGTAGTTTTGAATGCTATTAGTATTTAAGCAAATTGAATGGATAACACATATCACCCTCTCCAATGTGAGTAAACTTCACACAATCAGTAGAGGACTGAATAGGACAGAAAAGTTAAACCCTTCCCCCCTTAGAGAGAAAAAAAAAACCCTTCCTTCCTAAGACCTTCTAAATAAGATAATAGCTTCTTCTCTGAGTTTGAATTGAACTACACATTAGCTCTTTCTGGAATGATCCTTCTGGTCTTCCAATTAGAATCATATCATTGGCTCTCCTTGCTTTTATGTCTTTGTACTCTATAACTACACCATCAGATCACTGGGATCTCCAACTTGCCAACTCACCCTGCAGATCTTTTGATTTGCCAGACTCCATAACTGTTTGATCCAATTCCTTGTAATAAATCTCTATGCCAATTCCTTATAATGCACACTCACCCATACATAGTTAGTGCTGGACCTCTGGAAGTTCATGATGAATACAAGATAGGACCCATGCTAATATGTATGAAAAATCTGAAGGACACCTATCATCTGGCTCCTGAATGCTACATGTATGCCTTACTTGAGGAGGTGCAGATAAAAGATGAACCCGCCATAGTTTTGCTGTGACATGGGCAGAGGAGGGTAGTACCTCTATCAACAGCCACCAGCCTGTGTTGATGACAGGACAAAGACAAGACTCCTAAGTGGAAAATGTAACACAACTACTCAGAAAACTTTTGATTTCTTATCCAAGATCCAAGGAACTGAGAAGGAAAGATAGAAGCAGGTATCAAATGAATATCTCTAGGGTCACATTATGTATGGTCCCTGTGAAAATTCAGATAAATGGTAGAGGATACAGGAGAGAATTACTCTCCACAGGAGAAAAGAGGAATGGTGATAGCAGTGAAGAAGTCCTGCAATTATATCCATAACCTTAGGAACAGTAACAGTCATAGAACAGTCTCAGGGTGGTTACCCCCAAGACACTTTCAGCTTTTTTTTTTTTTTTTAATAGGTTTACTTTTTTTTTTTTTTTTTTTTTTTTTTTTTTTTTTTTTACCATACGGCACCTGCTCTCACCAGAGAGAGAGAGAGAGAGAGAGAGAGAGAGAGAGAGAGCAAGCACTAAAGTGAGAAATCACCCCCCGGGAGATGGTCACACCACAATCTCTTCTCCTCCATTCTCCTTGGAATTGGAGCAACATGTACATGTGGCTGGCATGAGTTTCAAGCCACTGCGACCAGGATTCCACCTGTGGGTGGCCATGTGGGAATCAATGCCTTAACCACCACACCACCTGCTGGCTCCTCTGCCAGCTGTTCTTATAGAGTCATGTTGATGCTGGCGATGTCTGTACCTGTTCCTAGCCCACTGTCACGGCAAGTGAACTAGCCACTGAATAAACAGACATGGCAAAAAGGTATTGAAAAGTCCATATGTGTATGTGTGTAGGTGAGCATGCATGCATATGCATGGGTATGTGTGTGTAGGTGTATGTGTAGCTATAAGAATGGTGTTCTAAGAAGATTTGGGGGGATAGAGATACCCCAAAGATGTTAGCTATAGAAGAAAATGCAAGAGAGAAAACTCTTTTCCTTGTTTTGTGTTGTTATTGTTTGTTATTGTTGCTGTTTGTATAAAAGAAAGATAGCAGTAGAAGAATTAATTCTAATTTACTAGAATAAAATTGGAATTAGAATTTTTACAGCTGGACACTGAAAAAGAACCAGCCCTTCAAGACTTGCTGAGTCATTACACGAAAGGAAGAAAAGAAAGTGAGGGTATGCCTTTTTCAATCTACATTGCACCAAATTCTGCATCACATCCCACCAGAACATTTCTCAAGGCTGTAATTTGCACGGTAGGAAGGTCTACCTGAAGCCATCAAGCAAGACCTTCTAGAAGTCGATATCTATTCTCTGTACAGTTGGTCATTAAGTATATTTTCTCATTTAGGAAATATTTTTCTGGATAATTTGCTTAAGACCAAATACTTGAAAAGAAGTGTTTCAATCTTTAACCTTCTCTTCAACATCTCCCTCTCCCTTTGGAAGACCATCTTACTGGTAATCTTTGCTGTTTGGGGACCAGTAAAGATCTACTCATTTCTTTTTCTTTTTTTATTTGGTAGAGGTTTTTGCTATAGGGCATGTGCACTCACCAGAGAGACAGAGAGACAGAAAGCGAGAAATCACCCCCCAGGGGGATGGCCATGCCGCAATCCCTTCTCCTCCATTCTCCTCTTGGGATCTAGGGCATACACACACATGCCCGGCATGAATTTAAGCCATCAGGTCCGGAGCTTGAACCACGGTTGACTATATGGGAGTTCAGCGACATAACCATTACGCTAACTGCTGGTCCCTAAGATCTACTCATTTCTTTACCATGGATGAAAATGTGTTTTTCCAAGAGAAGTCACTTATGGGTTTTCACAAATCCTTGAGCCACGGTTGATCCATGTCCCTTTGCATATAGGACCTGAAAAAACAACTGCCAAATGAGGTGCAGGCTTGAAAAGGTATCTGTCTGTGTGTAGTAAAACTAGGACAAACAAAATGTCATAATACAAACTTTTTCTCTAATCCCAGGTGGCCTCCTGCTCTTCCTGCCCAGACTCAGCTGCTGGTCCTGCTAGTGACTACAGGGGTGAAATTGGTTTGAGCTAAAGTGATGAACCCCACACAGACCTTGCCAGTCCCTTCACACACAGACTGCATTCTGTTCCTACATTTCCTGCAACCCAAGCTGATAAGCTCAGAAAGTCACTAAAATTTCCCTCCCACCTCACCCACTTCTCACCAGAGAACACCACTTCGGAAAACAGTTCAACACCCTCTGTCATCCCTCAAAAAAATGTGATCTGAATTATTCTCCTCTACTTTGGGAAATTCTTTTTAAAAATTATTTTATTTAACTTTATTTATTTATTTATTTTAATTTTATCAGAGAGGGACAGAGTGAGAGAGAGAGAGTGAGAGAGAAGGCAAGCTGCCGGGTCTGAGACTTGAACCATAGTTGGCCATGTGGTAGTCCAGCACCCTTAACTACCATGCCACTTGCCAGCCCCTACTTTAGGAAATTCTGTACTATCACTGGTAATTCTGTAATCCCTGTCTATTTAGTTTGGGTACTGTGTCAGTCAGGGTTCTCTGGAGGAACAGAATAAGTAGATCAGTAGGTAGATAGATGATAGAGAGATGATAGATAGATAGATAGATAGATAGATAGATAGATAGATAGAGATACATACTGTGGGCCAATATCACTGACCCAGCTTGTTTTTTTCTTGTTTTCTTCTATGATTTCTGTCATGACATATTACTTCACTTTTGTGAAACTTTGCTTTTGATGGGACAACTCCTTAGTGGTCCTGTTGAGAATGGGAAGAATGAAGAGATTCCATGATTTACTCTTTGATTGCCATTTGAACAGAAAGAGCTCCAGAGAGAGGACAGTGGACAGCTTTAGACAGAGTTCCTGACTCTGCAGCAGGACTTTATTAAACATACCACAAGTATATGAGAAAGTAAATTTCTGTAGATAGTTCTACATTGGGAAGCCATAATCTCTGATTGTTGTTGTTCTAGTTTGTTTTGATGCTAGTAACAGAAAGTACCTGCATATTGGTAATTTGAAAAACAGGCTTATTCAGCTCATGGTTTGAAGGTCTGAGATCCAGAAGCCACATTTGGTGAAGATCTTACTGCAGCATCACAACCTGGAGGAGGGTAAAAGTGCATGCATCTGTATCACAGGTCTCCTAACGGGGCTCCAAGGAGTAGATCATGGAAGCCCCACCTTAATGTCTTTAATCACAATCTCCTCTTAAGGGCCCCACTTTAGAATACCATAGTTGGATTATATTTTCACTCTATTAATCCCATTACAACCACAGCTCAACACATGAATTTTGGGAGCATGTTCTATCTATAGCAGTTGTAGCTTTGAATTATTGATACCTCTTATGGACATCAGCATGGGAAATTTCTCTACGTATGGAAAATTTTCTACATGTGAGTATTAAACAAGAAAAAACTAAAGTTCTAAAGCTCAAGTCTAAAATAAATAATATTATTAACATTTTGACTTTTTAAAAGTTTACTCTTTGGGACTAGCAGATGATATAATGAGTGTGTCACTGGACTCCCACGTAGTCAAACAAAGTTGAGTCCTGGACCTGGTGGTTTAAAACACATGCCAGGTGTGTGTGCGTGCATACCCAAGATTCTGAGAGGGGACTTGAGGAGAAGGGATTGTGGCATGGCCATCCTCCCTTGGGGATCGTTTCTCTCTTTCTGTTTCTCTGTCTCTCTCTATCTCTCCAGTGAGTACACACACCCTATAGCAAAAATCACTCAAAAAATGGTTTACTTATTTATTTTTATCCATGAGAAAGAGAAAAAGGGAGAGAGACAGGAATCCTCAGTAGATTCCTCACAATAGTATCTACTCACAGTCTCACGAGGATGTGTGGTTTCAGGAAGGGGCCAGGACACAAACCCAGGACTTTCCCCATGCGGGTCCAGTTGTGTTGCCATTGCATTACCACTTGGTCCAACATATTGATATGGCATCTGAATCTGAGTTAATTTTATTTACTAAGCATATTGATTATCTTAAGTTTATTTATCTTATGTATACGAGAGAGAGAAAGAGAGAGAGAGAAACTCCCTAACAGTGTCTGAATGCTGTGATCCACCCACAATCCTCAGCCAGCTTGTATCATGGGCAAACCTATACCCAGCATATGTGGGGAGGTCTCAGGACCAGAACGTAGCCTCTTCCTACTGAATTGCCTCACAATGTCATTTTTTTACTGTTTACTACTGCCTAGTCCCCCATGCCTATCAATTTTCAAATCTTTTTTGGAATATATTTCTTCTGAGATTCCTCCAAACTATTAAAATTCAATTCTTGGTCTTCATAGCATTTCCCTGTGAGATACATATTCTGAATTCCAATGTATTCCAGTTACTCAAAATGCTGTGTTTTGTTGATCTAAATAAAGGAGTGATCCACAGAAAATAGTAATAACACAAATTAAGGTAGAAAAGTAGTCAATGATTCTGTATCTTACGGTTGAATGCCAGTATACAGAATAACTATTTTCTTTTTACAAAGAGAAGCGCTTTACTGATAATCATATAGATTCATTTTTTGTAAAAATCCAAGTGAACAAGTACTAATAGAAGATAATTTCTATAGGTTCATCATGTCTAATGCTTTTGTTGAGATTATTTTCTTATATAGGGAGGTGTTGATTAAATAACTAATAATGTACCCAGGTAGTAGAGAAATGCAATCAGTGCTAATGTTGACTAAGCATTTTCTGCATCCCAGACCTTGCCAAGTGGTTCATTTGTTAACTCTTTCATCCCTTTAGAAACCTTATTAAGGATATGCTAGCATTATTTAGCTTTCTGTACGCTTTCTTTTGAATTTTTCTATAAACAACAAGATGGAAAGGAGAATGTTTGTTGATTCAAACCATGCCTCTAAGGCTCAGGGCTCTTCCTTTAACATCAGAAATCTCTCCACAGGGGGCTGGGCTGGATTTGGTGAAAATGGCTACACTGGGAGTCTGGTTATCACTGATGGCTTAACTTTCCATGTCTCCATTAGCACTAGCCAATTTGATAGTCAATATACTAAGTAACAGAAGTGAAATTTCTGTGGTCATCAACTTGAATGTTTAAAATGGGGATCTCAGTACAAATGTGACACTCAAGATATGAGGATTAACTAAAAATGTTCCCCACTCTTACAGAAACAGGGTATAATGATCTAATAAGGCTTAATACCTGTCCATTTAGTTTGGGTACTGTGTCAGTCAGGGTTCTCTGGAGAAACAGAATAAATAGATCAGTAGATATATAGATGATAGATGATAAATAAACAGATAGAAATTTAGATCATCATAGATATGTGACTCATAGAAGATAAGCAAACAGATAATAGATGATAAATATGGTGAGAATGAATGAGAGAGAGAGAGAGAGAGAGAGAGAGAGAGAGAGAGAGAGAGAGAGAGATTTACTTTAAGGAATTAACTCACTTGATTGTGGAGGCTCAGCAAATCAAAATCTGCAGGAAAGATCTGAAGCTGAAGAGCCAGGTAAGTGCCATCACCCAAGGCTAGCAGCGGACTATCAGCAGAAGTCTTTGCTCAAGCGTAGTCAGTCTTCATTCCATTTAGCCCTTCAACTTACTGCATGAGGCCCATCCACATTTTGAAGGGTAATCTGTTTTACACAAAGTAGATATATACGTATACATTTTTCAGAAAAAATTTGTTTTGCTATAGGACATTTGCACTTGTCAGAGAGACAGAAAGCAAGAAATCATACTCTGGGGGAATGGCTATGCCACCATCCCTTCTGTTCTCCTCCTGGGATTCTGGGCACACATGCATACATGCCTGGTGTGAGTTTCAAGCCACTGGGTCTGGGAATCAAACAACGGTCAGTCACGTGGGAGTCTAGCATCCCGACCACTATGCCATATATATATATTTTTATATATATGTATGTGTGTGTGTGTATATATATATATATATGTGTGTGTGTGTGTGTGTGTGTGTGTGTGTGTATGTGTGTGTGTGTATAATATATCATCCAAAAGACATCTTCAAAGAAACACCCAGAATAATGTTTGACCAAATGTGTGAACACAATGACCAAGTCAAGTTGACACAAGAAATTAACATTACAAGACGTATCTAGGTATCAGATGAGAGGCTTTCTGCTTTACTGCTTCTGAATCCAAGAAAAACAGAATCTCAAATATTGCTGAACATTATTTGCATTATCTTTGTGCAAAATTATGATTGTTGCATATGAAAGAACAGACTGTTGGCACTTTGCAATATGCATACTTATGTGATCCAGGTGACATGAATTGTTTTATGTCTGCTTGGCAATAAAATATGTGGTATATGCTGCACAGAAACATTTAAATAGAGAGATTTTCTCTTCAATCTGAACGCGAGATTGTGCATATCCCATTATTTACTAGGAAACCCAAGACTTATGTTACTAAATTTGGTTTTAGAGAGTTTCTAATACTTACAACCATTTCACTGATCTAGCAAATGAGGCTAGAAGATTAAATACTTCAGTTGATGTATAAAATTAATAAAAAGAAACAGCAAGATTTTAAAAGTAATTGTAAGCTCTAACAACTGCAATTTATTGATTGATTGATTTTTAGGTTTTCGCCATGAGGTCCTGTACTTGCTGTAGAGAGACAGAGAAACAGAGAGAAAGTAAGAAATCATGGCAATGCCACAGTTCCTTCTCTTCCATTCCCCTCTTGAGAATTTGGGCACACATGCACATGTGCCTGGAGTGATTTTTAAGTCACCTGGTCTGAGAGTCAAACTGTTGTTGGCCATGTGGAAATCCTGTGCCTTAACCACCACACCACTTGCTGGCTCAGCATCTGCAATTTCATCACAGCCATAGCAGGACTACATTTCATAGGAATATATATATAGACAATAGAAAACACTCAATAGCTATTAAAAATATAATAGCAAATTACAAAGTTTTATTAAATTAAATAGGGAAATAATTGAGAGACATTATCACTGCACTCAAGGGATTATAATATTTAAAGCTATTTTCCTCCACTATATATCCTAAATTTATAGGAGACATGTATTTCTTCTAACATCAGCATCTCAAAGAGAAATTACCTTAAGCATAAATTAAGGTTGTAGCTCAGTTTAAAACATGTACAAAAGTGGAGCCATAAGACTCCACTTTTTGTTTTAGAAGGAAATTTCCAGAATGAGCAAGAAGATAAATAGCTAGTGTGGTGGCTTTTTTTCTTGGGTAAAGTTTTGATTAATTACTCCAGAAGTTCCATTTGAATATTTCTACCATGAGAAGAACTACATTTTCTAAGATAAATGTTTAAATATTTTCTCCTGGAAATAGCCAATAGTCTAACAGGTAATTACTACTTGTTTTGTTATAATTTGGTCCTCATAGACCTTAGAGATCTCAGGGCTGGAGAGAACCATGAGTATCCCTTGACCTTGTGAAGATTCTGTCACTCTAGCCTTAAAAAGCATATAGGGGGACCAGCAGTTAGCATAATGGCTATGTCGCTGGACTCCCACGTAGTTGACCGCAGTTCGAGTCCCGGACCCGGTGGCTTGAAATCACACCAGGCGTGTGTGTGTGCGTGCCCAAGATCCCGAGAGGAGAATGGAGGAGAAGGGATTGTGGCATGGCCATCCCCCCTGGGGGGTGATTTCTTGCTTTCTGTCTCTCTGTCTCTCTCTGTCTGGCAAGCACACGCGTTCTATAGCAAAAATCTTTTCAAAAAAAAAATAAAAAGCATATAGGAAGGTTCTCTCCAGTATTAGCTTAGACAAAGGCCATGGTTATAGAAAAATATCTTTGTTAAATGGTTTATTGTCATTCAGCTGAATTTCAAGGGCATACAATATTTCCTCCAAGTTTTAATTCAAATTTACAGAATAATATTTATGGTAGTCATAAAGGTAAGTTGTTACTCTAGAACATGCGATTTGTCACTTGTATTTTTCAATCTTTTGTTGACATATAGAACACATTTCTCATGTGCCCATAATTGCATGACCTTAGATCCACTTCACATAATTGTATGCTAAGCAACCTAATTCTATTACATGATAAATTATATGAAAAAAGTAAGAAAGCTTTCCATGATAGATAACAGCATTTTTGACCTTGACTTCTACTACGTAGTTGCAAGGTGTAGAATAATGCCTTGATTTCATGATGTGAATCTTATTTACAATTACTTCAAATGGAACTCAATATCATTATTCTAGATTTATATTATGCTTATTCATTTTGGCATTGCTTCTCTCATTGTTCGTATTCATTTTTTGTCTTTAAAAGCTTTTGTAATTGGCATACCAAAAAGTCACATTTGTGGCGTACAGTTCTATGAGGTGCTATAAATCTGTAGGTTTGCTTCACCAGCAACACAGAGAAGATGTAGAACAATTCAGCACCCCCAAAATTTTTCAGGCAGGGCCTTTTGACTCCTGTCAACCACTCATCTATTCTATTTCCTTGTGTGTGTATATGTGTGTGTGTTTGTACACACTCACATATATGTGTGCACACACACACACATATGTGAGTATATATATATATATATATATATATATATATATATATATACACACACACACACACACAGAGATTTTTTTCATTTTATAAGTGCTTTTTGTGTTTTTAAATTTGCCGTGGAGCATATGCACTAGCTGGGGAGAGAAGGAGTGAGAAAAAAAGGAGTGAAAGAAAAACACACCTCAGGAAGGATGGCCATGCTGCTATCCCTTCTCTTCGTTTCTTCTCTTGGGATTTTGGACACTCATACACACATACTTGGCATGTCTCTCAAGCTACCAGGTCTGGGACTTGAGCCATTCAGCCAGACATGTGAGATCCAGCCACCTTAACCACCACACCACCAGCTTGCCCTATAATTGCTTTTAATATTATGTTACTTAAAATTCTTCTGGCTGGCCCTCCTGCCCCTGGATTGCTAATAAGGGTGAGATTTAATCATAATTGACTTGAAGTATTGTGAATTACATGACCATGGACAGTATTAATAAATTAAAAGACTTCTTACGTAAAAGTAAACATGAGATAATCTATTAGCAAAATCTGAAAAAAAAGCCATGAGTTATTGCCACTACTTGAGAGGCAGTGGATTGGACTCTGAGTGGGAGCGATGGTGGGTTTGGAAAGAAAACACATACAGAAACACAAGTAGAGAAAAGCGAGGATCAGGCAGTCCTGCCTTTTCTGATGGAGATCCCACTGGCACTGAGCCATTCTCAGGTTTATTCTTTTATAGGACAAAGGGGCAAAGGGCGAAAAAGGGGAAGGAGAAGTGAAAAGTAAAGTATTATCAACTGCAGCTTGTGTTTCTAAACTAGTCTCCCTGTCCCTCCGACCCCTCTTCTCTTACTGAAACATAGTTTTCTTTAACTTCTGCTGGCTGTGAGCATGGATACCACAGAGCTCTTCTTTGGCTTTGCTCCTCTTTAAAGGTCACCCTTGTTTAGCTCAGATGAGGTCACTCCCTATGGGTTATGCTAAAGCATTTCCAAAGGCAAGGAACAACTATTTCCACTGAATGGAATTTAAAATGACCGAGAGAGAAAAAAAAAGAGAGAAGGAAAAAGAGAGAAGAGAATTGTAGCTGGGCAGTGAGCTGATTGTAGTGGACTTATCAGGAATAAATTGATAAAATCTTAAACTGAATATGGAAAGAGGACTTATGCCAGCACACTTGTAAGTAAAAGATTATTGTAAGAATAAGATAAATGAAGAAATTGAAGATCTAGGGGCCAGAAGGTGATGTTAGGGTTAATGTGACTGGATCCCACATGGTTGACTGCACAGTTCGAATCTCAGACCTGGATGCTTGAGGAATATGCTAGGTGCATACCCCAAATCCTGACATGAGAAGGGATTGTTGCACGACCATTCACCCTGGGTGGGGGTGGGTAAGTGATTTTTCACTTTCTCTCTCTTTGTGTCTCTCTCTGGTGAGCCCATTTACCCTATTCCCAAAATTAAAAAAAAAAAAGATAAGATTAAAAAAAAAAAAAAAACTAAACAGGAATTAAAGGCCTTTTCCAGAGCACTATTGTATTGCTACTTAAAAATAAATTTAAAAAGAATATATTTAAACCCTTAAGCTGAATATAATGAAAGTAAGTCCAACTTAAAAGTTTTCTAACTTTTATTTCAATTAAAATGAAGATATGCAAATATTTTATTTCAAATAGGGGTTCATAAAATATGTTAGTCAGAAGTCAGATGGGGGACTTCAAAATGTAAGTAAACAGAACAATTATTTGTGGATGATTTTTCCTTTTGCAGCCTAAATTTAAATTCATCTACTCTTTTTTTTAAAGTCAGCAGGTGTATAAACTTGCCAGAGAGAGAGAAGAAGAAGGAGAAGGCTTCCTCCAGAGGGGTATGGCCATGCTGCAACCCCTTCTCCTCCATTTCTTCCTCCTGTCAGGATTTGGGGCACAATGCACATGTGCCCTGCATGGTTTTCAAGCTGCTGGGGTCAGGATTATAACTGATCTTCCATGTAGGCTCCAGCTCCCTTAACCTCTAGGCTGCCGGGCCAGTCCCAATATATACATTTTAACGGGACCTAAGTAGGAACTGTTCATCTGTCTTTTGCTCCAAAAACTTATTATATTGAAGCTCTAGTGAGAATATGCTCAAGGTTTAAGGGAGGCATCCATAAAGTTCACTTTTGGAGCTTCTTGTCTGTAGCCTGAGCTTTCAAATACAACCCAGAAACTTCAATTTTCTGATAATCTTTAGTTTGATAATAAATAATTTATAGTTGAAATATATAAAGATATCTCTAAAACCATAAACAATAATTCACTGGGTATAGTTAAAAAAAAAAAAAGCCAGCCATCATCTCATTTTCAATATGGTTGAAATCTACAATATCCATACCAACAATCCTTGTAAGATTTTGTTTCGGTGGCACATAGAAATTTTGCAGGTTAATAAATGAATAAATTTGTCTATACTCACAAGTAGATAAAATGGAAATTTAAGAAAGAATAACCTATATAAATTCAATAAGCAAGCATTATAAATTACTTTCTTAAATCAAAATCTAATACTCTAAGCTGTGCTTTATATTCTGTATGGTAATTAATATATAATATATTGAATATATTAAATTAAATCTATACAGTGTGATAGAGTAATTATAGAGTTTTCAAAAAACTACTTTAGATTTAATATTGAAAAAGTAGAAAAAGGAATGTATGCTCAATTTATATAAGACATATTTTATTCTGTTTTTATTGCAAAATAGCAGTAAACAAGCATTTATTGTCAATATTCAGTGGACTTTTTGTTGCTTATACAAATTGTTCTGAGACTGTATTTCAAAGTAGTGGGATAAAGAAGCATTTTACAATAAATGTTTCAAAGTAATTCTCTAAGCCCATAAAATCAAATTTAGTGTTTTTTTTTTATTATTATTATTTCCCCCTCCATTTCAAGTACAGTAAAATATACCCTTGAGCTACTCTTAGATTTGGCCTGGTCTAAAAACTTCATGATAAACTTTGCAAACATTAAATTATAAAGCATGGGCATCTAAAATTAAATCTCTGGGTAAAACAATTTCTATGGATGTGTTTGTGTACAGCTCAGGCTACGTGCTCTCATGTGTATTCACACACACTCATTGCCGCTGGCCTTTTTGAAGATCGGATTTATATGAAATACTTAAAAAACACCACACTATGTAAAGAAATATCTGTTACAGGAATTTCTAATGATGAATGAACAGTCATAGAAGTAGAAATCACTTTTATCTTTACAAAGTGCAAGATAGATTATAGGAGATTTCAAAAAAAATCACGGAGACAATGGAATTAAAGAATAAGTTTGAATTTGGTGCAAAAAATAAAATCTATACTTTTTTGTAATAAGAATTTTCCATAGACTTTTGATGGTCCTTAGTAGAATGTCTTCCTAAGAGACAGTGGTCACTGAATGAGGAAGTGTGTCTGTTCTTTGCTAATCCATGCACAGCTGAGATAAAGTACTATTTCTTCAGTAACATGACCCTTCCTAAAAACACTATTAAATTTGTGTCTCTTAATTACATAGACATGACCCAAGTGTTAGCAATACTGCCTATTGGAGAGCAGTTTATGTGCAAGGAGGTTTTCCTAGTTACCAGAGAACCCTTTAGAAGTGAATAGTGAGGTGACATTAAGCAGTGTTTACCCTGATTGTCCCCAAGGACCAGAGGGGCTCTTTCCAGACTGGCTTTGCAGGATTCACCTTATTCCCACTTTACCCTCTGGGCAATGTCTATAGAGAGTCTTCCATTCTGGGACCAGGAGATGGAGTAATGGTTTCATCACTGGACTCCCACAGAGTCGACCATGTTTCCAGTCCTGGATCCAGCACTTTAAGACTCACGCTGGAAGTATGTGCATTTATGCCCCAAATCCCAAGAGGAAAATGGAGGAGAAGATATTGTGTCACGGTCATTCCCCCTAAGGAGGGATTTCTCACTTTCTGTCTCTGTCTCTCCAGCAAGTGCACATGACCTATAGCAAAAACCTCTCTCTAAAAAAAAAAGAAAGTCTTCCATTCCAACAAATATGGAAATACCCCAAATTAAATGGTGTCCTATACATAGGAATGATATTATTTAATATACTAATATGATCCCAGAATCACCAAAATGGGCAATATGTTATTATGAAATAAATTAGAGAGCTTATGTTAGGAACCATTAAGTGCTGTTCTCATGGAGACTGGTGTTCCAAGATATTTTTGAGCAGATGAACTGCCTCATATGCATCACAACATGAAACTGGTGGCTAACCCTTGCAATAATGTTAGGTGATATTCCAGAGGCCCCAGGAAGCATGAGATAACGTGCCAAGGATGTACCATGGGACCTTTCCCCACATATGTTTGGGAGATCTCCTCTGAGCTTAGTCCACATTTGGGAGAACAGACGTTTTGGACTTGTTTTCTTACGACTATTAATTATGTACACTTATTTCATCAATTGCCTATTCATGAGCTTTCCTCAAATTCTGTTCAGATTTTTATTTCTCTGATTATTTACTCTAAACTATTAAGTTTGTTTAAGCTTTGTTTCACATACCAATTGTCCATGTCTTTTTAAGGACCTTACAATTTCATTGTTTTTGTTTTTCACAATGCAGAAGTTAGTAAATTTCAGGTACATGACTTTTCTTTTCTGCAAGGTTTTTTTTTTTCTTTTAATGTTCATCATAATGAGGTCTGCCTTTTCCCAAGGCTATGTAGACATGGCTGTGTAAATATTTTCTTCTACCAATTTCTTGCTTTTACATATTGTATAAAAATAATCCATTTTATGTAATAGGCTTTTCTTTGTTTCTATTTATTGTCTATTGACAAGTCAGACAAAAACAAAGAAAATGATAAAATTGATCTTTGCTACTATGTTTTAGTTGTACTTTTTTAATTATTTCAATTTCTTTTATACATGAAATCACATATGTCAGTTAGCTTCCAACGTGAATTTTCCCACATGTATACATTTCTCACCAGTCCAGTTGAGAATATTATACACGTTATCTTCAACAGATAATAACCCATTTCTTTGTCCCATAAATGCCTTGCCTATCTATTTTTGTCCTTAAGGTCCTTCCTCATACTCTTGTACTTCACCCACCCTCTTCTTGCATTTTCATCATAGCCCTTGTCATTGCTTATATATTTCAGTGGTATCTTATTTGATATAATAGCTTATGGCTAACTGTGTGAGATGCACATCTTTTAAAGATTTTTTTCTTGAATTCAACATGATTTGATATACTTCCAAAATTTCAGTGCAAAGACAAATCTAGAATAAATTTGGTAAATTCAGGTGATGTATGAGAGGTATCAAATGTCAGTAAAATGCTACTAAGAGGGTTCTACAGTCTTCATTTAGATTATGAGGTCATTGTGTGGTTCAATCTTGTTTTTGTTTTCCTGACATGTCTGAGAGGATGTTAGAAATAATTTTCTCCATAGATTTTCAAATAAGGGTCAAATTTACAAACTATTTAAGGATATCAAATTCTCATGTTAATTAATTACTTGTTACTTACAGGCTAAGTAGTTAATCCATAGAATCTCTATTGTATTGAGGATTTTTGGAAATGTGACTATGAATGCATAAGCATTATGTGACTAAGTCCTCAGCATTAACTGAAGATTTCACAGTGTTCATCAGCCTTACAGTGGTTTCCACTAGTAAGTCTCTTCATGTTCACTGGATGACTAATAGGTCTTTAAACACTAAAACTAACTTTTTTACACAAAATGCTGTTAATAATTCCAACATGCTTTGGTCAGCTGTGGGCACAGAATTTAAGGCAGTTTTTCTGTCCCATCATCATTGCTTCATATTTCAGTATATTCCTGGATCATATCCTAGGAGACATCTCTCCTCCTCAATGAAGAAATTATAACTCATTTTCATAATTGAATAAATAAAGCATAATTACAAGCAAAGCAGCTCTAGTAAAATCATATGAGCTAATCAGGTGATGAACAGGTATTTATGGAATAACTTTATGAACTTACAGTAAAGTCTGAGTTCTTCTAAAGGTGACATCATGCCTGCTTTCCTTTGGAGAAAATATCACCATAGACACTGATCACTCAAAAACTAATAATAGTGTAAGAATATTAGACTGAAAAGTGCTATTAGGAAGTGTAACCAAAAACAAGCAAATTCAGACCTTCCCGAAAGGTCTGAATTTGAGCTTGAATTTGATTCACTTCAGTCAAATAAATGTAAAGTGTTCAGAGATTATCTGTCATTTCAGAACACCTACGGAGAGACCTGTATGGGCATGTCTTACACCCAAAGACAGAGACATGATTTTATAAGTGGTAATGCCAGCGCCTTCCCAGGGTATTACTGTCCTCTCTTTTCAAGTTACTTGATAAAATAAAACCAATAAGTTAAGGACTGATGGGGGTACCACAGCAAAAAAGAACTGCTGTGTGAGACTGACCTCCAGGGAAGGTTCCAGGTTCACATCTGGAGACCTTTCTGAGCATGAGTATGCCAGGCCCAGGATTTGGGACTTACTGAAACAGGGGGTGAGTCCCAACATCAAGACCCAGTAAGGGGTGCCATTTCTCTCTTTTTATGTCTCTCTGTCTTTCTCTCTGATGGAAGAAATAAATACATTAACCTTTAAAAAAGAGAGATAAATCACATTTTGGCATAGATATATCCATCATTTAACAAATATGCTTTACTGGAAATGGCAGTTACGGTTTTGCCAAAATGTATTACATTATGTCTTCATTCAGATCTTACAAAACAAACATTTCTATGTCTTTAAGAAAAAAAGAAAATTCGTCTATGTAGGGCCCATTCCATAGCTTAGCAGTTAAACATTCTGTAAAGGAAACCGAATCCCAGCCTGTAGGCTTGAAACTTATGCCCAGGCAAGGCTGTGAGCTCAGAATCCTGACAGGAGGAAGAAGTGAAAGAAAAAAAAGGATAGTATGATCAAACCCCACCGAGGGGCACTTCCTCTCTCTCTCTCTCTTCTCTCTGTGTGAATGCACACATGCTCTCTGGCAGAAAAAGGAATCAGTCCACATAACCTAAGAAGTAATATTGCCTGTTATGAATAAAATAGCAAAAACACTTAACATCTGAATATTCACACTATGTCTGAAAAATATATTGATGGTTGATAAAACAACACTCACATGTTACTTAACGACAGGGATATGTTCTGGGATATGTTCATCATTAGGTGGTTTCATCAAGCAAAAGTCATTGAGTGCACTCACACAAACCTAGATGGTATTGTCTACTACACACCTAGGAAGTATGGTACAGTCTATTGTTCCCAGGCTACAAACCTGCAGAATTTTTTATTAAACTAAATGTTGTATACAATTGGAACACACTGTAATTATTGTGCATCTAAAATTGTCTGAATATAACAAAGGTACAATAAACATAAAGTCTAAAAAATGATCTTATATTTTAAAATTAGAAATGAGTAACTACACAGGGCACTTACCATCAATGGACTCACAGGACTGGGAGTTGCTTTGGGGTGGGTGAGGCAGTGAGTGTTGAGTAGATGTGACATTTTGCACACCACCGTGGACTTTATAAACTCTGTACACTTAGATGACATCGAATTTATCTTAAACATATTTTTTCAATAATAAATTAGCTTACTATAACTTTTATAAACTTTTTTTGGAGAGATTTTCACTATAGGGTGCGTGCGCTCGCCAGACAGACAGAGAGAGACAGAGACAGAAAGCGAGAAATCACCCCCCAGGGGGGATGGTCACGCAGCATTCCCTTCTCCATTCTCCCCTCGGGATCTTGGGCATGCACGCACATGCGCCTGGCGTGAGTTTTAAGCCACCGGGTCCGGGACGCAAACCGTGGTCAACTACATGGGAGTTCAGCGACATAGTCATTACGCTAACTGCTGGTTCCCTTTTTATTTTATAAACTTTTTAAAAATTTAATTTAATACATTCAATCACTATACATCACTACAGCCTATACAGTGAATTTACCTAAAATGAATATACTTCACTCCACTCCAGTCGAAGATACTATACATGTTATCATCAACAGATTATCAGATAGTGTGAAAAGCGGATGGGAGAATGGAAAAGTGTGAGGAAAGGAATCAAGGAGAAAAATAGAGAGGCAAGACATTTATGAGACAGAAATGAATGATTATTTTATAAACTTAACTTTTTAAACTTTTTGACTCTTTTGTAGTTGAAAACATGGATGCATGTTTTTATTTTTTAAAAATAGTTTTTTCTCTATGCCCTTATTCTATAAGCTTCTATTTATAAAAATTTATTTTAATTTTTTTACTTTTTAAACTTTTTTGTTATCAAGACACAAACACAGGCATTTAGCCTAGGCCTATGCAGGGTTGGGATCATACACAGGAGAAAAGGATGTAATCAAGAGGTGTAGCAAGCTGAAGATGTGTGAGGCTGCTGCTGGCTTACTACGGAATACTGGTTATTGTTTTGTTTTCTTTTATGTCTTTTCTTCTTTTTTTATGTTCAATCACTATACATCTTTACAACATACAAAGTGAAATTTTCCAGCATGAATACACTGTATTCAGTCAAAGATATTTCCATACACATTATCACCAACAGGTAATTTTCCATTTTTGCGTCAAATATTTTGGTTTTAATCCCCTTAATTCCCTCCATCCTCCCCTCCCACTTCTTACCCTCCTCCCACACTGTCTCTAGTCTACACAGTTACTCTTCTTCCAGTCTTTCAGGTTCTGCGTAGAGTGCAGACATTCAGTGTGTATTAAGTGGGGCATACACTGCCTCTCTTTCATAGGCTGGCTTGCTTCACTTAGCATTAAATCTTATGTATTTGTCCACTTCCTATCACGATTCAGCAGTTCTACTCCTGGGTATCTACCCTAAGAATAAGAATACAGTCAGAAAAACACTCATATATCCGTGGTCATTGCAGCATTATTCACAATTGCTAAGACATGGAATCAACCCAAATGTCTAAGAGCAGATGAATTAATTGAAAATGTGTGGCATATATACATTATGAAATACTACTCAGTCATTAAAAAAAATAAATAAATAAAAGTAAGTCCCTGGCACAATTCTATGTTTACTGCATCATAGTAAACTTAAAAAAAAAAAAATAGGAGTGTAGTCTTAGATCCCAATAAAAAGTATAATGCAGTAAATATGCCATCTAATATCATGGTCATTTACTATTATTATCAAGTGTTTTGCACTGTATGTAATTATATGTGCTAGACTTTTACACAACCAGAAGTGCAGTAGTTTTGGTCACATCAGCATCATCACAGATACTTGAGTAATGCTTTGTACTACAATTTTAGATAGCTAAGATGTCACCAGGTGACAGGAATGCTTTAGTTCCATAATAATCTTTTGAGACCGTATTTGTATATGTGGTCTGTAACTGAGAATAAAACACTAGCATGTAGTGTGTGACTGTATTTATTAAATTACTAACTTTTCAGAAGTAGCAACTTGACAGCTATCCATTTTCATGGTAATTTTTGCATCAGAACATTGGATAATTGCCTACTTTTCTTCTTCATCATGCTTTGTAGGTTCAGCTATTTTACAAAGTTGGAAAATGCAAAAAAACCGCACTCATTGGTTGCAGAAATAAACCCTACCTCAACCAGATGAAGAACTCACACACTCTTTCTTCACTCTTCTTGTCTCTCATTCTTCTCAATGTTAGGAGCTATCAAGTCATTCAGTATAGTTATCAACTCAGAAAAGCAGAGGATGCAGAAGGCTACCCAGGAGCATATCCCCTAAAGATTCAGAATGGGAAGTAAGAAATTAAGGGCAAGGGACTCAGACCCTCAGTGAGTCTGAGCAGTGAACCTTTAGGAGCATGATCAAGGAAGGAAGCAAAATCATGGGACTTTGGGGAGATACAAGTGACTAAGGGACAGGAAGAAGTAATACAGAGACTCCTCCTCTTGATGACAGAAGGGAGCTAGATGCAAATTTTTTTTTTTTTAACTGTCTATCTGTAGCTGTTATGAGATGAATTATATCTCCCCAAAATTTATATATGAAAGTCTAATCTTGGAACTGAGTAAGGACCCCCTAATGTATTTTCTAGGGATCCTGAAATATGAAGTCCATTTACATTGTAATGGCCCAGAGTAAGGAGTAAGTCTTCAGACTTTTGGTTATGATAATGACCAACGTGGACCATGCATGAGGGCCATTTGACCTCTAAAACTGTCTTTTAAAGGAAATATAAGGTTTTCATTTCAATATATAAGATGTTTTATAGGCTGGAAACTGCCGGTTGTGAGCTCAAAGACTCCAAGCTGAATGGCTCCAGACACCTGAAGAGAAATTTGATTATCTAAGGCCTCACCAATCAAGAATGCCCATGAGATGATCACGCCCTCTTGAAACAATCACTGAACTGATCATGTGCCTAGGACCTCTGCCCCTAATTTTGTCCTTAAAGACGCATGTGGGGAACATCTCTGGGAGACAGGGAGACGGGTCTTTTCAGCATGAGCTGCCCGGTCTCCTTGCTTTGCGCTTTACAATAAAGCCGTACTTGCCTTCATCACATCATTTGCCTATGATTTGGTTTTATAGTGCTTGGGTAAGCGAACCTGATTTGAGTTCAGTAACAATCCTCAGTACTTTTGAATGAGAATGTATCTGGATATATGATCTTTACAGTAGTAATTAAGTGATAAAGAGCCCAAACTCAATTCAATTTGTGTCTTTATAAGAAGAGGTGATTGGGACACAGACACATATAGACGGATAACCATGTGAAAAGGTGGCATTTACCAGCCAAGGGAGACCACAGGGAGAAAGTGGCATTTACAAGTTAAGAAGAGAGGTCACCACAGATCCCAACCCTGCTTACACTTTGACTTCAGACTTCTAGCCTCCAGAATTGTGAAAAAATAAACTGCTGTTTACCCTCCTCTCCCCAGTCTATGGGGCCTCGTATGACAGGCTGAGCAAACTAACTGAATAGCCCTTCTGAAAATCTGAATTTGGGTCACAGTTTAAATGTATGATATTTACCAGCTATGTTTAATATTTGCAATCAGACTCCAGCCAAAATTAAAATAAAAAATACCTTAAAATAATGTTCTTTGAGGTGTGATTTCCTGAAAAAGAAAATGAATCATCTAGAAATATTATTTCTAAAGTGCACAGTATGTTTTTAATACTCAGTTATAGGCCCATCTAAGTATGCTGTTTACAACAACCTTAATTTAGCAATTTCATTTCAAGTCAGTTTTCAGTCACAGGCTATGGAGAAATAGGAAAATAATATTCTAGTAGTATTTTTTTAAGGACTTGACACCTCTTGCTAGAAGATTAAAATAGAAAAATGGAGAAACATTCACATAGTATTTCTATCATCAGAATTTTCATTTTAGTGAAGAGAAATGGGTATTTCCATTTACATCACTTATGAAGAGCTGAAGTGGCTGTAACAAAAGGAGTTTGATCTTAGTTCTCTAAAGTATAAGTTTCATTTTCCAAATTAAAAACAATCACTCTACAAATTTCCAAAGAATAGATGGCTGTTAGGCTAAGAGAAAATATGAATTAAAGAGTGTTGAGAATGTCCTCATGGCTAGAGAACTTTGTCTGTAAGTGACTGAAATTAACTCTTGGAACTGAGACTTGTCATCCATGTACTTATTCCCTCTTCCCTGTCCCACAGAGTACATCATTGTAGATATTCAAAGGAATCTTTGTCCTCTATTTATTCACCCCAAAAATCCTATAGAAGATGTCCAAAGATCCAGAGGCATGTCCCCATGGAAGGAAAACGACCATTATCTAAAGCTATGCCTGAGTTCTTTATTTTTTCCAACTAATTGCCATGACATATTTTAGCTTTCCTTTGAGGTTCAGTGTCAGGACTTCTGGCTGATACAACAGATGTTACACCGGCAGACATGTTTAATTTCTTTAAATAGATGAAATCTAAAACATTCCATGAAGATGTACTTTTCTCATGCCCTTGTCTCAGCACACATCAAAGCTGCAAATAATCTACCATCAACTGCAGATAGTCAAGATGCAGAAAGCATCTTAACTCCATAGTAGGTGGAAAGAACATAAACTCTACCAAGCTCACCAACTTTCAGCAAGCCTTCTTATTAACAGAGATCAAGAAACCTATGCTGGCCTGGGTTTTCAGGGCCATTGTTTTCACATTTCATGTGGCCAATGGTGAACTATTTATTGTAGGCCAATAAAGTAGAGTGTATCATATCAACAGTAGTTATTATCATATCCATCTGATTGTTCTCTGAAAAGATATCTTTATTTATTTTTAATTGCCAGGGAGCACATATACTCACCAGAGGAAGATATACACACAGAATGAGAGAGAGATCAAGAAAGCAGCCCCACAATCACACCACAATCCCGTCTCCTCCATTTCTTCACCCTGTCAGCATTTTGGGCACCAACACACAAACACACACACACACACACACACACACACACCCAATGTGTTTTTCAAGCCTCCAGGGTTTCGATTTGGACTGTGATAGAACATGTGGGATCCTACCTCTTTAACCAGTATGAAGCTGGGTCTAAAGAGCTATTTCTAGGTAGTATCTCTTTAACCACTAGGCTATGGAGCCTGGTCTCAAGATCTATCTTCTAGGTGGTATGCATGGAATAGCTGAAAGTATAACCATGTAAAGCTGGTGGTGTTACCTCTTTACAAACCTCACAGTGAGCAGGTGTGCTGTGATGTCCCTGGAAGTACAAATAACCGTGAGGTGTTTAGAGACTGTACTTGCCTTCCTAATTGCTCGAACTCATTATTCTTAAAGTAGCCCCCCTAATGCTGATATTATAATAGTCTTCTTACAAGGGAGAAAATTGAGGCTTTTAGGAGCTTAGATTTCCTTGCCCAAATGGATTCATGTAGTTAAGTCAGAATAAATTTCAGATTTATCCTACTATGAGATTATTTTTTAACTTTGAAAAAGTAGAGAAATTTATGCTTTGGAGTTTAAAAATTACAAGAAGAGAGAGCTCCAGGAGGCTAAAAAAAATGAAGAATGTTTTCCCTCTTATTTGTCTATAAGATGAAAATCCAGTTAAGTAGGTGTTAATCAGGGTTTAAATATTTTTGAAGATATGAGATATTTGCGCACTCAACCACTATTAATGTGAGCCATCAAAACACTTGCTGCAGTTTTACATCCTGTAAGTACATGTGACAACTTCTACCCACTGTCTGTGCTGTCACAGAAATTACCATGTGGAGCACCTGTAGGTGTTGCACAGCTTATTAAACTGTAATTGTGGAACTGTAATTACAGCAGATGCACTGCAATGTCTGCATTTTACAAAACAACTGCCCTGTAACCACAGAAGAAGAGCAAACTTCATGGATTTTCCTAGCAATGACATGATTCTATTAAAATAAAATATTGCTCGAGGTGCAAAACTCACTTTTCTGACAAATGTGAAAAATGATTACACTATCCATCATTTAAAATCAACACATTCATATTATAATCACAGCTGAGAAAAGAGGCCCAACTAGAAGGATAGTGTGTTAAAAACATCCTCTTTTGGTAGATATTTTTATTTATATATTACTTTATAGGTTGTGACAATTACTTCTGACTAATAAGTCAACTATATAAATATTCATGTTCCCAGGTAGCTTTTCTAAATTATTATTCCTGACTGGTAGCACAGATTTCAATCTATCCTTGAGATACACGTTGCAAAAGCAGACGAGTCTTCTGTCCAGGTGGGCCAGGCCAACGTCATTAAACCTGCTGACCAACCGTATCTGTGGGTCCCTTCAGCTGAACATACAAAGATACAGAAATTAGTTCCCTTAGAATCACATTTGCTGGGACCAGCAGTTAGCGTAATGGCTATGTTGCTGGACTCCCACGTAGTCGACCGCAGTTCAAGTCCCGGACCCGGTGGCTTAAACTCACGCCGGGTGCATGTGCGTGCGTGCCCAAGATCCCGAGAGGAGAATGGAGGAGAAGGGATTGCGGCATGGCCATCCCCCCTGGGGGGTGATTTCTTGCTTTCTATCTCTCTGTCTGTCTCTCTCTCTGTCTGGCGAGCGCACGCGCCCTATAGCAAAAACCTCTCCAAAAAAAAAAAAAGAAGAATCACATTTGCTGGGTCTAAAAGTAGTACAGAAGTAAAAAGCAAGGTTCTTTGAGGATGATCTCATGAGAAGGTCTGGGTTCACTCAACAATTGGAGATCTCCCAGAGTGTGATGGGTATGACTGTGCCCAGTGCTGCGCATCCTGCTGGGGACGTGGTTTCTCTTTCCTTCTCCTCTTGCCACATTCTCTGTTTCTCTCTTTCTAGCTCATGAAATAAATAAATAAATATAAAAACTTTTTTAAAAATCATATTTTCAGATGACCTTTATTCAACTAGTTTGCCTTATTTTCCAAAATATCCCACTTGCTTTCAGCATCCAGAGCACATCTTTTTCAGTACATGCCTATGTGTGGGGGGAGAGGGTGCTGATGATGTGATCGTTGTTACTTTAGGTTTCCATTAACGGAGAATTTTCTCCTTCTTGAGGCCGGCCTATCTCTCAGATGGGCATTCAGGAAAAGCATCTTCTAATGAGCTAAATCATGGCTTGTGTATTTAAATATTTAAAGTAAGTTAAACTATCTCATCATTGTCATCTTTAAGTTACAGGAAACATCGCTGAGAACTTCACCTGTTCTTTATCAAATAAACAACTTGAGGGAAATGTTTATCCTCGTGATATATAAATCTTAGTACATAAAGTTCATCTGGTGAAGCTGAAATGTGGGATAAGTCAGCAGAGACAGTCTGTCAAATTTTAGTATCATTTGAAGCACAGTAATTTGGAACAAAGAAACTCTGATTTCGAATGAGGAAATGACATTTTCAGAGCAGTGTTAAAACATAATATTGAGTAGTGTTTTCTTGTGAAAATCATTATTTTTTTCTAGAATTTCAGCTTTAAAATCTTTAAGTCAGAAGTAATAATTGCAGACAAATGAGAATTTTTCGAATTATAACTTTATTCCATTGTGTACATGAATAAATATTTTTAAGAACTGATAAATGAAATTGGATGAGGTTTACGTAAAATTGGAAGAAATTCATCAGATAGTAAGGTTTATGAGCTTGGAATCTAAAAGTGTAGATATCGCCTTGCCACAGATGCAAAAACTACACTAGATTCTGTAATGAAGATAATATCCTTGGTGCTACCCGCTTGAATTAAATTTATGGTGATGCAGAATCCATTAAAGGAACATTCTTTTTGAAATACATGAAGACTGTGAAATATCTTTATTTTTGACAAATTCCCTTCTAGTGAATGCATTCTTTCCAACACAAGCCACTAAATTTATGCCACCACTTCCTTTCCAGTTGGTTAAACAATATTACCTTTCAATTTGTGTCTCAACCTCTTACCATAGGCTTCCTGCCCACTCCTGTTAAATGAATCTTTCTAAAGTACCACCACAAGAAGCACACAAATCCACAAAACACCTTTTCATGGTTCACTTTTCTAATGGAAGTCAGATTCCATGGAAGGACCCAGTCATCAGCAAAAGAAAGCAAATCTCAACAATTTGTTAGCTGTGGATGTTGGATAGAGGACACTAACACCATTCACTTAACAATACTACCTTCCTGTTGGTCTTTAGAAACTGTAAAAGAATTCTTCTTTATTGTTTGTGGGTTTTTTTAGATGTTATCATAGAGTACTGCACTCACCAGAGAGAGAGAGAGAAAGAGAGAGAGAGAAGGAAATTGGTGGCCATGACACATTCCCTTCTCCTCCATTTTCCTCTTGGGACTTTGGGCATACATGCACATGTGCTTAGCATAATTTTCAAGCTACTGGGTCCAAGACTCAAACTGCAGAGTCAGCCATTTATGATTTAGCAAACTTAGCACTACCTAATGGCCCCAAGAAAATCCATTTTTAACTCCTAGGCTACAGGGAAGCACTGAAATTGTTTATTTTTTTCACTCTCTTCCTATGTTCTACTGATTTAGGTACACTACCTATGTTCTAGTTCTAAGCTTTATTTACACCTCTTTGCCTCTTACTATCATGCTGATCTTATACTAAAATCAATATATTTTACTTATAATTTTTATTAATATTTCTGCTGACAATAATCCTTATGCCCAAAGTGATTACCATTTTTAATCTGAAGAAAGACCAATTTTAGATTTATTTTCTTCCTGAACATTCCATTGATTCCACTTGTAAGATCTGCCCTACATAGAGGACATTTAACATAATAGTCACTCTTTTTCACTGATGCATATTCTGTCATGGCTGATAAAATTGTATGTACTTATTTCCTGTTCTAGGTAGACAGTGAAAGCAGCAAATTTGTCTTAGTCAACTGAATATCCCATACTCCAAGTCATAGTCAATAGACATCTAGTAATTCAAGAAAATATCTATTCTTTTAATTACTACATTGTCCAATATCTGTTTATCTGTATTTGTAACTAAATTTTTATCAATTTAACAAATCAATTCAATATTGAGCAACCACTAAATATGCCAGAAACTGTCGGGGGCACTAGGGATATAGCAGTTATCAAAACCAATGAAAATCCCTGCTATTATCAAGACAGACAATAAAAAGTCAATTAAATGTTGCACAGTACAAGGTGATAAATGCTGTGAAGGAGAATGAAGGTGGAAATGGTTGAAACTTTAAGTGAGACAGTCAGAATACATCTCAGTAGGATGATGATATCAGGACAAAGCTTTCAAATACGTGAGTCAGTCACACAGATGAAGAGCTTACTAATGCAAGGAATAGCAAACAATAAGACCCTAAGGTAGGAACAGGCTAGAGAACAAACAAAAGAGGGCATTCATCTGTCAGAAAAGTAATTATAGGCAGAATAGTTTATTCTTTGGTTTAATTTTTTTATTTTCAAGCCTCAAAGACCTTACTGAAATTTTAAACTTATACTCTGCACGAATGGGGAGAATTGGAGACATTTTATTAGATAAAGCTTTTGGTTTGAGTAGATAGTTAAAAATGATTTTATAATAGCAGTGTCCAGAAGTCCTGAAGGGGAAAATGAATGAGCGCAAAGAGATAGGCAAGTGGTGTCAGCAGGTGGTGTGGTGGTTAAGGCACTGGATTTCCACATCCGAGTTCAGTTCGAATCCTAGATCTAAATCTTGTTTTCTCACTTTTCTCCTCTCTCTCTCTCTCTCTCTCTCTCTCTCTCTTTTTCTCCCCTCTGGTGGCCACACATACCCTATGGTAAAATTTAAAAGTAGTAATAATAATAAACAGAATTAAATAAATAATTCTAAAAAAAAGAGATTGACAAGAAATTAAGAAGTCTTGGAAGGAATGGTCCAAATGTTGGATATAATTTTAGTGTAGATACTAGAGGATTTTCTAAATAATTGTATTTGGAATGTTAAAGTACAGAAGAAGTAAAAAATAAGTATGGGGGGGGTCAGTCGGTAGTGTGATGGTTAAGGTGGCTGGATCCCACATGGCTCACTCTGCAGTTTGAGTCCCAGACCAGGTTGCTTGAAAAACACACCATGGGCATGTGCATTCATGCCCAGGATACTGAGATGAAAATGAAGGAGAAGGGATTGTGGAGCAGCTGTCTCCTCTGGCTGGGGTTGAGGGTACAGTGCTTCCTCATTTTGTCTCTCTTGACCTCTAGTGAGCACACGTACCCTACGTAATTTTTTTAAAAAAAAGAACCTGGGTTTTTGTTTAAAAAACTAAAAGTATATAGTTTCACTGAGTAGGGAAGGTGTTTGGAGAGGAAAATGAAGCAGTTATGTTTGGTCAGTCCATTTAAATTTCTATTAGTCTTAGAAATTTTAAAGTTCATGGGGTTATTCAGCTAAGTGAATGGGCTCCTAGAATAGTGAATACTTAAAATCATAGGTATGAATAAGCTCACAAAAGAATGAGTATAGAGTGAGAGGATGAATAATTAGAAGACTAAACCTTGAGAGACTATCAGGTTTCAAAGATGAAGAAAGAACCATCAAAGAATCTAAGAAGATACTTAAGAAACAATCCATCAAGAGAGACTCATAGTCTCTGTAAGATGCTGTTCATAGGTTTAGCCAGAAGTTGACCTAAGTATTCACTAATGCTGATGTAGGGGCAGCTATAGAAAGACCCTGGAGGGCTGGGAGATTTCTTTAGATTTGGTGTTGGGGACAGAAAGAGGAGAGATGGACACAGAAAGCAGCGACAACTTTTTTGAAGAATCTCTACTTCAAGGATAGCATAGAGATTGGACTCTGCTTGCAGTGTTGGGATCAAGGGAGAATGTGACTTTTTGTCTTGTTTTGTTTTGTTTGTTTATTGGATAAGATATGTGGTCAGCTGTATATCGGCCCTCCAAGAACACCCATTTTCAATGCCAGGAAACTGAGAAATGTTATAAAGGAACTTAGCAGGTGTGATCAAGTTAAAGATCTTTAGCTGGAGAGATGATCTTGGATTATCTGGATGCACTCAGTGCAGTCACAGGACCACTTATTAGAAGGAGGCAGAAGGATAGGAGGCAGCAGGAGGCCAAGTGGCCACAGAAGCAGAGGCTGGACTCGTGTGAGAAAGAGGACATGAGCTAAATGTAGGCAGAACTAAATAGCCATTCCAATACCTGAATTTTAGGTAATACCTCCATAACAATAAGAAGATAATTTTGTGTTGTTTTAAACCTTGTAATTTGTTATAACAACAGTAGTATATTAATGTAAAAGACATACCATCAACATAACATCATTATACTAATATATTAATCCAATGAAGAAGGGCAAGTTAAGGAGCAAAAAAAAGAATGGAAAATGGCTACTTTGATGTTCTTAGTAAGAAAGAGCAAAAGGGGCTTTGTATTAGAAGAAGCATCAGCTTTTCCTACAAAGTTGGATACTTTATCCACAGTAACTGTAGATAAAGTAGCATATAAGATGTCATTACAGGGCTAGTGGATAGATGTCTTGGAGAAAATATGTGTGTATGTTCTTTTCAGATTGCTCACATTTTCTAAATAAAATATGTAATGTTTAGAACTGATGAATATTTTGATATCTCATAACAATCGAACCTATTCTCTTTCACATCATGAACTATGTGGATATGTGTGCAGGGTTGAAAGATGTTTGCATTTAACCAGGGTTGAAATTTGGACAATTATGTATGATTTTTGACAGGAGCAAGCAGTTAGATCTTGTAAGTGTACACAACAAAGGGAGGACGTGGGCATGTTGAGAAAAAACAAAAGTTTGATAAAATCTGTGCGTTGCAAGTCTTGATAGGAAATTCATGTAGGACTCAGAAATCTTTCAATGAAGGACCAAAATACTTAGAATATCTTATCATTGAAGAATCATGAAATGTTTAGAGTTAATGTACACGTGGATTTTTTTGTTGTTGTTGTTCTTTTAGAGGTTTTTGCTATAGGGTGCATGTGCTCACCAGAAAGACAGAGAGACAGAAAGCAAGAAATCACCCCCCTGGGGGGATGACGTGTGGCAATCCCTTCTCCTCCATTCCCCTCTCGGGATCTTGGGCACACACGCACACGTTCCCGACATGAGTTTAAGCCACCAGGTCCAGGACTTGAACTGTGGTCGACTACATGGGAGTTCAGCGACATAGCCATTATGCTAACTACTGGTCCCCACGTGGATATTCTTAACACTCAAATCTACTTCCCTTTACAGTACATCATCATTTTGAAAAAGTTAGATGTGTATAAGATTGCAAAGGATGTCAGCAGGAGTAGTGACCAATCTGCCCGTCTTCCGTGCATTAATTTATTTACACTTGTTCACTCATTCACTGGCTCATTTATTTGTTCATTCCTTTAACAATCATCAAACATCTGGTTCAGATTTTACCATAGACACGGTCCCTGTACACCCACACTGGGAGATGGGCACAGAGAGAAGGAAAAAGTTCTACTGGAAAGAATTATGGGGTTACTAAAGTACTACATGACAGATAAGCTCATTCTGTTATAGTGGCCCAGAAATTGAACACCTGAATCAGACCAGGTGATCTGGAAAATTTTCAGGAAAATCAAAGACTGAATTTAAAGCACATAAAGTGAAGCTTACAGGATCGAAATTTTCAGTAAGCTTGTCCACAGAATGGTAGGGTTCTAAAAATAGGTTGTGTGGTAATGACTTTACTGCAAATATTTGCATTTATTATTTGCATTTTAATAAGCAAAAGAAGGAATATATGTTCTGATAAACAGTACAGATTTTCTATATTATCTTAGTATCTTAAAGGCAATAGTGTTTTTCTTTTTTCTTTGTCAAATTCAGTTTAGAAGGAGCTTTTATTGAGGCCAGCAAGTGGCATGGTGGTTAAAGTTATGGCTCCTACACTGCTGACAATGGTTCGAGTCCCGGACTTAGAGGCTTGCTTTCTTACTTTCCCTGTCCCTCTTTCTCTGTCTCTCTCTGATAAAATGAAATAATAAAAATAATATAATTAAATAAATAATTCTTTAAAAAATAATTTTTAGAAGTATCGAAGGACAAAGAGACTTGTTCATGTGATTTAAAAGGGTTCACATTTAAGTTATAAGCTATTAAATATTAATCATATGTCAGTGTATAGAAAATTTATCAGACTTTGTATATGTGAAGTATAATCATTAATCTTTGGCTACATGTGTAACAATTTTGCACCAGTATATGTGACCTAAAATATTGTATTTACCCTCCAGCAGCTAAATTAAGCTGATTAAAGTTATTTATCATCCCATCTCTACAAAATAAATGGCTATTGAGACATAAGATGTGATGTCTCAAATTTTAATACATCACTTATATCTATTTTAAATAATAACTTGGTAACCAAGGCAAATAAGGAAATAGTGGTATTAATGTCATGTTGTCAACTGCTCAGCAAGGCTGTGTATATAATTCTTTGTTATATTCCTGTATTTTAACAGCAGTAAAGAAATTGGGATCCTGGCTTAACTGAAGCAAGGCTCTGAAAGCAGAGAATGCTCTAGTTAGGGGTCCAGATATCATTTAATCCTTTATCTGGAAAGAAGATATGTGTGTGTTATCGTAGTTTATCCTAATTTAAGGGTCAAACTGCCATTCTTTAGGGACCAGCCAAAGCAACAGATTACATCCACATGACTCTGTGACAAGGACAATCGAGCTTTATATCACCTGTTTCTCTCTTGTCCATATGACTCCAGCAAAAATATTACTTTTGTAACATTATAGCATAATTCTTTAACCTGCCCTTTCACTCTAGGCATGCACATCTGATTCCCCAGGATGGTCTTAAATCCAATCACACATCAGTCACAGGGAAAGCAAATGAAATGGAGTACCTGTGCAGATCTGGCTCGGATGCGCCTGACTCGGACGAGGAGGAATAATGTTAATCCCATTATGAATGTTGTGCTGGATGTCACGTAAGGAAAACAGATGCTCTTCCAACTCTATTTTTCATTTGTCATTCTCCACAGTGAGGACTCAGCCGCGATGGGTTTAACATCTCCCCTGCAATATTCTCTCTGGCTAGCAGTGGGAATTCTTAGCAATGGGACCAGATGTGCGGTCGCTTGTAGGACCTAAATATTGCAATTGAAAGATTCTAAGGAAAAAGGTGTTTGGAGGTGTTTCTTTTCTCTTTTTCTTTTTTCTCTTTAAGGGCATTAGATACTTTGCCTATGGCTAGTGGTCCTTTTCTATGTGGGATCCAACTGCCTTAATCACTAAACTGCAGGCCAGCCCACAAGTTTAATTTAAACTAATTTGCCAGTTAATGAAGAACCACTTTCTCCAGCATTTAAAGGTATATGAGGGGACATCAAAGAGTTTATGTGAAATGTGCATTATGAAAATACTATGCATGGATATCAATATTTCTGCACTAAAATAAATTCACACTTCAATTCCATTTGTGAAAATTCCTTGTGGGAGGCAGGCATACAGGCACTGAATAGGATGAATGGGCCAGGAACACACCCATGGTATGTAGACTCTGAAGACTGTAAAATTTGGGACACAGTGTAAAAACCAAACCAAACCAAACCAAACCAATAAAAACCCCAATAAATCCCAAGCTCGCTTAGTTTACAACAATATATGACCGTGGATCACTGTTAAGGCCCAAGCTAGGGTATTCTGGTCTTGTGTAAGTGAGGGTGGATATATCTTAAACTTCCTTAGCTTCATGTCTAAATCAGCTTGAGCTGCCATAACAGGTACCAGAACAAGTGAATTTACTAGATTTATTACTTACAGTTCTGGAAGATGGAGTTTGTGGTCAGAGGGCTGGGATGCCAGTTCAATTTCTTGATGAAATTTTTAGTCTTCTGGTTGTATCCTTACATGGCATAGATAAAGAGGGAGAGAATCCTAGCCTCACTATTTCTTTATAAGGGTACTAATCTTGGTCGTGAAGGGTCCACCCTCATGACTCGAAGGTCAGAGCTTAATCAATCCTACCTTACATGTGCTCAGAGCACTGACATTAGAGTTCAGCACGATAATCTAAGACAACTCATGTTTGACCAGAAACCGTGGCTTGATGTCACTGCAAAGCATCACAATAGAAAATTATACCAGATTCAAAATTGGAATTTTTTAAAGGTTTCTATTGAATACATGTCACTTCTTCATTTCATAAAGTCAATAAATTATAAGTCAAATCATTAGGTCGGGGACTGTCCAGATACTTTTTAATCTACAATTAGATAAATAACCTTGGGAAATTTACCTACCCTCACTTTCCTCATTAATAATGATAATAACATCTAATTCATAGCTTTTTTTCTGGGACGCTTGAGTGAACTAACATATTAAGCACTGAGAGCGCTATATTCTAAGAACACATAGTGTGGGCTTAGAGTAAACTGACAACACAAAGCCCTGTTGTTGTCGTCACTGTACTGTACCAGGTCATATTCAGATACACAATGCTTTTCCACTTGAAGGCTGCAAAGTCCAATTTCTAAGTATTTATACCTTTTATTCTAGAAATTGTTAATTTTAGAATTCCATAATGAAGTAACGAACTGTGTGAAACAGGGAGGGGAGAATCAATAATCTAAGGAAAGTGGCTGTTTCTCCCATTGTGGAAGAGACTTGAATTTCTGTCTCTTCCATGGGTGTTACTCCTAGCCTGTCTGCAGATGATTTTTGCACAGAATATTCTCCCATATAGTCTCAAGATCTATAAGTCAGAATTATGTTTGAGAACTGATCAGAACGAGTGATCGCATATAAAAATTGATGCAGGTAATGGTGTGATCTGCTTTCTTTAAGAATGTTCTTGAAACAGGATTTTGAAACTGAGCCTTTTTCTCTCCTGCTGAAAGATATCACAGGAGTTAGCCAACACTTCATCATTAAAGCGGAATAACAAGACAGCTGAAAGTGAATTTATCTGTGTAGGCAGTCATTTTGGACTATTTCATTGATAGTACCATATGTTAGCTACAGTTGGCATTCTACTGGGATTGCAAAAGTTTACAGATGCTTTGAGGAGAAATTCTTTGTGTTGCGTGGCTTGGCATGTGTAGATGTTTGCCAAGAAAACTTGATATAATGACACATTTCTATCGAATATTTTTTCTTTAGTATTTTTCCATATTTATAAGACTTTATATATTCATAGTGATTTAGATATTAATGATAAAATTAGTTTTTCCCATCCTAGCCTTTTTCTGCCTTCCTACTATCTCTTAGTAATCATTTTGAAATCTTCAGACACTATGAGAAAAAAACTTGCTTGCAATTATTTTCAGTTGACGTTTCTGTTCAATAGCAGTTGTTTCTTCAAGCTCTTTTCAGATTTTTCAGAATTACATTTTTGAGACCTTTCTAAAATCAATCGATATGTCAACAGCAAAGAATTTCTGCTCAAAAAAACATAAAATATGTAATAATTATTATATTGCGACTAGAAACTGAAAAAAAAAAAAAACAAAAAACAAAAAAAAACAACCTGTGTTGTCAATTCTCTCCTCAGTTTTTGCCACAAACTTTTCCCAAGTGAGGTTGCCTAGAAAGTTACCTATTTTTGTCTTATTTACCCAGAACACTCTCAATAATGTCCCAATTTAGAATATATTTTATATGCTTTTCCTAGTCATGGTGTGTATACTTTCATTTATCCCACTTCTCATCCTTAATTTCCAGCCATTTTTTGTTCTTATCAAGAGACACCTGACTTACTGAATCTCACTACTTCCCAGGATCAGGCAGCATGATGTGATTTACAGAACACAGCACCAAAGGACAGAATGAATCATTTCCAATTGTACCAATAACCACTTATTTTGGGGGCATTACATACACGATCTCAATCTGTGGACCTCAGTTTTTGTCATCCATGAAATTAAGAAATTAGAAAAAAAAATTTTTTTTTTATATCTAGCTGAAATAGCATTTAACCACTAGAGTTTATGCTCATTTTGTTATTGTGCAGAGTTCTGGAGAAGTAGGTGTCCATGCAGGGAGTGTGTGTGGGGTAGGGACCGGGGCAGGGGGGTAGATTGGGGAGTGCTACATTTTTCCCAGCCCTATTTTCTGGGAAAAATCAGAGAAGTTGAAGGAATATAATCTATTCTTTCAAACACTTATGGCCAAAGTATTATAAAAGTAGGAACGTCTCTACTGTCTTGTCTCCTCTCATAGGCTGAATGGTGAGAAATTCCAAGTTTCGAAGACAGCAGAACAGTTTGGAGGAGTCTGATTTCTTGAATGACCGTGGCAAACTCACTTAATGAGGACCCAGATTTTAATTTCACGTAAGCAAGAACTAGCTTTCTACACTGTTCTGCTGGTGAGATTTCTGGGATTATTTATAACAGCAGCTGACAGATCACAAATTCCTTGTCATCTTTGATTCTAACTTGAGTTTCAGCCCAGTAGCCATTGACATTTTAACTGAAACTTAAATCCTTTCTAAGCAGAGGAGTCAGATGCTGAAAGCACAATTTTTTCCTTTCCTTGAGAGTACTTTTATACAGCTAAAGAACCATGTTGTTTCCAATAGAGGCCCTATCTGGGAGGAGTTTAAGCTCTTGTTAGGTAAGGAATAGAGTGAATGCGAGAAACCCGATCACTGGGCGATTGGAAATTAGACCTGAATCCACTAAACATTGTAAAGGTCAAGGTTATAAACAAAGTTTCAAAGAAAATGATATTAAAAAAGCAAAGATTTCTCTTCTATGATAAATTCATGCTTGAGGCTATCAAATTTAAGATAGAGGAGGTTTGTGAATAATAAAGAGAAAATTACAGAGTCCTAAAGTCTATCCACTGGGAGAACCATTTCAAACGGTGTCAATCTGAAAGCTCTTACTGTCAAAATCAGACTTAGAAATTCCTCTCATTTATGGAGGAAATTATGAATTTATAAGTACTGAAAGAGAGAGGGATGCAGCATCTTACAAAAAAATACCGTACACTAAAATGAGTAACAGGAGTGGATTAATATCTAAGTAGTTATGATCAAAATAGGTAGATGGAAATAAATTCTAAGGAGGAGATCTGTGTCTTTATTATTGAAATGCTCTTTCTTTATTATTAAAAGTTCTGATGCAAGTCACTCAAAGGAGAGTGTGAAGCAGAGAAGACAAAGTAAGAATATCAGTTTTTCTTTAAGATGGATTCTTTCTTTCAGAATCCTCCTGTTCTCCTCTCTCACCCTTCTGGGATTTCAGGCATGACTAGCCTTTAGGTTGGACTGGGAATCAAACCTGGGTCTCCCTTGTGGTCCCAGCCTGCAGAACACGATATCTTAGTAAGCATGCACCACACGGGGTGGACCAAGAATCATGTTTTGAGACCTAGAAACAAGAAAAAGAAATATAATTAACTAATATAGTTCAGGACTTAACCAATTCCATGTAGAAATGCTATTTTAGGGATGCCTGCTTCATTATTATTAAAATACACAAATGTGCACACACACACATCTACCTATACAAATAAGTAAATTTATAAAAATCTTAATTTGTAGTATGTATTTGATTATTTCTTCTGCCATTTTTGTATTTCCATAGTCTCAATTTTTAAAACTGATGGAAATATTCATATAGCCTCCAAAGAGATATCCTATGAAAAATACAGTAACACTCTGAGAGCCAATGTTGTATGTTCATGTACAATATTTTAAAATAAATAATTGGAATGTATTGGATATTATCATTGTTGAATATATCTGTATTACTTATTCTCTTAAAAATGCCTTTTTGATGATTTTTGCCTGTGTGTATGTGGGAGGGAGGAGAGGGTTAAACACACACACACACACACAAATCCATGTTATAAAAGTCACTTACTTAAACTAAAAACATTTTAATGTAAAAAAAAGTGTTTATTAAGTGTTCTAAAGAGTTAATATTTCCTGTTTAGAAAAAATTAAATGTAAAATCACAATGTGGAATTATAGTAAATCAGAAACATAACGTGGGAAATAAAATAACAATGTATTCCTTGACAATCTATGATTGATTGAAAAGACTCAAAGAACTAAGAACTCTACATAAAAGGGAAGCATTGCCCTCATATGATGAGAACAATAGTAACATAAAACTTCTCAACACCAGGATAGAGTTAATAAACACATAAAATACATAATCTATGAGTATGATTATTATGGTGTCAGGAAATTTTTATTACCTTCCTAAACATCAAACATAAAAAAAAGTTATATCTTTCTTCAATGCTTAATAGAATAAAATAAAATATATATATTTTTTTACTGAAACCTAATCACTGAAAATGATATCACCATATGGCTATTGAACAAAATTTGGACAAACATAGAAAGTGATTGTACAAAAAGACATTTGTCATATGGTAGTAGCATGTCCTTTCTCAGAAAACGCTAAGCATCTCTGATGCCATTACTCATGCAGGTAGTTTTGGTGAGAGGCTAATAAAATGAGAGTCAGTATCTTACCTGAGGCAAGGACAAGCTTAAAATTTGTTGGATGGAATGGATAGAGTACAGGAAGTCATTGATTTTTAATTTCCAATGACACAGTCCTTCAATTACTAATACTATTTACTTTTCCGTGTATGTGTGTATGTGTGTGTGTGTGTGTGTGTGTGTGTGTTGGCGTGGAGAGAAGGTAAAAATGCATAATAATTGCTTAGTGATTTAATATTTTTAACTGTCAAAAAGGACAATGAGATAGAATGCCACTCCTCCCATTACCACCATTGCTATCACTGTCTTCTGCCTGAATGCCCTCTGTCCTGGTGGGGAATCACACAAAGCCACAATCAATGATAGGTATAAGATAGTAGTAAATTAATCAAAAAAATCACAATTGCAGTCTACAATGTGGTTAAATAAATATATCATAGAATTGCTATAAAACTAATAAAAAAGAATAAGTTAAAGAAAACATTAAATGTGTTCAGCAGAACTAAATTCTCATTCAAATTTCCCATGTGGTTCTCTTTACCTACAGTCAGTTTCTAGATCATTTCACGAGATGTGTGGTATGTAATCAAATCACCTTTGATGTAATTTGAAACATTTATTGATCTTAAATATAAACTAATTTAAAACAGTTAAGTGTTTAATACAGACTTTTATGTAAACTTGCTAAAATTTCTGTAGGTGGTCTAAGAAAATGCAGTGTTTAGAAAAGGAAATCCCAATTATACGAAATAAGTTTATTATTTCTAAAATCTAACCATTTAAAAAATGTTTTCACCAGAGAGTGCATGCTCTCACTGGAGAGAGGCAAAGATTCAGAGAAAGAGGAAAGTAAGAAAGTAACCCCCATGGAGGACAGTCATGCTGCATTCCCTTCTCCTCCATTTCTCCATCCTTTCAGGGTTTTGGGCATGCACACCCACAAACCCAACATGTTTTTCAAGCCACTGGGTCCAGGACTTGAACCATATGGTTGACCATATTAGATCCAGCTACTTCACCTGCAGGCCATGAGCTAGCCAATGTAAAAATGCATAATAGAGATAAGTATTTACAAGTACGGTTGCTAAAAATATTTTCCAAATCCAAAATGATGTTTAAAATGAATAGAATTCATTTACTGTACTCTATGATAGTAACTGAGAAATCAAAACATACAATGGTAGAGAAATACATGTAAATTCCAGACACTAAAAGGGTGGATGGGAGGGAATTAGGGAGGAATTGCTTGACAGACATAGGAATATAAAATTCTCTGACTGAAAAGATATATATATGGTAATACCCTTGACTTGAAAGTAGCATAATCCATATTTTTTAAAAAACTATATCGAATGCTATGAAGATGTACAACAATTAAATACACACACACACATACACACACACACACATTCACGAAAGAAAAATGTCAAGACTGTCTGTTATAGCTTAGACAAATTAGTTAAATTAGTTATGAGGTGAATTGATTATTTGGATGTCTGTCTTTAGGATCCCAGATGTTTATTAACCTTTTCAACTTTGGTCCTCTAGACTCTAGGCTTTTCCCCACCCATCTCTCCAGGCTAAAAGATGTCAGGCTAAATAATGCTGGTGAACCATTATCTCCGAGTATGTCTCTGAGGGTGTTTCCATAAGATACTTGCATTTGAGTCATAGACTCAGTAGTGATCACCCTCCCCGAAGTGTGTGGACACCATCCAATTTATTGAGCGTCCAGATAGAACAGATCATTGAGAACTGAGGCAGTGGCCTCCAGACAGTGGAGTTTCTTGTTCTTGGGCCTTTGGATTCCAGAATTTATATCAGAACCTCTATCCACATACTCCAGGTCTTCTAGCCTTGGAGTGAGAGTTATGCCATCAGTTCCTTGACCACTGAACTCAGACTGAGTTACACTGGACTTTATCAGGTCTCCAGCTTGAAGACAGCATGCCATAGTACTTCTTGTCCTCCGCAATGGTGAGAGCTGACTTCATCATCTATATCTCTAACTACCTGCGTATTTATATATTCATGTCTTGTATATATAATGTGTGTGTGTGTGTGTGTGTGTGTGTGTATTCTATTGATCTATTTCTCTGGATCCTGACTATTACTCCTCCACATTATAGTTACCTATTATGATCTGCATTGACCCCATCCAATTTATATGCTTGGGACCTCTTGCCAAGAGGTTAACATCTTCATAGTTTCAACAGCAGCTCTGATATTATTTTATCCGCTGTCATATCAAGACAAGAGATATTCTATTTTGAGAGATTATTAACATAAAACAAGCTTTCCATTTCATTTGCATACACGTGACGTGTTCTGCAAGCAAGAAATCCTAATTATTACTGAAATCTCAGACCCAAACACTGCCTTCCTTCTCAGCCCATTTTCTACAGTGAAAGGATTTTTCCAATAGGCCTCACACTTACACTTAATAAAATGAAATAAAATTAATAACTATAAAAAAATGACATGTGAGGCCAGTAGGTGGTATAATGATTAAAGCTCTTGACTCCCATGTGGCTGACAGTGGCTTGAATCCTGGACCCGGAGGCTTGAAATTCATGCCAGATGTGTGTGCATGCCTGCACAAAATCCCAAGAGGAGAATGGGAGAAAGGAATTGCAGCATGGTCATCCCCTCTGTGGAGGGATGTCTCTCTGTCTCTCTGGCAAGTGCAAAGATCTCTAAAAGAGAAAAAAAAATGACATGCAACCAGAAGATTCATTTAAAAAATGCCAATATTAAATATTTTATGAACAGAAAAAATTACTTCTTTTACATTGTTATAAAAGTCCGTCAAGTTTATTGAACATACTATGTTACAAATCAGAAAGAAAATGTTTGTGGACCAGCACCTACCAATAGATGACATTTTTAGTATCAAATGCCTCTGGTTTAAGAAACATTTTCTTGGGGCCAGCAGTTAGCATATAGCAATGTCACTGAACTCCCATGTAGTCAACCGTGGTTCAAGTCCCGGACCTGGTGGCCTATACTCACGCCAGGCACATGTGAGTGCGTGCCCAAGATCCGGAGAGGAGAATGGAGGAGAAGAGATTGCAGCGTAGCCATCCCCCCTGGGGAGTGATTTCTTGTTTTCTGTCTCTTTGTCTCTCTGGCAAGCACACACTCCCTGTAGCAAAAACCTCTCCAAAAAAAAAAAAAAAAAAAAAAAACACTTTCTTATAGATACCGTATACAGGGTGTGAAGAGAGTGGGAGAAGGAGGAGAGTTTGAGTAAAGACATTAAGGAGAAAAGTAGAGAGGCAAGATATTTATGGAACTAAGAAATGGGTTAATATCTGTGGATGACAGTGTGTATAGGTTCTCCAGCTGGACTGGTGAGAAATGTATTCATGTTGGAACATTCACTTTTAAGCTAAGTGACATATGTGAATGAAAGTACAAAAGAAATTAAAAGTAAATAAATAAAAAGAGATTTAACATTCCACAAGTGGATTTTGAGAAAAAAATCTGGACAATTTTATTGTAGTAAGGAAAAAATATTTAAGGTTAAACTTGAGAGTCTACATAGCTAATCAACTTGAGATTTGTAGTAACTGAATATTAATTTTTAGAGGATTAGTGAAAATATTACTTTTTAAGCTTGTATAGTAGTAAATCTGTCTTTCAGGGAAAACCAAAGGTTTATCCTCCAAGAACAACTTTAGATAAATCCAAAAAACCAAAAGCTTCAGCATTGTTTCAATGGAGGCTATAGAATACTATTTAGCACAATAAATGTAACAGCATTTAACTAACAGTTGTTTGCTTCATGACTGACAAAAATGTCATTTTTTAATGTATTTCCCTTTTTTATACATTCAATTACTGTATATCACTACAGCATGCAAACTGAAAAAAAAAAAAAGTCATTTTCAGTGATACTGTTTTCTGATGTACCTGCCAGAACAATTGAAGTATTCTTTTTTTTTGGAGAGGTTTTAGCTATAGGGCGCGTGCACTCGCCAGACAGACAGAGAGAGACAGAGACATAGAAAGCGAGAAATCACCCCCCAGGGGGGATGGCTACGCCGCAATCCCTTCTCCTCCATTCTCCTCTCGGGATCTTGGGCAGGCACGCACATGCGCCCGGCGTGAGTTTAAACCACCGGGTCCAGGACTCGAACCGCGGTCGACTACGTGGGAGTCCAGCAACATAGCCATTACTCTAACTGCCGGTCCCAAAGTATTCTTAATAACAGAACAAGATGTCCTAATCTATGATTTATTCACCTATCTGAATATGGAGAAACTTGTGTCAAACAAATACTTCTAGCCATTCTTTTTTCCTAGAAAAACTTAGATAATAGGGTCACATGCTTCTTGAAGTCACTATTAGCTTCTGATAGTTAGTGACATCAAAATGTGAAAGTTGTTTGGCCTCTCTACCTTCTAAAGCCGAAGGTGTATATTCCATTGAGGAGAACTCCACCTATGAGTTTTAACTGTAAGTTAAGTTTAAGGATGGATATGGCAGTCAGTGACCTTGTTTGAGAATAAATACCTATTGACTAGAAACAAACCTCTACACTATTTTTTGATCTAAGTCTGTAAAAAACAAAAACAAAAACAAAAGCAAAAAAAAAAAAAAAAGAGGTCAATAACAAAACCATGGTTTCTCTAGAGAGGAATCCTAAAGGACAATTTCTTACTCTTTTCTTATTTGGAGTTTCATTAGTCTAATAAGGTATATCACAATAATCAAATTTGGACAAGTTACAGTTAAAACTCATTTGAATTTGAATTTCATAAAGGCCATTGGATCATAACATAGGGAGTGGTTTTGATTTGTGATTTTGAAAGTAGGATAGTTTGCTCCAAAATTGCCAACAGTGTACTCCCCCAGACTGTGAGATCGATCGTTGTAAATGGTTAATACTGCTGAAAAATTTAAACTGGTATTTCAACATCTTAGAAATGTACAGTCTTTGAGATCATGTTAGACATGATTCTCGTGGCTGTCTCCCTGAGCTCCACAACTCCAGCAATACTGTGGTGTCGGCCCCTTGCTGTGGTAGCAACTTGCAGAGGCTGGGCAACATGGTCCTCCCCTCTCTCCTTCACATCCCACAGATTTGAAATGCTCAGTTTGACTGTTAATAAGGGAGTAGATAACCCATGAAGTATCTTATGTGCTTATGGAGAATACTAAGATTTACATTGATAGATTTGGTCTTGTATTTCACATTTTACAACTTTGTTGAGGCAGAGTTT
Organism: Tupaia tana; assembly: GCA_026018925.1. Classification (NCBI taxonomy): domain Eukaryota; kingdom Metazoa; phylum Chordata; class Mammalia; order Scandentia; family Tupaiidae; genus Tupaia; species Tupaia tana. The sequence continues at coordinate 110,160,217 of JAKSZU010000003.1, forward strand.
ATACATCATATAATTCATTCATTTCAAGTGTTCAACTCTATAATTTTTAGAAAAAGTACCATTTTGTGCAACCATCACCATTAGTGGGTGTTAGAGCATTTTCTTTAAAATCCACTGTATCCATTTGCTATTAATACCAATTTTTATACTCTCCTTAACACAATTCACTTTCTCTCTCTGTAGGTTTGTCTTTTTGGAATACTTTATATGAATGGAGCATTACGTTATATTGTCTCTTGTGTCTTGTTAAAGGAAAAAACTTTAGAATAATTTAATGAAATAGGGTTTAACTAACTAAAGATCAATTTGCAAATTAGACAGCCCTCAGATCTGGTCGTGAGACATTCTTAGTTTTCATTTTCCAGAATACTGTGTAGTGGGAATCATATATTATAATATGTAGCCTTTTTCAAATTGACTTCCTTCACTCAAAAACACACATTTAAGTTTCCTCCATGTCTTTCATGTCTTTCTTGTTTAGACACTTGAATTAGTTAACACAATTTCATCAATAATTGTGGTAATAATTTTCATTTTCCGGATTCATTTCCAATGGGAAAGAGCCATGTAGTTTAAAAAATAAATCCTTCAAAGTCACTGAATTACAGAAAAATATACATAGGATATCATTTTATTTTATAATTGTTATCATCACCAATTTCAACCTTAGGCACAGCTTTCCTTATACTTACGTTAGGAAATAAATTCTTTATGTTTCTGTTTCTCATTGTAGTATTTTCATAGTTTTATAACAAAAATGAGTGTATTATGATACTGTTTTTCAACTTAATACCTGTGTTTGACCCAACAGTCATAAAAAGATATTGATCGATTTTCATCAGGTACCCAGTTTGTCTGAAGATAACATGACCAGTCACTTCTAAAGTTAGTAGTTGTCTCTGTGAAAAATAATATGATTTAATTTTAAGAAGTTCAAAACTAACAAAGTCACAGTGAGAAAGTTACAGTTTATTGTATTTTTCCCAGTAAAGAGAAGATTGATTTTACCCTACTAGGATGTAAAAGCAGGATTGCAGGGAATTTAAGTATTATCTACCAGATGTTGATTCCTCTAAGCTATCTTTTTAGCTTATGTTAGGGACTTTTGATCACAGTTTGCTTAAAGTAAACAATTGGCAAGCTAACTCAGTGCCACTAATACCAGCAGATGAGCCCCGGTCTCAAGGAAGACAAAGGAGTTGGGAGAGTGACTCTTAGGGACAGCGCCCACACAGGCTTTTCTGCAGCTTTATAGCACAGCAGACTCAACTGCGATGACAGGACTGTGGGTGTGTGTTTCCTCCATGCTGTAACACAAGGACAAGTTTCCCATCATGTGCCTTTAGTCACTAAGAGACACTTTAATGACCTTCCCCAGTAGGGTTGATTATGTAGAAATAAAAAAGCTCTCCTGGAAATGGAGGCACATCATATCCAGAGAGCCGCAGTATCCCAGGGTTCTGAGTGTCCATTTCCCCTGACTTGACCTTCTGCTATAAACTCAATGTCAAACAAAAGTGTTACCACGTATCTATATGCCAAATAACAAGCTTGAACCAAAGAGCTGAATTTAAGCAAGCATGAAAAACAACAGAAACTCAGATCATCAGATACTTTTTTTTTTTTTTTTGAGAGGTTTCCTTTTTTTTTTTTTTTTTTTTTTTTTTTTTGGCTATAGGGCACATGGGCTCACCAGAAAGACAGAGAAAGATACAGAGACAGAAAGTGAGAAATCACCCCCCAAGAGGGGATGTCCAGGCCGCAATCCTCTCAGGATCTTGGGCATGTATGCACTTGCGCCCGGCATGTTTAAGCCGCTGGGTCCAGGACTCAAACCATGGTAGACTACACCGGAGTCCAGTGAAATAACCATTATGCCAACTGCTGGTCCCGTCATCAGATACTTTTTAAAAGACCTTTAAAATATAATCAGATACATTTATTACTTATTCCACATAAATCCTTGCCCCAAGTCTGGGGCATCAGCTTAGTGGAGTGGATACACACAATACATACAGATCACCTGTGTTCAGGTTCCAGCTCTGCCAAGGTCTAACTGTACAAATTTAGGAAAATTGCATACCCTGCTTCATACAACTATCTTCCGTAACATGAAAACAATAGTCCTTACTTCCCACAATCACTGTTTGAATTAAATTAGTTAATATTCGTAAAGTGCTTGATGCATGTGGCAGAATCTAACTTTTGCTAGTAAGCTATCAGTAAGGGGTAGGGGAGGCAGACGTGCAGGGCACACCCGGCATACGTCTCTGCTCAGCTGGTTGAAAGGGGTGCAGAGAAGAATGTTCAAGACTGAGAAAACAGAAGTGCAGAGCTGTCCCTGGGTCGCTGTCCACCGGTTGGAGACATCCACACTGGAAGTCATTATTGACAGTCTTTTTAAGAAGAGAGTCTGTTTCGCACAGAATGGAAATCTTTTCTTGGGGTCGCCCCTAGCAACACTGCTAGTTCTCCCTTTGTTAGATCTCAAGTAGATGGTTCAAAAGAACCACTGAAAAATAAGTCTGAATAAAATATAATCAGGTTTCATCGCATCATTAAAAAAGGCACCTTGGGACCATAGCTATTAGAACCACAGGAAAGGTGAAACAAATTATTTGAACAGAACTGTGTGTGGCTTTTGTATATGAAAATGGTATCTTTGACCTCTGCTAGTGAACTCCCTAATTATGAGTTGCTTTATAATACTGAAAATGGATTTCAAGCTAGGTGGTAGCTCACTTAGCTCCGAAGTCTCTCCCTTGATAAGTTGTTCTCAGAGATGACCGCTATTCAGGATAGTAGTGTTCGTACACAGGTCGGAACTGGTTCGCCACACCTGCTCTGAGCAAAGAGCAAACTGATACCCACGTGCATATTTTGCCATACTTTTTTATCAGACATTTTAATTAACATCATGCCCCTGAGAGACATTGTAAGTATAAACATTATTCTTCTGTACAGAAAGGGAAATTGAGGCAATTCACTTATACATAAGACGTCCACAACAAGCATTTGTATCTATAAACAATCTAACTTTTATTTCTCTATACTACAGACAATAATTTCCCTGTCTACCTGTCTCTCACTAAACTTCCCAGACCATCTACAATTCTGAGGCACTATTTCAGAATAGTGATTGAGTTCCTCCCTGGGCACTTGATGGATGTAATTGATAGACCATCTCCTTTTGATCTCTAGAAGGTTCCTGGTACTAGAACTCCTCCATACCAGAACCGTAGTGTACTTCTTATCTAATGCAGTAGTAAGCTACATAATATCCTATCTCCTCATCTCCCTTAGCCACTGTCTTCTCTTTGATCTCATTCCCATCATAGGATTTTAATTAAATTTGAAATAAGAGCTTTGTAAAATTCCTGCAGTGATTTTTTTCTTATGTCAGACTGGCTTCTACTACATAGTAAACTATGTACGCACATATGTGACCCTTATGCACAAATATTGATAATGTCTTTCTTATTTCTATAGCTAATGTTTCTTGACTTTAAATATAGATATTTGGTATGTAGTATAAATTTAACAGATATTTGTTAAAGAAATAGATGTCTAAATACCTGAATATTTGATAGGTTTCAAAATATCCTATCTAGATGTCATATTGCTTTTACTTCAGCTGAATTTAGAACTCCATCTGAGTTTTTATGATTTACAAAATAATCATTGTTATGATTACTCCTCTTCTATCAGAACCTTATTATATGTTCAAGGAAAAATGAGAAAAATAAGAACATGATGATCAATTTTTTTTTTTTTTTTTTCCGGGACGGCAGCACATGCACCTTTATCCAGAGCTGATCAAATTTTTATGAAGCTAGATTTTTCTTTTTAGCAAACTACCATTATGTCAAGTTTGTTTGTTTTTGTTTAGAATACTGTTACAAAATGGAGCCACAGAAATTGGTACTGTTCTGTGAATGTAGTCGCAGTGGTGGAATGTGTGCGGGCATGTGACTGTGCATAGGCATTTATGTTCTGTTACTAGAAAGCGAGAGGTTGACAACCCTATATGAATCTTCACATATCTTATTGAAGTGTTACTGGCTATACATCCCCAACTCTGTAAACCACTGTGCTAAAGAAAAATATAATCCCGGGTACTCAGAAGGGTTAGACTATTTGTAGTTAGCCATTGCCTCTTCATACCTATTCTCTAATGCGTTTAGATTCTATCTAATCAGAAGAAAATCTACTTTGCTCTTAGTTTATACCGTACACAGGCTGAAGGAATGGAGAATTTTTTTTCAATTAAGCAGCAAGTGGATTGCTGAAGAACATCTGAAAATCAATCATGGTACAAGACACACAGAGTGAGGCTGTTATCTCCCAAGATTGCAATTCAGGGGTTGAGAATTCCATTTTGTGTCAGCCAGAAAGTTTGGGTGAACTAAGTATCTTTTCAAGTTTATAGGTACAAATGAAATTGCCAGGTTGAAAAAGATTCCAGCACATAAAGAAAGATGTAGCAACCTTTCTACCTTCAACTTCTATGATTATTTTGACAAAGTGAATATCCTCTAGCTTTAGAGAGAGTGGCTTTGGAGGCATTTGATAGCTTTAAAAATGAATTTATGGGAAATTTTGATAAATCATGAAGGTAAACAACAGCTATGTTTGACAGGAGGAAATGAAGGGGCAGGTGGCACCAAACAGGATTTCATGACATACTGCTAAAAACCAGAGCTGAGCCTAGCCACTGGGAAGTATATAGTGATATTAAAAAAATCACAGGGCACTTCAGCTGTAAGCATGTGATGGCATGTTTCTCTGGGGAAGATATTTGGACTAGAAAAGGCGAGATAAAAAGATTTGTTTCTAAAAGTTAAACCGCTGTAATCAGTTTTCACTATGGACTTGCAGGACACTTTATGGCTTAAACTCTGATCCTTACTGTCTCTATCACGCTAGGCAAGTTTAATTATCATTTTGCACCTGTTTTTCTCTAGCTATGGAATGGAAAGAGTAATAGAAATCCATAGAATTGATATAAAGAGTAGGCAAGCAGGGACCAGCAGTTAGCGTAATGGCTATGACACTGGACTTCCATGTTGTCGACCACGGTTCCAGTCCCAGACCCGGTGGCTTAAACTCACGCTGGGCATGTGTACATGCGTGCCCAAGATCCCAAGAGGAGGATAGAGGTGAAGGGGTAGAGGCATGGGCAACCCCCTTGGGGGGTGATTTCTCACTTTCTGTCTCTCTGTGTCTTTCTGGTGAGCACACATGCCCTATAGCAAAAAAAAAAAAAACAAAAACAAAAACAACAAAAACAAACAAACAAACAAAAAAAAAAAAACAAAACCCTAAAAACAAAAAATCTCTCTGAAAAAAAAAAAGAGTAGGCAAGTTTATACCTGAAATGTACCTAGAAGAGTAAACACACGAGTAACACCACAATAATACCATCAATTAAAAAACCTTTCTCAAGACCAGTAGGTGGTGTGGTAGTTAAGACTCTGGTTTCCAATATGGCCGGCCATAGTCCAAGTTCCTGACCCTTTGGTTTAAAAGTCACACCAGGTATGGGCCAATAGTGTTTGTGGCATTGGACTCCCACGTGGTCAAATGTTCTCTCAGTCCCGAACCTGGTGATGTGAAACTTACAAAAGGTATGTGTGCATTAATGCCCAAAATCCCCAAAGGAGAATGGAGTAAAAGGGATTGCGGTGTGCTCATCCTCCTTTGAGGGGGATTTCTAACTTTATCTTTCTCTGTCTCTCTCTGTTTCCCCAATCAGTGCATGTGTCCTATAGCAAAATAAAAATCTCTCTTAAAAACACCACAGCAGCCAAAAAAAAAAAGAAAAGAAAAGAAAAGAAAAAAGAAAATCACACCAAGCATCATGTGCCCCAAATCCCAAAAAGAGAATGGAGAAGGGATTGTGGGATGACTATCTCCCCTGAGGGGGTCGGTTATTTCTCACTTTCCCTCTCTCTGTCTCTCTCCAGTGAGTGCACATGCCTATGGAAAAAAAAATGTGCATCACTTGAACAGAAAAATCATGAACATGTTTCACATCATAGAATCATACAAGTTTCCCAATCACTGAGGTGATGCTTCAAGTCAAAGAAGATACTAAACTGGGCCTATAGCCTAGTGGTTAAGGAAGCTGGCTCTCACATGGCCAACTGTGATTCAAATCCTGGCCCTGGTGGCTTGAAAAAGATGTGGGGCACGTATGGGTGCATACCTCGCATCATGACAGAATGGAGAAATGGAAAAGGGATTGTAATGTGAACATGGCCCACTGGGAGTTCTTTCTCTCTGTCCTCTCTGTGTGTGTTTGTGTGTGTCTCTCTGGTGTCTACAAATGCCTTCTGGCAATTAAAAAGAAGAAGAAAACTCTACTGAACTTTAGAGCTGCCCTGAAATAAAATAGCCCTAGGTCTTAGCAAGGAATATAATTTAGAAGTTTTAGCATGCGTGAGTTAGCACATCTTGAAGCTCAAAGAAATAACTCCCACGTGTATATAATACTGAGTCCTCCTCTCCACACCCCAGCCTCTATTTTATGGAAGAGTTTTAAGTTAGACATGTTGTCCCTGTAATTTAGAGAGTTTTCTTAGCTGTTATAGAAAGAATCATCAAATCTCAATGATACCTACTCATCCTCTGCTTTAGTTTCTTGAGTTTTACTGCATGTTTGGGAGTATTTGATATATACAATATCTGAGATCATAAAAAAAGCAATTAACTTACGTGAACTCCACTTCTACAAGATATTTTATATATTGCTAGATTAACAATAGGTATAAATACCTAGATGAATAACAATGCACATTAAATGCATTTTGTCAAACTAGGTACCATTTAGGATTTTTTAAAAATTTATTCTAGAAGGACACACACATCAAGGCATTCTTCGTGGAGAAGGCATCTTCTGTATGCCATCATGTTATAGAATTAATTCATCAGTAACACACATAGTTTAACAATTATAGTCACTGACTGCTAACTAGTTGTCATTTTTCTAGTGATTGGCACCATAAGTTAAATGGTAATTTTTAGGTTTATGCATAGGATAGCTCATGTATCTAGATTTGCATTCAGTACAAACTCCCAAACTTAAGGTATGCCTGTCTCTAGAGTGGGATGGGCGGTAGAATTTTTGAAGATACTCACGGCCATGTGATTAATATAATGTACTTTCTGAAGCATCCATAACAGTAAGATAATGAACTATTTCATGTTAAATAGTACAATGTGGAAGAGAACTTTCCTAAGAAAGTTCCTTTAGGAAAATCTAGACTTTTGCCGGCTGATTCCATTTGAACTCTGAAGCTCTGTATTCTCTTGTCTTCCCCCTCAAAATAATTTCTAGGAACATTCTGAGAATCATACTCTCTATCAGATTATCTATCTTGTATAATCTTAACTCAAATGATTTTTTGATGATGTTTAAGCAGCCAACAGGTCTCTTCTTTTACATTATTCCCCAATCTACTATACACCCAAATGTCCATACCCACATACACAGAGCATAACTATAGTCACCATTGCCCTAGGGATTCCCCAGGGTATTAGATCAAAATGAATGGGTATAATTAGCATTGTGAATAATTGGACAAACTGGATATTTTCCAAAATATGTGTCCAGTCATGGAGTCCACTGAAGCATGTCTTTGTGACTTCTGCTTTTCTACTATGTAATGTGGTGCTCTCTAGGAATGTGTCGTCATTTTTTTTCTTTTAATAATTAATTAATTAATTAATTAATTTTAATTTGACCAGAGTGGGACAGAGAGAGAGAGATAGAGAGAAAGTGAAAAGGCAAGCCATCAGGTCTGAGACTCGAACTGATTGGCCATGTGGGAGTCCAGCGCCCTTAACCACCATGCCACCTGCTGGCCCCAGGTCCTTCTTCTTCACTATAGCTCTCTGTATCTTTTGTGATATTTCAAACAGTCTGAAAAATCAAGACATTTATTAGATAATATCATTAAAAATTATTTGAAAAAAATTACAAAACAAAGAAACAAAAATGGATGATAGAGACAGACTCAGTGTGTGGGAAGCAGAGTATGGTTGGGCCTAAGGGAACAGGCAGATTTTAGATGAAGTAGTCAGAGAGGCCCCTTTTCTAGTCACAGACTACATAAAGTAGGACCTGAGAGGACACAGTAAGGAGCTTTTATTTCTAAGTGTGTCTAATTAGGGAATTATTATGTCTGACTAGGGTTTTGCAATTATCACTTTTTCTGAAGAAGATGTTACTAAACATTCCAAAAGTTATGCACTTGCTCAATCCTCAAGTAAGGACAGTGGTGGTTAAATTGTTGAAAAGTGTTGAGGCTTATGGCATTAGCTGACATATTGGATATGGCCTGTGCAGATACCAGAGGATGAAGGGTGATACCAGATCTTGGGCATAAATAACTTAGGAAAATTAAGGTGATATTTAATGGGAGGCCTCTGGGTATATTCAGTTTAGGACAGGGAAAAATTTTAGACATCTTTAATTTAATTTTTTATTTTTCGTTACCCGAGGGTGTTGTGCACTCATCAAAAGGAGAGAAAGCAGCACTTTCCAAATAGATATGGTTATACCTTAATCTGTTTTCCAGTCTTCTTCATGTCAAGACTTGGGGCATACATGTACATATGCCCAGAGTGTTTTCCAAGCCCCCAGGCCAGGATTTAAACAGAAGTTGGTCACGTGCTATTTGGCTTCCAATACAAGCACCTAATGCAGCGCTAGGGACCAAACTTAGAGTAAGAGCATTGAGAGAGAAAAAGTGATATTTGAGAGTTAGATTTTTCATTTCAAAATTACTCATGATGAGGAGGTAAATTTTGCAAATGTGACTGTAAAACAAAATAACCTGACATAAAAGGAAGATAGATAGTATAAAAACATGGGACATAGATAAATACATTCTTTAAATGAGAGGCTTTTATCTCCAGAAAAACTTCTGAAATCCTAAGTAAGAGGTAAATGCACAATACAAAGAATATAGAGAAAGTGAGAATAACAAAATTGGGAAAATTTGGAAAGCAGGTAAAACTATTAACTAATTTCGTGTTACATTGTTTGATTTCCAGACTGTTGAATTCTTGATTTTCAACTTTTCCACTGGACATATTTTTTTTTTCTCTTTCCCATTACTTATGCTTCTATTTGGTAATTTATCTCTTTATAAAACATTTTGCCAGTATTCTCAACTATCTTGTTGAGCTTCGTTTTCTGTGTCTGAAAAACACATAATCCTTCTTGGCCATTTTCAAGTGCACAGTTTAGCAATGTGAACTATATCCACATTGTTGTGTAACATACTTAAAAACTTTTTCATTTTTGAAACTATACCTATACCTGTGTAACAACCGCTCCCTAGTTCTTAATTCTCTGCCTTGCCAGTTTTCGTCAACTACCATCCTACATTCTATTTCTGTGATTTGACTATTATAGTCAACTAGTCATATAAGTAGAACTGTCCAATAGAATATTTATTCTTTTTAAAAATAATTATTTATTTACTCATTCATTTATCTTAATTTGACCAGAGAGAGAGACAAGCACAGGGAGGGAGAGAAAGAGAGAGAGAGAGAAAGATGGGAAGTGAGAAAGCAAGTCAGCAGATCCAGGACTCGAACCATGGTGGACCATGTGGGAGTGTCCAATGCCTTAACCACCACGCCACCTGTTGGTCCCCTATTTGATCTTTTTTAATTGGTTTATTATAGTCAATGTGTAGTCCTCAAATTTTATCCAAGTTGGAGCATATAAAAAGACTTCATTCTTTTTAAAGATGGAATGATGTTGTACTGTATGTGTATACTAGATCTTATTCATTTGTTCATCTATCAATGGACATTTGCACTGATTCCACCTCTGGGCTATTGTGAAAAATGATGCAATCAACATATGCACTAATATCTCTTTGATATTTTGCTTTCAAATCTTTTGTATGTATCCTCAGACATCAACTACTGGATAATACAGCAATTCTATTTCTATTTTATTGAGGAAATCCATAGTATTTTCTATAATGACTACACTATTTTACATACTCACTATCAGTTTATAAAGGTTCTAATTTCACCGTATCATCACCAATACTTGCTATTTACTCTTTTTGTTCTGATTTTTTTTTTTTTTTTTTTTTGGAGAGGTTTTTGCTATAGGGCACGTGTGCTCGCCAGAAAGACAGAGAGACACAGAGAGACAGAAAGCAAAAAATCACCCCTCCGGGGGAATGGTCACGCCGCAATCTCTTCTCCTCCATTCTCCTCTAGGGATCTTGGGCACACACGCACAGCCACCCGGCGTGAGTTTTAAGCCACCGGGTCCAGGACTTGAACCGTGGTCTACTACATGTGAGTCCAGCAACATAGCCATTATGCTAACTGCTGGCCCCTCTGTTTTGTTTTTATAGTAGTCTCCTAATAGCTCAGAAGTACATCTCATTGTAATTCTGATTTACATTTCTTTAATGATTAGTTAATGTTGAACATTTTTTATATTCTTGTTTACTATTTTTATTGAGAAATACATTCAAATATTTTGTCCCCTTTAAATCAAATTATTTTTATGCTACTTAAGTTTTCTTTCTTTCTCTTTCATTCTTCGTTTCTTTCCTTTTTGTTTCTTTGTATTTCATAGTGAGTGAGGTAGAGTGGAGGAGAGAGAGTAAGAGACATAGCAGCCTCAACAGGGTCTTTTAATTGAATTACTTTTTAAGTTCTTTCTTCCTTCTTTCTCTTTTTGTCTTTCTCTTTCTTTTCATTCTCTTTTTCTTCTTTCTTTCTTTTAGGATTAGGGAGGCAGAATGGAGGAGAGAGAGAGAGTCAGAGACATAGCACCTCCAAGAGGGTCTTGTTGCCATGACTCAATTCAGTTTTAGCCAGCCCTGGATCATGGTCATGTCTATGCTCAATGTACTCAGGGAGGATCTCAAACACCAACCCAGAATCTTCCCATGTAGGTCAGCTCTTGAGTGCTTCACATTTTACTGCTGGGTCACCACCTGGCACCATTTTTTGTTGTTATTGAGTTACATATTTGTTTACATATTCTGAATATTAATCCAATATTGTGTATATAAAATGAAATTATTCTTTCCCTTTCTGTAGGTTGCCTTTCATTCTATTCATCGTTTCCTTTGATATGTAAATAGTTTTGAGCTTGATATTGCATCATTTATCTGTATTTGGTTGTGTTGCCTGTGCTGGTCAAGTCAAATCCAAGAAATAATTGCCAAATCCATTTTCATACTGCTATCCCTCTATATGAAATTGTAGGAATTTATAAGTTTAGGTATTACTTTTAAGTCTTTAGTTCATTTTGATTTAATTTTATATGTGATGATAAGGTAAGAGTTTAACTTCATTCTTTTATATAAGGATATGTGAAATCATAGCACCATTTCTTGAAGAAACTGTACTTTTTCTATCATATGAAGTTTGTGGTTTGATCAAATATATGGGAGGAAGGAGTTTTTTACAGAGATTTTAGTCTATGCCATTGGTCTATGTGTCTCTCTTAACACTAGGAACACACTGTTTTGATTATCACAGATTTGTAACTTTTCTGGTCTTTTATTATTATTATTATTATTATTATTATTATTATTATTGTTATTATTTTAGTTTCTCTATAGGGTGAATGCATTTGCCAAAGAGAGACAGAGACAGAGAGAGAGAGAGAGGGAGAAAGTGAGAAATCATCCTCCCCAGATGGAATGGCCATGTTACTGTTCCTTATTCTTCATTCTCCTTTTGGGATTTTGGGCACATATGCACATGCACCAAGCATACTTCTCTTTTCTTTTATTTTTTTCCTCCAAGAAAAATAAGTAAAGTTTATTGGGAGAAAGCATTCCTGGGAGTCTGAAGTCAGAGATTCTCCAGCCCATCCTACCAAAGTAACATGATGCATTTTTATGGGAGGAGTGGAGGGGTAGGGTCACAAGAATGGCGGGTACTTCAATTAGCTTGCTTATTTTTCAAGCCTCTGAGTTGGGGACTCGAAACACTGAAGTCAGCTATGTGGGGTCCATCAACCTTAACCTGATTTTTTAGTACTGACTTTGTACCTTGAAAGTTGGCTAAATTCTTTTCTTATTTTTGGAGAGGTTTTTGCTGTAGGGCGTGTGTGCTCGACAGAAGGACAGAGAGAGACAGAGACAGAAAGCGAGAAATTGCCCGTCAAGGGGTATGGCCACACCGCAATCCCTTATCCTCCATTGTCCTCTCTGGATCTTGGGCATGCACACACATGCGCACGGCATGAGTTTAAGCCACCAGGTTCAGGACTGTGGTTGACTACATGGAAGTCCAGCTACATAGCCATTACGCCAACTGCTGGTCCCAATTCTTTTCTATTTTTAACAATTTATTTTAGGTATAGAATTTTTAGAATTTTCTACACATAAAAATTTCACCTGCAAACAAAAACATTTTTACTTCTCTAAATTGGATATCTTTCATTCATTTTTTTTTTTTAAGAGTTTTTGCTATAGGGCATGTGCGTTTGCCAGAAAGACAGAAAGAGCCAGAGAGACAGAAAGTGAGAAATCATCCCCCGGGGGGGTGGCCATGCCACAAGCGCCCAGCATGAGTTTAAGCCACTGGGTCCAGGACTCAAACCATGGTCGACTACATGGGAGTCCAGCAACATAGCCATTACACCAACTACTGGTCCCATTCCATTCATTTTTATTGCCCACTTTCTCTGGATAGAATTTCTAGTACCATGTTGAATATATTGCTTTGTTCCTTATTTTTGAAGAAAAACTTGTAGTTATCAACATTAAATATTGTGTTTGCTTTGATATTTTCATATATGGCTTGTTGAGATAGTTTTCTTTTGTTGTTAGTTTGTTGAGAGTTTTATTACAAAAGGGTGTTGAACTTTGTCAATACTTCTCTGCACCAATTGTGAGAGTCATGCGGTTTTTATCTTTCATTCTATTTAAGGTGATATACCACATTGATTTCTACATATGAACAATTATTTCTCTCTAGTTATAAATCCTGCTTTGCCATAGGGTACAATAATCCTTTTATCATGGTGTTGAGTTTAATTTTCTAGTATTTTGTTGAGAATTTTTGCATCAATATTAAAGATATGTTTTTGCTATTTTCTTCTTATATCTGTGTATGATGTTAGTATCAGGGTAATGTTGACCTCATGAAATGAGTTCTCCAGTATTACTTTTTCTTTAATTATTTAGAAAGGTTTAAAAAAATTAACATTAATTCATATTTTGAAGTTTAGTAGAATTCTTCATTAAAGCTAACTTGGGGACCAGCAGGTGCTGTAGTGGTTAGGGGCACTGGACTTCCACATGACTGACTACGGTTTGAGTCCTGGACCTGGTGGCTTGCTTTTTTACTTTTCCTCTCTCCTTTTCTCTCTATCTCACTCTGTCTCTTTCTGGTCAAATTAAAATAAAATGAATAAATAAACAAATAATGTTAAAATAATTCTAAAATATTAAAATTTATTTTTTGAAGGTTTTTTTTTTTTTTCAAGTTTTACATCATCAACTCAGTCTCCTTTCAGGTTATAAGTCTGTACAGATTTTTATTTCCTCATGAATCAGTCCTGTTAGAAGTTTTCTTTGTAGAAATTTATCTGTTTATTCTCTTGGATCATTGGAAAAACCTTGACACATTTCTGCATAGGAAAATCTAGAAAAAAATATATCATGACTTTTCCAGCAACTGAATAGGTCACCCGATTTGTTTGCTTATAATTGTTCCTATGATCTCTTATAATTCTTTTTGCTTCTGTGACATAAGTGGTAATATCTTTAGTTTTATTTCTCTTCTTCTTTTTAAAATTTCTATCTTTCCTCTAAGAGGATGCAAGAGAAAGAGAGAGAATGAGAGTACCACTAGCAGCATCTTCATGCCACGATCCACCTCTAGCTGTCAGCTAGCATCAGATCACAGGCATATGTGACTAAAATGTTCAAGGAAGTCTCTAGGCTTGAAGGTAGAACCCTCCCATGTGTGTCTGCCTTCCAGAGCATTGTATTATTGCTGTGGCAACATTTAGTCCCTCATTTTCTATTACTGATTTTAGTTATCTAATCTTCTCTCTTTTTTCTTAGTTTAGTTAAGAGTTTGTCAATTTTATCTTTACAAAAAAGCTACCCAGTTTCACAGTTTTCTATTATGTGTTTTTTGTTGGTGGTGGTTATTTCTATTCTACTCTTTATTATTTTCTTTTTTTTCTGCTGTATATGAGTTTCACTTAGTCTCTTTTTCCTCATTTTTTTGATCTATAAATTTAGGTTATTGAGTGGCTGGCAGGTGGCGTAGTGGTTAAGAACGTTGGACTCCCACATGGCCAACAGTGGTTTGAGTCCCAGACCTGGTGGTTTACTTTCTCTCTCTCTCTGTCCTACTCTGGTCAAATTATAAATAAATAAATAAATAAATAAATAAATAAATAAATAAAGTTAAATAAAATAATTATTTTAGAAAAGGTTTAGGTTATTGAATTAAATTCTTTCTTGCTGTTTAATGTGAGGGTTTATTGGTACACTCTTCCCTTTTATGGCTGCTTTTTCTTTATCTCATTAGTTTTCTTAATGTTTTTGCTCTATTTTGTCTCAAAAATATTTTTAAAATTTTTCAAGTTATTTTTTGTACCATTTGTTGTTTAAGAATCTGTTGTTTAATATTCACATGCTTGTGACATTTATTTTACTTGTATTTTTAATTTGTAGTTTCACTCCGTGTGGTTGGAATAAAACTTAGAATAATTTTAGTCTTCTTAAATGTGATAATATTTGTAGTGTCCCTCCATATGTAGAGGTTTTCTATATATGTTTTTTAATCCCAATTGGTGTATAGCAGTGCTCAAGTCTTCTGTTTTCTAATTGATCTGGTTGTCCTTACCATTACTGAAAAATTTAAATTTTTTATTGCTATTGTGGTGTTGCCTAGTTCTCTCATTAGTTCTGCAATGTTAGCTTTACATGTTTGGATACTCTGTTTTAAGTAATATATATTATATTTATAATTGTTTTTCTTTTTGTTTACTTTTCTGAAAGTTTATTTCTCTCACATGTGAGACAGTGAGAGACAGAGACAGCATGCTAAACAGGGTCTGGATGCTACAATCCACCCACAGCTTTAGCTAGCCACTTATCAGGGGCACATGTGCACCTGGGGTACTTAGGGAAATCTCTGGACTTAAACCAGGAAGCTTCTTATGTGAAACTGCGTTGAAGAGTGTGTCATTTCACAGCTGTGCTACTATGACTGTCCTAGATGAGACTTGCCGCCCCGCAATCTCAGCTCCTCTACAGCCACAAGGTTGCCTCATCCTCCCAAGAGCCTCCTAGTTCTCTTTTGTCGTTTTTAAATTTGTATATCTACTTCTTTCTTCACATATGCCAATTATTTCTGCTAATTATTTCTTTAGGTGACAAACAGAATAATAAGAATAAAACGAATGTTAAAAATCAATTGCAAGAAGAAAATGTTGTCAATGAAGATGAAACAATAATATATTTTGAAAAATGTAGATTCCACTGAAAATATAACATGGGATATCAAGAAGAAGGAAAGCAGCCAAAACACAGAAAAGTAGCTGCCATCAATAATAGTAACAATATATATTAGGTATTATATTACACGATTAAGTGCAATGAATGACAACCATGTCGTAAGTCAGAGAAACAGTAGGACTGCTGTTGTGAGGTACCTGCACCTCAGAGAAATAGCACATTGTTACTCAGAGGAAATTCATGATGTAAAACACATTTAAAATTCTAGAAAGTTCATAAATTTTAAAAAGGTGATTAGTTTACAGAAGAAGGAAAAATAAAATAATGTGGTATGCTCAAATAAAACTAAAGAAGGCAGAAAATGGAAAAAATGAGGAACAAATGAACAAACTGAAAAATTATAAATATGGTAGATTTTAATTTTTTTTGCCAGAGGGTATATGTGTTTTTCAGAGAGAGAGAGAGGGAGAGAGAAAGAGAGAGAGAGAGAAAGAACACTTCCCAGTAAGGCATGGGCATGCCGCAATCCTTTTTCCTCCCTTTTTCCATCTTTTCAGGAATTTGGGCAAGCAAACACACATACCCAGCATGATTTTCAAGTGGCCCAGTCCAGGATTCTAATCTTGGCCAGCCATGAGGAATACAGTTTCCTCTGGACAGCTCTTAACTGCTGCACTATGGTATAAGTCCAATGTGGTAGATACTAATTCCAACTACTCAATAATTCTTAATAGTAAATGTGGGCAGTTTATATACATTAATAACAAGCAACAGTTATCATATTGAATTAAAATAACAAGACTTGAGTCTGTATTTTCTACACATAACCCACTTTATTTTTTGAATTAATTATTTTTTTCTCCTTAGGGAGCGTGTGCTCATTGGAGAGAAAGAGACAGACACAGTGAGAAGAACAGCGAGACATCAAGGGGGGCAGCCAAACTGCAATCTCTTCCTCTTCACCCCCCTTCTCCCAGGATCTTGGGCATACACCCACATGTGCCTGGCAGGATGTTCAAGCCACCAGGTTCAGTACTCAAATTGTGGTTGGTCATGTGGGAGTCCAGTCACATAACTGCTATGCCATCTACGGGTCCTGAGTAGCCCACTTTAAGTATAAAGACTTAGATACGATAAAAGCAAAAGAATGAAGGAAGATACGCCATGCTAACACTACTTGAAAGAAAACTGGCATAGCTTTATTAATTTCAGACAGAAGGAGTTTCCGGATAAAAATATAATCAGAGATACAGACGGATACATAATGATAAAGGAGCCAAATCTCCAAGGACACATTATATACAGCGATCCTTAATATGTATACACTTAACAAAAGTGCAAAAACGTGAAGCAAAAAGATAACAATGGAAGAAGACAAATTGACTAAAACAATAAGAGGCTCCGAGACCACTCTTTCAGGAATTACATTCCCACACCATTACTCATAACAACTTTTATCACTCTCAAAAGTTACTCAAATGAGTACCAGGATTTATGTAATATTTGTTATAGCTCTAAGTGCCTGAAAATTCTAATTTCTCTTGGCTTGTGCCATATACTCTCTAAGGTTAGACTTGCTCAAGCATTTCTTCTTTAAGTTCAGTTTCTTTTACCACTTGCTCAGTTAAATCCATCATCGTTATATTGGAACCCTATTTGTTAGGGGATAAAATATGGCCAGAGGCCATCACTGTAAAATTTTATAATCAAATCTTAGTCTTTTCATGGATCAGTCTCAGGATTTTATGAGAGTTTCTGCAAAACAACAGATCCTGCCACCCTGTTTCCACTTTAATGGGACTGGAATGCTAGAGAGAATTGCAGTGGAAGAAAATTCTCTTTCTCAGGTAGACAGAGTCTGTTCCCTTTAAAAAGTACGTTTTTGCTGTGGAAACACTGAGAGTTTTATTTTCTTTTTTAAAGAATTATTCTATTTGACTTTATTTATTTAATTATTTGAATTTGACCAGAGAAGGGACAGAATAAAAGAGAGAGAGAGGGAAAGTAAGAAAGCAAGCCGCCAGGTCCGGGTCTTGATTCATGGTTGGCCATGTGGAAGAAAGTATTATTTTCTACTGTAATTACTGAGAAAAATTCCCCTTCTCTGCTAAGACTGATGAAGACAACGCTGTAGGATTTTTACGGAGAACTTCGTACGGAGGGTAGTACTAAAAGCTTACTGTATAGATACTCTAAGATTGCAGCCACTAGGAGTTTCTTATTCTCACACTAATTCTCTACTACATTTTCATCCTGGGTCATGTAAGCTCTTTCAGAACAAGGAGTTTACTTGTAGTATTACCAAAGATGCAACCAGCTCTTTGGAGTGGTCTGGTTTGATTTGCAGCATGCACTGATTTTTGTGGTGTAGATGATCTCACCATTGTGGTGCTGATACTCTCACATGATGTCACTGGAGGTAGGATTGGGAAGCGATTCATGCACTATGTTATTACCAGAGCTTAACACATGACTCAGGGAACGTTTATAAATTCTCTTAACAATGAAAAATAATAAGATATGCAATATACAGCTTGTTTATGACATGTCAAGAATATTAATAAGGTAATCCTTCTCATTTTTAATATTGATTTTATTTCCGTGAGAGTGAGAGACAAGAGAAAAAGAGAAAGAGAGAGAGACCAGCACCCTCAATAGGGTCTCACATGGTCATCTGCACCTCTGCCTTCTCAGCCAGCCAGGATCAGAGGCACATGCACCTGGTATGCTACAGACGGACAGGGGCTCTGAGCCTCTTATTTCCCTGTGGAGTCAGTTTTGCTTGAGCAGACATTACCACAGTGGCTCTGAGCAGGTCTGCATGGTTTTTTTTTAGAAAGATTATATCAAATTACTTCTTCAAATCAACAGTTCTACAAAATAGACAATTTGATTCTCAGCCTTCAGCCTGCAAGAGTATTCCCTGGAGGTATTGGCAAAACACAATACCTCCCAATTTCTAATTCAACAGTTTGGGGTGTGCTCAAAAATATTTATTTTTATCAAATTCCCAATGATTCTAAGGCTACTGTTCATGAATAATCATTTAGAACCTTGATATAAAGAAGAGTGAAATGAAAAAAAAATTCCTTTTCCATTTCCCATTATAAAAACTTGTTCTAATGTTTTCATTGTGCTTGAAATATGTCAGTGGGGAGATGGCTTTATTCTGTATGTTTTAGTATGTGGCTAGGCATTATAATAGCCCATACAAATGCCCATGTCTTGATTCTGTGCACTATGTACATTACGAACCTATTACCTTCTATGGCAAAAGGGGTTTTGAAGATGTGATAAAGGTTGTGGACCTTGACACGGGGACGTTATTTTGAGCTATGTACATTTGCTCAGTTTAATCAAGTGGATTATTATTATTTTTTTCTTTTTTTTGGAGAGGTTTTTGCTATAGGGCGCATGCGCTTGCCAGAAAGACAGAGAGAGACAGAGAGACAGAAAACGAGAAATCACGCCCCCAGGGGGGATGGCCACGCCGCAATCCCTCCTCCTCCATTCTCTTCTTGGGATCTTGGGCACACATGCACATGCGCCCAGCACAGGTTTAAGCCACCAGGTCCGGGACTCGAACCATGGTCGACTACGTGGGAGTCCAGAGACATAGCCATCACACTAACTGCTGGTCCCAAGTGGATTATTAAAAGCAGATAGTTTATCTCAGCTAGCTCAAAAAGACATGAAGTGGAAGGGATTCAAACCACCTTACTGGCCTTACAAGTGGAAGAAGGGAGACACATACCAAAGAATGTCATTGGCCTCTAGAAGCTGGAAAAGGTAAAAAACTGGATTTTCTCCCGTAGGTCCCAAAGAACTGTGACACCTTGACAACATCTTGATTTTAGCCCTTGAGATCCATTTCAGGTTTCTGATCTCAAACACAATAAGATCATGACTATGACTCATTTTAAACCACTGAATTCATGGCAATTTGTTACAACAGCAATAGAGAGATCTTGGTCACGCATGCACACGTGTCTGGCATTCAGTTTCAAAGTCACCGTGTCTAGGACTCGAACTGCAGTCGGCCATGCGGAAGTCTAGCAACATAATCACTACACCATCTGCTGGCTCCAAATCTGTCTTGTTTTAAACCACTGACATTATAGCAATTTGTTACGATAGCAATAGAAATCTAATATGAAACACTTCGTGACCTCTATCTGCAATCCACATTCTATAATCCGTCAATATCCTTAGTTTGAAGAAGCCTGAAAGGAAAAAAAAAATGGTAATAGAAACAATGTGTAGCAGCCATTTCAACCCCCTCCAGTCACTATTTCACAGAGATGCTGTTTCAGAGGTATATTTTTATTAAGCATTTACACGATAAAATAATATTCCAACACTTTAATAATGAAACAAAGAGTATGCCTCTCACTAAACATTGAGCCTATTATTTTGGGAAAATGTATTTTCAGAATTTCTATATATTCTGCAATATTCTTTCAGTGAAAAATGAATATTTTTAGACCTTTGTATTGAAAGACAATTTCCGCTTTAGTGCTACTATTTTCTGGGCCTCTCATATATACATAACTTTGTTATATGAGTTAGAGTTAATGAATTTTGTTGGTTTGGGTTTCTTTATTATTTCTCTTTGGAACTATTTTAATGAGCATTTTAATGATCTTTAGGGAAAGAAGGAAGAACTCATGTAATGCATTTTCCCCACCACTTCTGTAGAAATCTCTCAGCTAACATTAAAAAAAAAGAAAAAGGTGTGGAGGAAAGGATAGGTTTATTGTCATGGAGTGACAGTGTCATGTTTTATCCTCAACATAAGGTTCATTTTAAGGAACTGGCATAGCCAGTAACTGGACTCTGAATTTTCTACTAAAAAATTAGTTCTTAGTAACAATTTTTTTTTCAGTTTTAATTCATTTTACTCTAAAACCTGGGAGTAAAGTGCATCTGTACATTGTTTAAAGGAATTGGTTCTCTAGAAAACCCAATTATTTGACCAGATCTCACGATTTAAAGATGTAGAACAGCCTTATGTACTTACACTTGGAAAATTAAATATTTAACAATTATTGTGAACCAGTGAGTCAATCCATATAAATGTGGATGTGTGTGAACTGATTTTTATGGTTTCTAAACATTCGCTTATTACAGAGACATACAGCAAAGTGCACACACAAAAATTTCAGCAAGCAGGCTGCTGACTAAATTCCAAAATTGTTCTCAGATTTTTTTTAAATTTGTAAAGTTTGTCATGAATCCTCACACATTTGTCTTCTGAAATTGCCACCCTGAATCGATGTATTTCAGATGTTTTTTGAACCATTCCTAGGACAAAGTTACAATAAAAGATACTGAACAATTTTTCACTTTTTGGCTCTCTGTATATCTTTCCTGTAGAGCTGTCTGATCAGCTCATTTGTCCAGTTTTAGTTGAATTGCTTATTTTTTATTGCTAAACAAAGTTAAAGACCTTTATTAGGGAAAAACTTCGAATAAATTTAAAAAAGGGGTAGAGACTGATATACAAAAGTAGAAAGGACCCCATGTTCTTGGGTTGGAAGAATTAACATGATCAAAATGTCAATTCTACCCAAATTTATTTATAATTTCAATACAATTCCAATCAAATTACCAGAGACATTCTTCATAGAAATAGGAAAAAATCATAAAATTTGTCTAGAATCATAAAAGGCCCCATATAGCCAAATACTGTGCAAAACAAAAAAAGTAGGAGGCATCTCACTTCCTCATTTCAAAATAAATTGCAAAGTTGTGATAAGCAAAACAGCATGGTGCTGGGACAAAAATAGGCATATAGACCAATGGAACAGGGCAAGGAGCCTAGAAATACACCCTGATTCATACAGCCAGTTGATTTTTGACAAAGGACACAGAGAAATCCAGTGGGGAAAAGAAATTCCTTTCAGAAAATGGTGCTGGAAAAACTGGATATCGACCTGTGGAAAAATGAAACTGGACCCCTATATTTCACCGTTAGTATAAAACTGTCATTTTAATTAGCATGACCTAATAAGATTTCTTGATTGGTGGCATTTATTATTTACTTGTTATTTCATAAAGTCAATATATTTTACCTATGCTTTTATGCTCAGCTCCCCAACACACACACACACACACACACACACACTCTTTATTTTCTTTGTATGTGTGTGTGTGTGTATGTGTGTGTGTGTGTGTGTATATATATATATATATATGTATATATATATATATATATAATTTTTGCTATGGAGTATGTGAGCTCTCCAAAGAGAAGCAGATAGAGAAATAAAGTGACAAAGCACTCTTGGGGTGGGAACATGACCACCCCACAATCCCTTCTCTTTTGTTCTTCTCTAGGGATTTTGGGCATGCATAGACAAACTCCTCTCATGTCTTTTAAGCCACAAGGTCGAGGACTCAAACCGTGTAGTTGGCTATATGGGATCCAGCCACCTTAACCACCATATCACCTGGTTGACCCCTGTTGCAGCAGTTTTTTTTTTTTTTTCTTTTTTTTTCTTTTTTTGGGAGAGGTTTTTGCTATAGGGCGCGTGCGCTCGCCAGACAGACAGAGAGAGACAGAGAGATAGAAAGCAGGAAATCACCCCCCAGGGGGGATGGCCACGCCGCAATCCCTTCTCCTCCATTCTCCTCTCGGGATCTTGGGCACGCACGCACACACGCCCGGCGTGAGTTTAAGCCACCGGGTCCGGGACTCGAACCGCGGTCGACTATGTGGGAGTCCAGCGACATAGCCATTACGCTAACTGCTGGTCCCCTGTTGCAGCAGTTTTAATGACCAGAAAACATCAGCTTCCATGTGGGAGACCTCCAGTTTCCATGGCAAGGTCATTGTCTTTGCTACTGCTACAAGGTCTGTCACTTCTACTACCACCTACCAGGAGTCAGATGGCTCCCACATGTGTGTGCTGGGCTCCTAAGACAACTGGCTGATATCCACATTGGTCTCTAACCTGTGTTGTCATCCATGCCTGAGGGCTTGAGCCCTCATGTGCACACATGGTCACTTGGGTCCATCTCCCCTATTCTCACACATGCTTCATTGTTTCATTGTACTTTGCTCGTAAGGGATGAGTTCAGAGATAAAATTGGAATGCAGAGCATTCAGACTGAAATAAATGAGCATGCTCTGTGTTCAGATAATTAAGGGAGCCAGATTTCATGTGGCTATTGAGGAGTTCAAATCTTGGCCCTAGAGGCTTGAGAAACACTTTGGGTGCATATGTGTTCATGCCCCAAATCTCAACAGGTTGGGAAAATGGAGGAGAAAAGAATGACTCATAACCATGCTTTGTTAGGGGGTGCTTTCCTCCTCTCCCTCTTTGTCTCTCTCTGTTCAGCACACATGCTTCTGGCAAGATTTTGGAAAGAAGAGGAGAAGACTGAAATACAGAGCATTAAGTAACCTCTGGACCGTTCTAAAAGTGAAGTCTTGTGAGACTGCACAAATCACCAAACCATGAAGCCAGCCTATGTGGGACTAACATCTTCTCAGTAAACCAATCTAACTATTCCTCATGATTACGCCTTGCGTTCCATTTTGACTGGGCTGGCTTTGCTTCTAATTGCTCAGTGCTTATGGCATATGACTTGTTAAATTGTTGAATACCACACTGAATGTCTTTTCATTCCACACCTACAAACTATTGCTCTAAAAACCAGCTGCCAGGTTCTGTCCTGGAGCTTCCCTTCAGCATGAGGATGACATTCTCTGCTGCTTGATCTCATGATTTCTTTCTAGTTTTAGTCTCTAACTTTGATGGACCATGTCTTCTGGTAGTCCTTAGCTTCTAGAATAGTATATCCACCTCTGGGGAGTATTTGAATACCTGAAGCCATTATTATTATTATGCTTTAGTTTTGCCTAGATTAATCCAGATTTCTAGCTTGTGTTGCATTTTATAATTAAAAAAAAAGCACCAAAGGGCATGTGAGCTCTCTAGTAAAAGACGAAGAGTCATAATTTTACATATATATGTTTATATACATATTTATTTATTTATTGCATGAGAGAGGGAGAAAGACAGTAGGACAGGAAGTAGAGGACAAGCAGCCTCAGAGGGTCTTCATGCCATGACCCTACCCTCCACCAGCCAGAATAGCAGCACGCATACACCAGCCCTGCATATGCATCAGTCTGGTGGAGAGACCTAGGGTGCAAACCTGGGATTTTCCCATGTGACCTCAAAATTGCAGTGCACTGTGCCATCACTGTGACTGGTCTGGCACATTGTAAAGTCCTTGGGTAAGGTCACCAGTATGTACATTTTTGGAGGACATAAGTCGGTTCATCTGACTCTACCCCCAAATTCATGTAGTTCTTACATGTAAATACATTCAGCTCATCACAATAGCTACCGGGCTTTAACCTCTCCCAGTACCCCTCTAAAGTCTAAAGCCAAAGACACACTAAATAATATCTAAATCAGATGTGGCTGAGACTTGAGGTACATTTATCCAGAGACAAAATTGCTCTCCAGGAAGAACCTATGAATTCAGAGAGCTGTGTGCTTTCAAAATATGATTGTGGGACAGAAATAAGACAGACATTTTAATTCCAAAAGGAAGAAATTAGAAAGAAAAGGAATGTTCTGAGCAAGTCTGAAACCTAGCAGGGTAGAGTCCATTGGATTTTAGGGCCTTTGAATATTCCTCTAGGCTTCATGACTTTTCCGTTGAGCTCACCAGAGCAACTTTGACAATTTGGTCCTTGCAAGTAGGGGTGCAGTGGGCTCTTGGCCATCTGAATCCGAGAAGGTGGTATATCCTCCAGGTATGTGCCATCTGGGCCGATAGTGACATCTGAACCAACTATGAAGTCATTCTTCTTTTTCCTTCAAGAAAGTTACAGGTTTACAACAGTTTGCAGCTACTGGCCCACTCTATAGAATTCCAGGAGCATGAAAGTCTTCGTTTTATTCTATTGTGTCTTGTTTGGTCCATGTTAGCATTTTTGTGGGTCAAAAACCTTGTTGGTGTCCCCATGCAATTCACAGGCAGCCCTGGCAACACATAAAGAAGTCTTCCAAAGACTTTTCCTTCTTGATTTCTGCTAAGATGATTGATTATATTCCAATGTCAGACACAAAATACATTTATCAAATGGTTGTCCATCCATACCTCTGATGTTTTCACAAAAGCTCTCTCTCTCTTTTTAAGATGGATAAGATTAAAATACTCCAAATACCCAAGTTTAATAGCCAGCTTAACAATTCTTTCTTTTTTTTTTTTTGCTATAGGGCATGTGTACTCACCAGAGACAGACAGACAGAAAGTGGGAAATCACCCCCCCCAAGGGAGATGGCCACACGGCGATCCCTTCTCCTCCATTCATCTCTCGGGATCTTGGGCATGCACACACATGCGCCCGGTTTGAGTTTAAGCCACCAGGTCCAGGACTTGAACCACAGTGTACTACATGGGGGTCCAGGACCTGAACCACGGTGGACTGCATGGGAGTCCAGTGAAGCGACATAGCCATTACACCAACTTCTAGTCCCAACAATTCTTTCTTAAATTTATTTCTTTCCTCTTGTATTTTACTATAAGAGACAAGGAAAAAAACAAACCATTGCCTTCAACACTGCTTAGAAATCTCCTCAGTTAAATAATATACAAGTTCATCATTTACAAGTTATATTTTAAACAAAGTACTAGAACAGAATTTATCAAATTCTTTGCACTTTTATTTTTTTTTTTTTTGAGTAGGTTTTTGCTATAGGGCATGTGCGCTCACCAGAAAGACAGAGACAGAGAGACAGAAAGAGAGAAATCACCTCCCGGGGGGATGGCCACTCTGCAATCCCTTCTCCTCCATTCTCCTCTTGGGATCTTGGGTACACATGCACACATGCACAGCGGGCGTGAGTTTAAGCCACTGGGTTCAGGACTTGAACCACGGTCAACTACATGGGAATCCAGTGACATAGCCATTAAGCCAACTGTTGGTCCCAAATTCTTTGCACTTTCTAACAAGAATCATCTTTTCTCCTATTTCCAAAAATTGCACAATCTATGGTTTATTTTATCTTCATAATATAATGAGGTTAGTTGATATATAATAATTCATTTAGAGTTTTTTTCTATAATTCACAGAAGCATATATCAACTATGGATTAATAAAAAATAATAAATGAATACAAGAATAAGATCAAGAACTACTAATCTATGAAGGCCAACAAGTATGTTAAAAATAAACCATGGTCAACAATTTCTTTGGTTATGAAAAATAGCATTCCATAGCCAGAATCATAACACCTCAACTACAAACATGCATTTTCTACTTCACTAATATAAAATAACTATATAACTATATGCAAATAATAGGTAAGTTTATATAGATTTAGGTTAAAGATAAATTACATGGAAATAAATCATATTAAGGGAATAAAATTACAAATTTCCAATAGCTTTGATTTCTATTAATGCTCCAAACTTATTGCTCCATAAATCTTTCCAACAAAGGAAACTGAATTTGAACATAATGCATTATGTTCAGATAGTTAAGACTGAAATGTTTATTTTTGTGGGAATGATGTTTGTTGATAACAGTATTTTTGGAAAAACATTAGTTTTCATATGATTCACTTCTAAATGCTGAAGAGCCAAGAGATCCTAACCAATATCTGGAATATGCTTCATTTTGCATATAAGCAGGCTCTGAAATGCAGCTTTCACATTGTTGGCACGAAATCACTCACATAATAAAGTTATATTGTCCCAATCATACTATGATGAGTAGCCAAATATTGCATCTAGAAATAAAAATTCAGCTGTTGCCTCAGAAGTGAAATCACATGCATTTTTAGCGGCTTAACTCATAATTAGTCTGTTTGAATTGCCATTAAGTATCTCAATCAAAATATTCTTATACACTGCCCTGCTTCCCAGACCTCCCCATGCAGAGTTGATCGGCCTTTCTATTTCATTCTCTTTGATTTCAGCCTGGAGTATTGAAGAATAAATCACTTGGGCTGCTTGCCCACAAAGTAATGAATGTTTCATCATATCAGCCCACCGGCTTTTTTATTCCCCTTTTTGTTTTCTTTCTTTCTGCTCTCCCTTTTTTTTTTTTTTTTTTTTTTGATTCATTATTCGAGCTGTCATGGACTCTTTTTGGCCCCCAATAGCCACGTTAAAAAGTACAGTCAGAGGAGGCTCATCTTCAGTGGTGATTCACAGTTTCCGAATGTCTTGTTTACTTGCAATACTTACTGTGGAGTGGTTTATGTTCATCAGAGTAACTCTCACATCATAGTGTATTCAAGGCTCCGAATAATAAAGTAATCTGAGCCATTTCAACACACCTTCAGTGAAAGTTTGAATTTGAAATTTGTTATTTGAGGCCTCCTTGATCAATAGTTGATTCCCCTCCAGAAGATAAGATGCAGGTAAAAAATGTCAACGAGTATTATTCTGGGTAATGAGAATGTGGATCTGCGTAATAGAAAGCATGCTGCCAAACACGGCTCATAATCATAAAATCAGACTTCCTGTAGCTTCTGAGAAAAAGGTTCTTATTTCTCCAAGTCTTTTTTTTTTTTTTTTTCTTTTTTTTGGAGAGGTTTTTGCTATAGGGCGCGTGCGCTCGCCAGACAGACAGAGAGAGACAGAGAGATAGAAAGCAGGAAATCACCCCCCAGGGGGGATGGCCACGCCGCAATCCCTTCTCCTCCATTCTCCTCTCGGGATCTTGGGCACGCACGCACACGCGCCCGGCGTGAGTTTAAGTCGCCGGGTCCGGGACTCGAACCGCGGTCGACTACGTGGGAGTCCAGCGACATAGCCATTACGCTAACTGCTGGTCCCTCTCCAAGTCTTTTTGCTTAATCTTGCTGGACACTGCATACACCAGTCAGCAGGGTCCAACAATTAAGACAGAGCATGTCTCACTCCAATACCTCAATTTGATTTTTAAGTATCAGAATATTTTTTCTTATTTTATTTATTCATTCATTTATTTTTTTTTAATTTAACCAGAGAGAAACAGAAGATGAGAGTGAGAGAGAGAGGAAGTGAGAAAGCAAGCCACCAGATTCAGGATTTGAACCCTGATCACCCATGTGGGAGTGTCCAGCGCCTTAACCACCACGCCACCTGCTGGTCCTGAGAATTTTTTTTTAACTCTTTCATGGACACATTTTCTTTGAAACAAGAACACCAAGGCTGACCTTTATACAATGTTTGCTTTTATCACTTCTTAATAATATCAACACCAATGAAAGCAATCGTAATCATTACTGACTTCATGTTTGTATTTAAACATGACAAGAATTATGCTAAACGTTGCCTCATTTCTTCATTTCAGAAAAAATTTGTATATTCCCCTTTTTATATACACAGACTTGAGATTAAGAGAAAAGAAGAAATTTACCCAGAATTTCTTAGAAATGAAACAGTTGTCATAGTGAGTATGCAGTGAAGTTAAATAGGTTTGAATCTTTGTGGGTCAAACAACATAACATCAAGACCCATAAATCAATGTATCTAGAAGAAATACGAAGAATTATAGGAAATAGCATGTTCCTAATGTCCTATGTATTTGATGTATCTAGCACACCAATAAACAGTGATCTAGAACTGGCTGGGGATGGTGCACACCTGCAGAGTCAGACCACAGCACAACTGAAAAGTGTCCACAATCACTTCTGGAAGTGCCCACATTCTTTCTCTGTATAAATCAACATGTTTGTCAATTTTTTCACTGTGTTATCTTTTTTGGTACCTACATCCGCACATCTTCTCTAGGGGCATTTTGCAGTGGCAGAGGGGAAAACACACACACACACACCTTATTTCTTGTCAAAACATTTCTATACTGTGCGAAATGGTGTCATTCACTGTACATGCAATATAGTATTCTAGGTCCGGCATCCTCTTTCACAAGCTAAAGCCACTGAAGACACACTGCCTGAAGCTTAGTGGTTAAGAGAGCCAGACAGCACATTTCAATCACAGTTCAAATCCTGGCCCTGGAAGTATTAAAAGCGCACGAAGCACATGGACATCTATGCCCCCAGTTCTGATGGGATGGAGAAATAGAGGAGAAGAGATTGCACCATGACCACACCCCATTATGAAGAGGTGCTTTCTCCCTCACCTCTCTCTCTCTCTTTTTCTTTCTGGTGAGCCCACCTGTACTCTGGCAATCTAGAAACTAATAATTATCACCCTTTCTCTCTATGGGCAAGAAATGATGCCTCAGATCATGCTGGAAACTGGTTCAGCTGATTCCTCACATTCTTCATGTCTGTGTGTTTCCCAGAATTCTGTCTCTATCATCTTTTTAATTTTTTTCCCTAATTTTGGCAACTCATGATACTCTGACGAGGCCAAAACTGCAAAAAAGCAGGCTTACAACTCCTCAAAAAAAACTCTTACTTATGATCACTTTGAGCAACTAACTATAGAAAAATTAACTTTTGCATTTTACAAATACAGATACATTTCGCATGCGACTACAAAGACATTCACAAAACCTGCCTTTTTTTTATTGTTGTTGTTCAATTTGCCAGAAGGCACACATGCTCACTGGAGAGAAGCAGAAAAAGAGAAAGAGAAAGTGAGGAAGCATCCTCCATGGAGTGTGGTCGTGGTGCAATCCTTCATCCTCTATTTCCTCCTCCTTTTGAGATTTGGGCACGTGTGCACACGCATATAGAATGTATCTCAAGCCACTGCACCCAGGACTCAAGCCACATAGTTGCTCACATGGGATCCAGTTGGCTTAACCAGTAGGCCATAGGCTGGCCCCAAACTACCTTTTAAAAAGCAGTTATTGGGACCAGCAGTTAGCGTAATGGCTATGTCCCTGGACTCCCATGTAGCTGACCGCGGTTCGCGTCCCGAACCCGGTGGCTTAAAACTCACGCCGGGTGCATGTGCATGCGTACCCAAGATCCCGAGAGGAGAATGGAGGAGAAGGGATTGCAGTGTGGCCATCCCCCCTGGGGAGTGATTTCTCGCTTTCTGTCTCTCTGTCTCTCTCTCTGTCTGGCGAGCATACGCGCCGTATAGCGAAAAACCTCTCCAAAAAAAAAAAAAAAAAAAAAAAAAAGCAGTTATTGGTCAGGACCAGCAGATGGTGTAATGGTTACACCACTGGACCCCAACGTGGCTGACCACAGTTTGAGTTCCAGACATGGTGGCTTGAAATTAATGCCAGGCACGTGTACATGCATGCCTAAAATCCCAGAGGAGAATGGACAAGGGATTACAGCATGGTCATCTCTCATGGGGAGAAATTTGTCACTTTCTGTCTCTCTGGTGAGCACATGCACTCTCTAGTAAAAATCTCTCCCTTAAAAAGGAAAAAAAAAAGCAATTATTAGTCACTTTGCTTCTTAACTATTGAAGAGAACATATTTTGATGTTCAGAATTCACCTTTCTTTTATTCAACAAGCTTTGTTAAATCCTATTTGTTGAATATCTTAAACAAAATGGGCATGTGAGATTGTTTATTAAATAAATAGATTTTGAAAATCTGAAATCATTTTTGTCCATAGTTAAACATCATTTTTGTTCATATTCAATTTATAAACTTCTGCTAGACTACTTTCCTACTCATTGCAAATAAAAGCAAGTGATAGACCTGATTGCTTCGGAGATCTCTCAGCTTTGCTGCAACAGTGCCCCATTCTTTGGCAGATCTCCACTGTGACAATTTTGCCTCTTACTGAAACCTCTTTACATTGTGGGGACGTATCCCTGGCTTTGCCATCAACTGATAAATTTCAACTGGATTCTGGACTTGTTCAAAAAGAATTAACTTTCTCTGCATCCTAATAACCTGTGGTAACCACTTCATTTAATTCACCTGTGAGCAAAAATCATCTTAAAAAATACTAACATTTCGTTCATTGAAATAAAGGTAATACGAAGAGGGAAAATAAGACCATAGAATAAATGATTCCAGAGGAAAGATGAAATGTATTGAGTTCAAAATGTCATTGTTGAATGATTACACAATTTTCAATCTCAACTTACGTTTCACTCTTAATCCACTAGTATTGTAGCTAAGGAGTATTTAAAGTTTTGCTTAATAATTTTTTAAAAAAATCTTTTGTGGCTAGAAGTGATTAGGTTTCATTTCCAGCCAGTAAGAGCTGCAGGGAGGATTTCTAGGGATGTTTTTCCTTCCAGATAAGAGAGAGAGATGAGAAGAGAGCAGTTTTGCTAACATTTTTGCCTTCCTATTTTAGAAATGTTCATTTCAAACATTGCAAATTCATCTTGTAGAAGTTTCAGAAATTTCTGAGACTATGGAAACTTCTGCGATGCCAAGAAGCTGAAGAGAACACATCGACACATGCAGAATAGCAGAGTTGCAGGAGAGAAATGGCTTGAATCTGGACGCAGAGCTGAATATTCTAATAAACTTCAGGTTCTCTTTCTCTGGGTCACTAATTATGTAAACAAAAAAAAGATTCTTCTCTTGTAAACTGAAAATGTTGCTAATTGAAACAGAAATGTAATAATATATGGCATTAATGTTTTTTAAGTGAAAAGGCCAGAGAATGGGCAATATGCTTTTTGAGTTCACAGAATGTAAATATCTCTGCTAATTACTTTATTGTTCGAATTCATGCTAACCAAAAAATAGAAAATAATTACCTTTTCATGGGGAAACTGAGGTCCTAACTTAACTAACTAGCAATTGGTATCTTCAGCTGTCAGAATCAGGCAGTGTAACTGGGAATATATGCTAAGAAGGGGATGAGGAACTTCTGAAAAGGAGAAAAAAGGTACAAATATCTAATCACTGGTTTCTTTAAAACGAAGAAGGATTTACCTTAAAGTATTATTAATGACATCTTCAACATGAGAGCCTGTGCTATCAGACAAGCACTGAAGAGACTTGGGCTTTGTTTTTACTAATTAGTTTGTAGACTTCCAGCCTAACTTTTCTCAGTAAGAAAGATCTTGTTGACTCATTGACTACTGGGCTGAGTTCACTCTGGGGTAGCCAGACTCTCTATGGGGGTACTGAAGAAGAATCTGTGAGTGGGGAGCAAGACCTAGTGCTAATAGTGTTTGAACTTAAGGTTATTTAGACTTTAATGACACTGTTTAAGCATTTTAAACAGCATTAAGGAGGGTTCTTGAGATCACATGTTTTCCCATTTTTCAAACGGAGTTAGCATGGATTCGAATAGGTCTAAGACAATTTTATTAAAATTGCATTTCAATACTGACACTTAAGTGTTTGAATTTAAGATTATTTAATGATACTAACTTACGGTTATTTAATGACACTAAATAAGCTAATGTAATAACACAAAACTGAATTCTCTCAGGAGTAGCCAAAATCTCTTCCAGGCAGTTAAAGAATTATAATCTGGGGAGTAGGACCTGGTGGCGATAGTGTTTGAACTTACAGTTATTTAGACTTTAATTAGACTGTTAATTTAAACATTCTGAACAGCATTAAGGAAGGTTTTTTGAGACTGTATATTTTCCCATTTTTCAAATGGATTTATTATAGATTTAAATAAATTGGAGGCAATATTACTAAAATTGCAGTTCATTATAAGTTCTTTTATCCAACAAGAAATATCAGGACAATGTTAGTGTGAGGTATCTGAATATTCAGGTTTAACAGGGAATAATTTTATATCTAGAAGAAGAACCAAATATTGTGTTAAAGTCCACTGAAAAGCAATTATTTCAGAACATCATTTTCAGTTTTCTCTGTTTTCTAGATTTCTTGCTGGCTTGATTAGATATATTTAAATAGATGAAGGGATGGGTTATGACTTCAAAAGCCACATGAATAATTCTACCTAATTTTCATCAGAAAGGTGGAAAACAGAAATTTTAATTTAGTAGCTAATTTCAGGTGTTTGATAAAACTCTAGATTGATTCTGTGGTATATATAGAGTGAAATGATTAATCTTCCTTTCAATTGTACTGAGAGAGAAAATTATTAACAGAGACTTGAAAGTTATGAAAAAGGATGAAAAAATATATATTTGATTGACGTTTTTGTTCCTAAGAGGAATTAGAGTGAACTGGGCTGTAGGAGAGTCTGCCTTATTATTTTTTTCTTTCTGGAGACCAGCTAGGAAGTGCCATAATTGCTTCTTTATGAAGTTCTCCTTTCTTAAGATCCAGCTCTATGAAAAGAAGAAATAAAATGAGAATATGTCAGTTTTCCCCCCAGAAACAGTATTTCTTAAAATGATGCATATATACTTAGGTGTCTTGACTCATTCACCCAGATAACTACTTGAGTGATGCTCTTTATCTTTGCAGTTTGTAGGTTCGTCTGTTTTGTTAAACTAAACTGTAATATATTGGCTCCAGAAGGTCTTGATAGTCACCTACTTGGGTTTTTGTAAACAAACCATAATTTAACTTAGAAGTTTGAGTTACAGCCCATCACAGAAGCTGTGCTTCCATCAATCACAGACTGTGATCCAAGAGACAAACACCAGGTTGTAACCAATCCCACTGTTTCTCTACATTGTTGCTCTCACTTCCATTTTCTGCCCATCAGTTTCTTTTTCCTGTCCACAAATGTTCCACAGTAGGACAACTTGGAGTTTCTTAGAGACAGTTCTGCAAGCTGTCCTGTTCTGGCAATAGTTTTCCTCAATTAAATTCTGCTCAATTAAAATTGAAATAGTTGGGACCAGCAGATGGTGTATTGGCTATGTCGCTGGATTTCCACAGACTCAACTGTGGTTAGTGTCCTGGACCCAGTGGCTTGAAACTCACACTGGGTGTGTGTGTGCCCAAAATACTGAGAGTAGAATTGAGAAGAAGGGATTGCAGCATGGCCATCCACCCTGTGGAATGGTTTCTCGCTTTCTGTCTTTCTGTTCTCTCTCTCTGGTAAGCACACACGCCCTACAGCAAAAAATCTCTCTAAAAAAATTTAACTGTGTAATTTTTTTGTTGTTTCTAACAGTTTATGATAGGGCCCGTATATGTCTGACAAATCCTGAGAGAGAAGGTAAATAACTGTACTTTGAATTCTGGTAGATTATCTTTATTGTTTTATATGGGTTTTTTACGGTTGGACAAGACACTGTTCATTGTATAATCAATGCAAGAGCTCCAGATTTTTTTCCTTTTTATCTTTGAAATATGACTATGGAAGTATGTGGTCCTATGTGTCAAAGTCTGGTCACCAAATGGGCAGGGTAGAGAAAGTCTAAAAATGTGGTAGGACCACAAGGTTGAAGTTAGCATAAGGAGGAAATCCTTTCAGATGTTTGGATTATAATTCCCAGTTCTCATCCTTCATTAAAGAGGAAGGATGTATATCCTTTTCTCATTGTTCCCTACATAAAGTCTTCCACAGCAGTCTCCAGCCTTTCGTGCTCCCTTGTACTCTAAAGCAACACACTTGCCTGCAGGAGCACTGTGCTCCTCTTCCCAACACCTTTACACCAGATGCTACCTGACAACTGAAACTCCTAGCTGTCTTCACTTATTCAAATACCCAGTTCTGTAACAGTCAAATAGCATCTCCTCTGGAAGCCTTACTGGACTGTTGCCCATATAGTGACTTTTGCTATGTTTGTCCTTTGTTATCTCTGCCTTAAATTTGTTTTTAGTGTAGATATTCACATATTAGGTTATTGGAAAAGTTGTGATTTGTTTTTAGTGTAGATATTCATATATTAGGTTATTGAAAAAGTCGTGACATATCTTTCTGTGCAAAAATGTGTCATGACTTTTCTGATGACCTAATAGATCTCCATTATATATATATATATATATATATATATATATATATATATATATACACACACACACACACATACACACACACACGATGTATGTTCAAATGTACGAATGTATATTTTTATAAAATGTACCATACATTTTAACACTTTCTCTCTGAATTCTCCATTCCTACCAGTAAATTCATTCCAGTTCCAATGTACCACTAAAATATAGCCTTTTATTTATAATCTTCTTCATCCTCTTTCAAAACTTTTGCTTTGTTTACCTATAAAATGCAATAACTTTACATAAACAAGGAACTTCACAAATAAGTTAAAGGAAAACAATAGATTAGAAAAAAAATATTTGCTGATATAAAGCTCTTATAATGACAAAAGGTAAAAATGACCTAATGGAAAAATGAGCAAAGTATGGGAAGAGATAATTCAGACAACAGCAAATCCACTAAAAAACAAACAGGCACAAACTATAGTGAGAATAAACACTACATTTTCTATAGCTTGGATTTGTGGCATCATGCTATGGTCATATAAAAATAATTGCTCACAAATTGTCTAAAGGCAACTTGACCAAATTTATTGCCTTTATTATTTTAATGATGAATGAGAGAAAAAAGAATTGCATACATTTTCTCCCTAACAAAGCAAAGTGATGAAAAGCATATGCTAAAACTAGAAATATATATTTGAATGATATTAATAATGATAACACTGATTAATGTTTTAGTAGCTAAAGAGTACATTCTATAGACTCTACATTACTTTTGAAACTCAAATATCTTAAAAATGTTGCTTATTGTCTTGCTTTTACAGACAATGTTTAAGAATTTTTATTTTTAAAATTGTTGCCAGAGGGTGCTATGCTTATTGGAGAGAAATGGAGGGTGGGATGGAGTTACCCTCCGCATGGTAGGTAATCATGCCATAATCTCTTCTCTTCCATTTCTCCCTTCTTTCAGGATTTTAGGCATGCACACACATATGCCCATTATGTAATTTCAAGCTGCTCAAGTTCATGAACTGCATGGATCCATGTGAGATCCAGCCACCTTAACCACTACACCACAGGCTGGCCCTAAGAAACATTTTTTATTGATTACTGAATTTGCATCACGTCATTATTTGTAAAAGTGTTTGACAGTCAACTTGTAATTTAAAAATTCTAAATTTGTATATTTTGTTCAGAATTTTATTTCTTCATCTATGTTGACATCTCCTTTCTTTCTTCTATCTGTTCAGAGACTCACCTATAGTCAGTAACATGAAGATTCTCTGGTCTTAACGATATACAGATGTTCCTCTTACCCTCAGTGACAAAATGTAGGCCTCAGGAAACTTAACATTTGTAAAACAAAAGAAGAAAAATTTCATTAACAAAGAAAACATGGAACATTAGATAATGTGTTTTAAAAATGGTTTACACTGGGACCAGCAGGTGGCGTGGTGGTTAAGGTGCTGGACACTCCCACATGGCTGACCACGGTTCAAGTTCCGGACCTAGCAGCTTGCTTTCTCACTTTCTCTCTTTCTCCCCTTCTCTGTGTCACTCTCTCTGGTCAAATTAAAATAAAATAAATGAATAAATAAAATTTAAAAAAAAAATGGTTTACACATGTTTGGGGAAAACCTCTACATTGGGGCTATTGCCAAGGGATTATTTCTAGGAAGGAAGACAGCTTTCCAAAAAATAATAGCATAATAGCATATCAATTAAAGTGAAAATGAAAGTGTCAATAGATTTAATAAAGTTCCAATAGTAGAATATACTGTGATACTAGCAAAGGGGAATTACTGTGTAAAAGACCTAGAGTGAGGTTGGGAAAGTGGACACATCTTCTGATTCTATACAATCACTCTCATTAGTATGAAAGATCGCTGGCCCTGGGCTGGGAAATGCCTGAGCTCTTACTTCCAGGTCCTGCATAAACTGAGCTAGGTCAGAGCAATCTTTCGGGCCTGAAGCACAGGTCGTCCCATTCTCACTGCCAAAGGGAAACACAGCTGTGTTCCATACCCTCCCCTAAGAAAAAAGTAAAAAGACTTGAATTCAATGTTTTAAAAATTGAGGTAAAAATTTATTTGTTTTTACATAACTATAATAGTTTTTACTCTTTAGTTACTGTTTTGGCAGCAGGCTAATGCAGTCCTTATTTATTTCTGAAGAGAAACCAACATGGAAACCTCTCAAAAACGTTTAAAAGGCCATCTTAGAATTCAATGCTTTTCATTTCTTCAATTAATTCTATCCCCTCTACTGTCTTGCTTGATGACCATTAAATGGATTGTTTTAAGGCAATTTGTATTTTTTTGGGGGGAGGGTATGTCTTAAACCATCCCTGTCCAATCATTCAGAGAACTTGTTCAATTGATCCATCTTGGCTGTTAAGACGAACAAAGATATGACTCAGCTATTGTCCTCTGTTTCCCATCTGAAATGTACAGGTGGGGGATTCTTTTTATCAAAATAATAAGTTTATCATCTTATAACTTATTCCCACATTGGCACTCCCAGTAGCATGTAGCTGTATTTAACCAGAACAACAAGCAAGAATCTAACTAAAATGACAGTAAAGTAAATGAGTATTACTGATGTAAGTATAAGAATGATTTTGTTTTTTTTTTTGTTTGTTTTTTGAGAGGTTTTCGCTATAAGGTGCGTGCGCTCGCCAGACAGAGAGAGACAGAGAGACAGAAAGCGAGAAATCACCCCCCGGGGGGATGGTTATGCCGCAATCCCTTCTCCTCCATTCTCCTCTCGGGATCTTGGGCATGCACGCACACGCGCCCGGCGTGAGTTTTAAGCCACCGGGTCCGGGACATGAACCGCAGTCAACTACGTGGGAGTCCAGCGACATAGCCATTACGCTAACTGCTGGTTCCCAATGATTTCGTTTTAAAAGTGAGATTTTTCAGAGAATTCTGATCCTAAAGTGCAGAAATTCAAACTACCCTTCCAAGATTACTGTCTGCAAAGCTCTTTCAGGAGACTTGGATTGATTAGTCATTTTATTATATTGGAATATTCTCCATCAGTGTTTGCATATTTATTTTTCAAATTATTTAGAAATACCTAATTACCAAACTGCTAATTAACTTCAAGATTAGTATTATGAATAAATTTAATACTTGAGAAAAGCAACTGTACTACAGAAGAACTAGAGTTGTAGTAACAGTTTAAAGATAAAGATTTGTGCATCAACTCCTATACTAACTGCATAACCTAAACCACTTAAAATTTCTCTGAGCCACAATTTATTCATCAAAAAAGTAATAATAAAACAATTATGTGCAAAATATGAAAGGGATAATCTCTGCAAAATCACTTTTGTATGCTATTCAAATATCAGTCATGCTTTTCCCTCACACACCGTGAGATTTGGGGGCAAAATTAGGTCTTTTATTTTCATATTCCTACATGTCACACTTTGCCTTTGTTTCATTAAAAATATTTATAAAAACAGCACTAACATTTCTTCTGCTTTTTTTTTTCAGTTTTTTTTTTTTTTTTTTCTTTTTTTCCCCCCTAGGGTATGTGTGCTCACTGGGAAGGAGAGACACAGAGAGGGAAAGTGAGAAATCACCCCCCAGGGTTGGGGTGGAATGACCACACCACAAACCCCTCTCCTCTATTTTCCTCCTGGGATTTTGGGCAACCACACATACATACTCAGCATGATTTTTGAAGGCTCCGATTCCAGGATTAAAACCACAGTTGACCATGTGGGAGTCCAGCACCCAAACCACAGTACCATTTCCTGGTCCAGCAGAGAATTTTTAAAAAATATATTCTTTACACTATACACCTATTTTCATAGCAGCATTATTCATAATAGCCAAAGGTGGAAGCAACCAGGTTTTCACGGATTGACAAATACTAGGTTGTTGGAAAAGTCATGACTATTTTTCTATGTTTTCCTATGCAAAATGTTACAAAAACAAAATTGAATTGTTATAAGCATTTAATTTTGAAAATTG
Organism: Tupaia tana; assembly: GCA_026018925.1. NCBI lineage: Eukaryota > Metazoa > Chordata > Mammalia > Scandentia > Tupaiidae > Tupaia > Tupaia tana. The sequence goes on from JAKSZU010000003.1 coordinate 110,198,374, forward strand.
ATGAAATAAACATAGCATGGGGTTGACATGTAGGCCCTGAAAGTGACAGTCTAAGGGCTACAGTTTGTATAATACCAGATATAATAAGTTTCTGTTTGTTTATTCAACTAGCTCTCAGTATGTTTGTGAAATGTTTCCTTTCTTCAAAATGCTCAAAATCAATAAGGAGGTGGGATTAAATAGCTGAAATATGGCATTTTTTTTTCACTCGTGTTCATGAATGTTCTCCTCTGCACAAGAAAGGCATGCAGTGGTTCTTGAAATGTTCAGGTGTGTTGCCATTTTAGGGCTTTTGAATTATCATTTGTCCACATTTTCACTAGAAAATGATGCTGGGCAAATTTTCATCATCACTTCTCATTTTTTGCTTTTGATACAGGCAAGCTAATTTAATTCATCTTTGTACCCTTTAGCCACTGGGTTATGCTAGACATAATCGTTCAACAAAGAAAACAATGACAAAATATCTGAACCAAATCAGAAGCAAATCAAATAAAACTTTCAATAAATACACAAATAAGAAGAAAATTGAAAGCAAATGTCAACTTAAAATATATATAAATCTTCATTTTTCCTACTACATGATTATAACTAATAAAGATAAAATGTATTATTTAACAATGAACAACGCATCTCAAAAAGAAATTTATAATTTTAATAACAATTTTAATGAAAAGGAAACATAACTAGACTGTTCAGTAGTACAATGGTAAAGCAACACTTTTTACACTTTTTTTGGAGAGGATTTTTTGCTCCAGGGTGTGTGTGCTCGTCAGAGACACAGAGAGAGACAGAGAGAGAGAAAGTGAGAAATCATCCCCCCAGTAGGGATGACCACATTGGAATCCTTTCTCTTCCATTCTTGTCTTGGGATTTTGGGTAAACACGCACCCAAGCTGCAGTGCTTCAAGTTCCCTGTCTGGGGCTCCAATGGCTATCTCCCTTTTGGGAGTCCAGCATCTTAACCACCATGCCATCTACTGATCCAGTGCAGCACTTTGAGGCTGGATCCTCACGGGATGCTCCTGGGTTCACAGTCTGAGGCCCCTTTGTGCATACTGGGTACATACATGGGCACCCATGATCTGAGCAGGCTGAAGCTGCAATGGTGCATGATGAGGCCCTTGTTTGCAGTGTTTCCCTCTATGTGAAATAAATAAATAAACAAAATTTAAAAAGAAAATATGTAGCCTCCACCACAGTCACCAGAGTGGGTCCTGGGGTAAACAGTGTCCTGGAAGGCTCATTGTACACAGCTCAGTGGCAATGTCTATGACCCAGGCAGGTGCAGAGGTGGAAGCAGCGGGACCTCCAACGTGTCAGGACAGCCTGGCCTTCAGCCTCCCTCGGGATCTTTGGAAGTGGGCGAGGCAGGTGCAGGAACAGCCTAGGTGAGCAAAGGCAGAGGCAGAGGCAGAGGCTCCTGCACATCTCAGCATAAATACACAATTTCCAATACTTTAAAGTGTATGTTGCTTACAAAAAGAATTTTGCATAAGGTTGTATAGGTATTGTGTATATACAACAAGTTCAAAATTTATGTTCTAAAGAAAAGCAAATGGGGGACCAGTAGTTAGTGTAATGGCTATGTTGCTGGACTCCCACGTAGTTCATCGTGGTTTGCGTCCTGGACCCGGTGGCTTAAACTCATGCCGGGCGCGTGTGTGTGCACGCCCAAGATCCTGAGAGGAGAATTGAGGAGAAGGGATTGAGGCATGGCCATCCCCCCTGGGGGTGATTTCTCGCTTTCTGTCTCTCTGTCTTTGGCGAGCACACGCGCCCTGTAGCAGAAACCTCTCCAAAAAAAAAAGAGAGACAGACCTTCAGACTTTTAAAATGTGAATGTAACTTGCTATAAAAATTTGTGAGATTATTTTGGTAGTATCTCAGTATCTCCAAAGATTTTTATATCCTTTGACAAATTGTTTAGTGCTTATGATTATAAGACACACTCAAAGACTAAATACAATTATATATATCACAGTGTTACTTTAAAACTCTAAACAGCCTAAATATCTCCAAATGAGGAATTATTTGACATAAACTATATATATGTGTATATATATAGCCATTGATATTTAATAGATATGTAAGTACATGATAAATATAATATTAAACATAATAAGGCATGCTAATTCAAAGTTTATGTGACATAATGTGTTCAAAATGATCTGCAATAGTATATGTATATTTAGAAATATTAAAGGGGATAAATTCTTGAGAGTTAAGAGAAAGCTTCCTTTCTTGTGATCACGCCACAATTTAACAGTATAATTTTTAACAGAAGAGTGGCTGTTAGTTTAAAACTGATAAATCAACATTACTGGGAAGGAAATTTTAACTGAGAAATACTAGTTACCAATAGTTCTTTCTCAGTCTTTCTGGCTTAAACAGTTTCAAATATTTCTGAGGCCCCACCCCTAACCACACCTTCCTTATACCTACTTCCTTGGTCCATGAATATGTCCTGAAATGTTTCTCGCCTTTGAGGATAAATTACTCTTTGAAAGGTGGATGATAAATAGTGATTTTACATATATATGCGTATATATATATATATATATATATATATATATATATACACACACACACACACACACACACGTATATATGTAAAATTTACATTTAATCATATACCTTATCATCACCAGGTACCTTTTCAGTTTTGTGTCTTTTAAATATTTTTTAAATGTTGTTTTATATGGCTGAGTAGTATTCCATAGTGTATATGTGCCACATTTTTTCAATCCACTCATCTAATCTTGGACATTTGAGTTGATTCCATATCTTAGCAATTGTGAGTAATGCTGCAATAAACATGGATGTGCAAATGTTTTTATGACTGAGGATTTACCTATCCTTTTTGTAGATTTCCAGGAGTGAATTTGCTGGATTGTATGATAGTTTTATTTGCAGGTGTTTGAGGACCCTCCATATTGTTCTCCACAATGGCTGTACTAATTAACCTTCCCACTGACAGCATAGGAGGGCTTTCTTGTCAGCACAACCTCATCAGCACTTATCATTATTTTTTTTAATTGTAGTCATTCTGGCCAGGGTTAGATGGTATCTTATTGTGGTTTTAATTTTCATTTCTCTTATGCTAAGAATTTTTTTTCATATGCCTTTTGGCCATTCATATGTCTTCTTTGGAGAGCTGTCCGTTCAGCTCATTGGACCATTTTTAAATTGGATTGTTTATTTTTCTGTGAGTGAACTACTTGGGTTCCTTATAGATTCTAATTATCAGCACCTTATCTGAGGGATAGTTTGCAAATATAATCTCCCATTTTTAGGGGTATATCTTCACTTTAATTATTGTTTCTTTTGCTGTGCAGAAGCTTTTTTTAGCCAGATGTAGTCCCACTTGTCTATTTTGGGAATTATTGCCTGTGATTTTTAGGGGGATCTTATTTAAGTATTTTTTTTCCTACTCCAATGTCTCCAAGGGTTGCCCATGTTTTCCACCAGTAACTTTCAGTAAATTTTCAGTGATTTTATAGTTTGATTTTTTTTTTTTTTTTGGAGAGGTTTTTCGCTATAGGGCGCGTGCGCTCGCCAGACAGAGAGAGACATAGAGACAGAAAGCGAGAAATCACCCCCCAGGGGGTATGGTCACGCCGCAATATCTTCTCCTCCATTCTCCTCTTGGGATCTTGGGCACGCACGCACATGCCCACGGCGTGAGTTCTAAGCCACCGGGTCCGGGACGCGAACCACGGTCGACTACGTGGGAGTCCAGCGACATAGCCATTACGCTAACTGCTGGTTCCCTATAGTTTGATGTTTTATGTTTAGATTTTTGATTCATTTTGAGTTGAGTTTTGTTAGTGATGAAAAATAGGGGTCCAGGGACTAGCAGTTAGCATAATGGCTATGTCATTGGACTCCCATGTAGTCAACCATGGTTCACTTCCCGGACCCGGTGGCTTAAAACTCACACCGGGTCCATGTGCATGTGTGCCCAAGATCCCGAGAGGAGAATGGAGGAGAAAGGATTGCAGTGTGGCCATGCCCCCGGGGGATGATCTCTCGCTTTCTGTCTCTCTGTCTGTCTGGCGAGTGCAGACGCCATATAGCAAGAACCTCTCAAAAAATAATAGGGGTCCAGTTTCATTTTTCTGCAGATAGATATCCAATTGTTTAACCCTGTTTGTTAAAAAGATTTTCTGTTCCCCACTGGATTATCTTGTGTCCTTTGTCAATAATCAGTTGTCTGTATGTTTCAGGATTTATTTCTGGATTTTCTATTTTGTTCTGTTGTTCTACATGCCTATTTTAGTGCCAGTACCATGCTGTTTTGATTATTACAACTTTGTAATTTCTTTTGAGATTAGGAAGTGAGATGCTTCCTTCTTTATTCTTTTCACACTGTATTACTTTGGTGAGATGGCCTTTTATAATTCTGGACATATTTTATGATTGTTTTCTAGTGTTCTTTTTAAAAATAATTACTTATTTAATTTTATTTATTTATTATTATCCTTCAATTCGATGAGAGAGAGAGAGATATGGAGACATAGAGAGAGAGAAAGATGCCAGTTCTAGGACACAAACTGTGGTCAGTCAGCCATGTGGGAGTCCAGTACCTTAACCACCATGCCACCTGCTGGTCCCTCTAGTGATCTTTTTTATTCCCACCTTTTCTTTTCCATTTGGAGCACTAAAGGTGAGCTTCCTCTATTCTCCACCAGAGATATTACAAATAGAAAATGTGTCACTTGTAAAACTAAGTTTAGTAACAGAATAGCTAAGTCCTACTGCTTTACATTCTTCTATTGACAATTTACCAAAGGTCCTTGTTTACTAGATCACTGCCACATAGTGGTGGCCATTGTCTTTGCTAGTATCTTCAAACAGATGACACACCTAATTATTCCAATGACTCAATGCTCAGAATTAGGACCCATAAAGAATTATGTTTGTCGGGGACCAGCAGTTGGCGTGGTGGTTAAGGTGCTGGACACTCCCACATGGCCGACCTGGGTTCGAGTCCTGGACCTGGTGGCTTGCTTTCTCACTTCCTCTCTCTCTCACTCTCACCCTCTGTCTCTCTCTCTGGTCTAATTTAAAAAATCAATGAATGAATAAATAAATAAAATAAATAATTATAAAAAAAAAAAGAATTATGTTTGTCTATGAGGACACTCTGAAAGTAAATATACCAAATTTTAGAGAATTCCAGTCCACGTCACATTAAAAGCTGAAGCAGAGTTCAGAGGATGGCCTGGAAGGAAAGGTTGCGATCTGATCAAGTGCTGTATGGGCTCGTAACCTAGGCCACTATTGCTCCCAGGTGTGCCTGAATGTCTGCATCTATCAGTCCACCAGAGAATGAAAACAACCAGCACACAAGAAAGCAGATCTAGATTCTGAAACTCTGAGTCAAGAGAAAAATCTCACATCCTCTATAGCAGGCAGTTAGAAACACTGAAATGAGCACTGATCTATTTGCTCCTGATGGCATTATGAAGTGAAATCAATATAATATATTGTGTGGACAATCTGTTCATAGTTACTACAGTGCATGCTCCAGGGGAGGGCCAATCAGTCTCATTTAAATGTGAGATAGGTGGCTTACTCTGGCAAGAAATACCCTGCTGACTAACCTCAAAGACACAGAGAGACACAGAACCTGTACTTGCAGGAATCTACTGTTGTCACTATCAAAAGCCAGCCTATGCATGCTGTGAATTTCTGGGATGTGATGGTCAAAAGCATCTCACTTGCTTTCAGTCTCCTTGATGAGTCATAGGCACAATATTAGCAGTTGTGTGCTTGAAAGCACTGATCCATACCTGTCTGGAGAACACAGTGGAAACAAGTGATCAAAAACACAAGCAAGAAGAAACATGATTATGAGCGTTTTCATCTTCAAATACTTGTATGTGTAATCTCTCACCAGTTCAAAGTCTGTCTGGAGTGAATTATCTACTAGGTTTCTGCAGGTAACTGTAGTCAGACACAGAATGTGATTTTTTTTTTTTATTATTTTCTGCCTCTGCCTCTCTTTTCCTCTCTCTTTTGATCTGTGCTCATGGCCTAGAATGATATGAAGTGAGAGAACTAATAGGCAAATCTTTCCTTAAAAAATACTCTTCAGAACTTGTCTGCCCACAGAAATCATCTGTTTTATATAATTTTTTATTGAATTTATTTAGTTTTATCTATGTTTTAATTGCCAGAGGTTGTATGTGCTCACCAGAGAGAGACTGAAAGAGAGAAAGGAAGAAAGCAACCCCCAGGGGAGCATGGTCATGGAACAATCCCTTCTCCTCCATTTTTCATCCATTCAGGAAAGCTGAAGTCATATATCCCTGTCTAAATCCAACCTTGACTTTATATCCAACCAGTAAAAGCTAAAAACCCACTAGGACTACACGATCCAGCCAAACCTGGCCCCAGGCATATGCCTAGCAAATCACATGCTCCCTTGACCCTCACTCTTTTCATTCTCACTCTGACCCTCACTCCTTTCAACACCAGACATGCTGACCACACTAGCCTTTGGCCCCACACTGTAGAGCCGTGGTGTGACTATCACTCTGAGCCATCCCTATCTGGACATCCTCAAGGCAGATTTCTCTCCAACTCTGCATCTGTGCTCAAACAGCCCACTCACACTAAAGCACAATAACAGCCTCGCCCAATTTCTCACACTTTGCCAGCCTCGCCCAATTTCTCACACTTTGCTCTGCAGTTTCTCTTTGCCATCATACTCATCATCTTTATCATTTTATACAACTGACATATTTTTATTGAGTATTTTATAGCCCCTCCCTTACTATAATCAGAGACTCACGGAGTGCAAGATCTTCATCTGTATTTTTTTTTTTTTTCCCCAGTGGAGATTTCCTAAACTCCTAGAACAGTGCCTGCACGTAGTGGGTACTCAATACACATTGGTGAGATGAGCGTACTGATTAGTCAATGATAAAAATAACTCTTGTCTGATGACCTACCATGATTCTTCCACAGATGAAGGGTTTATGGGTATAATAAAAAGAGATAATTATGTGAATAAAATCTAGTGTATCTGTGCAACACTGTCCCCTTGAGAAGACAGAAAACTAAGCACTCTATGGTCATGCTAAGTACTGAGTGAAATAGTAGATGTAGATACAAACGCTTATGGTGTCCTACAGGAGGAAACATGAAATTTTCTAATTTTACAATTTCTGATTTATATCTAATTGTTGTACATCTTCATGGCATACAAAGTGGTTTTTCAAATTATTCATGCAGTTTATGATAATCAAATTAAGGACATCAAAGGTGCACAACATAACAATGTTTTTTGTTGAAAGTGATGAGTATGGTAATATGGAAAATTTAATTTAAGAAAGAAACTTCTGAGAGAAGGGAGCACTAAGATGTAGGTTTCAAGCCCAACTGCTTCCGTGCAGCTGTAGCACCATGCTCTGTGATATTGGAAGTCATATGAAAAACTGGGACTTGGGATGCCTTATTCTAGGCCGGTTGGCTAGAGTCTTACCTCTACCCTACTCTCATGCTTGTCCTTACATGCAGCAGAGAAGTTACTGTCCAAAGTGTTCCGTGTTGCTGGGCTGCATCTTTCCTTCTCCTTTAGTGAAGAGATGAGACTTCCCTTGGGGCTCTTTTTGTTCTGTATTCACTAGTGTTACTGGGAGGATGGCTTCTTCATCCCAAAATCTGAGATATATGAGGCAAAAAGAAAACTCAGAGGATTTGCTAGCATGTTATGACGTTCCTAGCCAGTCTGTCTTCTTCCCTCTACCTTTCAGATTCTTGTTTGGCTTGTTTTATATAACATTATCAAGGTTTTTAGTTGTGTTTACTGGTAGGAATAAGGAAAAGCACACTTGTACCATCCTCTTGGAACCAGAAATTCCAAAACTGTTTTGCAGGAAATATATGAGAAAATATATGAGAATGTGAATATAAATACATTTTTCGAAGAAATAAACTACTGATACATTTCAAAATAATTAAGACTGTTTAGTTGTAAAAATATAACATAACAAGGATCAGCAGATGGCACAATGGTTACATTGCCGGACTCCCATGTAGCCGACAATGGTTCAAGTCCTGAACCTGGTGGTGTGAAAACTCACTCTGGGTGCATGTGTGTACATGTCCAAAATCCCAAAAGGAGAATAGAGGAGAAGGGATTACTGCATGGCTATGCACCCTGGGTTGTGATTTCTTGCTTTCTGTCTCTATGTCTCTCTGGTGAGTGCACATGACCTATTGCAAAAATCTCTGAAAAACACACACACACACACACAATAAAGTGAAAAGATAATCTTAATAGCCAGAAAAAATAATTGCTATGCCTGTAGCTAATGACAACTCATATTTGACAAATAAACAGAACTTCAACATATCAGTAAGAAAAAGTTACTGTCTGTTGAGGATGATTTGTATAGTATTCTCAACTGTATTGATAAGAAATGTATACATGTTGAAATATTCACTTTGTAAGCCAAGTGACATATGTGATTGAATGTATAAAAGAAATTGAAGTAAAACATATTAAAAAAAGAAAAGATTACAGTATTCCATTGGAAAATAGGCTGATTTGAACAGACACTTCAGAGAAAAGAGATCCAAATTGTTAATAAGCATTTAAATGTCACATTAATTACATATTTGCAAATTAAAGCCATAAACACCACCATGGCCCCTTTGAAAGTGACAAATATCTAAACACTGGACAATACCAAGTGATGAAGCTTTAGAGAATCAGGTGCTTTTATACACTGCTACAAAGAGAATATGTGGTTGCAACTGCTTATGAGAACAGTGTCATTATTTATTAGAATAAAGGCATCCATATTCTGTGCCTAGAAGTTTGAAAGTTAGGTTTGTGCTTTGAAGAGGTGTGTTCTATGTGTTCTATAATGATATATAGATAAGATTTATAGCAGTACTCCTCATAGCTTCTCAGAACTAAAATAAATGCTACATAGCCATCATCAGTAACATGGATAATTAAATGTTTACATATTTGTAATAGAATATATAAAAAATTGAAAATGAATGAGTTACACTGTCAAGTAATAACATGTACAAACAACAGAAATATATCAGAAGAAAAAAGAAGACTCAAACATATAAAATGATCATATTTTTATCAAGTTTAAATACAGAAAATCTAAGCTATATATTTAGGAGTTTAGCCATATAGTTAACTGTAATCTTCAATTCGACTGGCTTAAGGAGCATCAGGTAGCATCATTTCTGGGTATGTCCTTTGAGGGTGTTTCTGGCATCTGTGTAGCGGACTAAGGTAAGGAAGAACTACCATGCCATGAGGGCACCATTCAATCAGATGAGGACCCAGATAGGAAAAGAAGGCAGAGGAAAGGCAAATTTTCTCTCTCTTCCGGAGCTGAGACGCCTTCTTCTCCTATCCTTGGTCATCAGAGGTCCAAATTCTCAGGCCTTTGAATTCACATTAAAAGTTATACTGTTGGCCTCTCTGGTTCTAAAGTTTTTTGACTTAGTCTGAATCACACTACTAGCAACCTAGGGTCTCTGCCTTGCAGATGGCCTAATTGAGAGGTTTCTCAGCCTCCATAATTGCATGAGCCAACCCCTCTAATAAATGTCCCCTGATCTATCTATTATCTATCATCAGTCAACATGCCTACATACCTAGTGCTCTATCTCCTGTTGGTTTTATTTTTCTGAAGATCCTGATTGATGCATCCTGTACAGGTGGCAATACCATGAAGACAATACCAGAAATATTGACATAAAAGTCATGATAATTATTAGCAAGAAATTGAGGTTAGAAAGGAAATACAGTCTTCTGATAAGCTTACAATATTCCAATTTTAACATATATGTTACAAGGGTATCCTTTTTACTTAAAAGAAAGGGAGAGAGGAGATGAGAAACATCCTCCAGGAAGGATGGTCATGCTGCAGTTCCTTCTCCTCCATTATTGCCTCTAGAGTTAGGGTACTCACATGTCACCTGGAGTGCTTTTCAAGCTACGTGACCACGACTTGAACTGAGCTCTCAGCCACATGGGATCCAGTTGCCTTAACTGCCACACTACTAGCGGGCCCTGGGCATCCTTTTTATAATTATTTGTTAACTTGTACGCGCACACTCACACACACACATACACGCACACACACACGCACACAATGAACTGTTTTAAATGTTTTATGTTTCACAAGTGAAAAGTTGAACTGAACAAAGGAAAATTGAAAGACTTAAGATTAATCAGAGAATATGGTGACCATCCAATCAGCAAAACTTGCCTGAGCCTAGGAACTTGAATACCAAGTGTTTTATTGTTTCTTATAGCAGCTTCAGCAAAAATGTCTTGATCTCACCTGATACAAAATTTACAACATTCTTCTCTCTAATGAAGTGTAAATAATCATTATCTTTGACTACATCCCCAGTTCATATGAGTAATGCCAAGTCCATTTACTGAAGCTTTTTTTTTCATTCTCTTTAAATTGGTAAATAAGAAAAAAAAAAAAAAAAAAAAAAGTCTTTTTGTGGAGTAGTAGCCTTAGTTTCTCGTTACTTGACTAAAATCCAGAAAGTTGTAACCATATGAACCTTTTCAAAATCTCTCTGTAATCGTGTGAATTAAAGTAGAAATTGAAGAAGAAAAAGAAGGAGAAGGAGAAGAAGAAGAAGAAGAAAAGAAGAAGAAGAAGAAGAAAGAAGAAGAAAGAAGAAAAGTTGATTTTTTTTCTTCCATTAGCAAAAGAAGTGGAGAGAACATCCTATAGGGGCTTGAACCCGTGATCCATTCCCAGCTTCAACCTGCTCTGGGTCATGTGTACATGTACTTGTGTACTTAGGGAGGTCTTGGGATAGAGAATACAGGAAATTTCCATGTGGCTCAGCCATGCAGTGTCACGTTTTACCACTGTGTCACCATTTTGCCAAAATAAAGATCTTTTAAAGGGGATTTTCTGTAACAGAGGTAACTGTATCCTCATATCAAGATGTCCCCACAAGCTGAACCCACATTGCTAACTTCACTGCTCAAGTCCCAGACCCAGCAGCTTAGGAAATCACACTAAGTGCATGTGCATGTGTACTCAAGATTTAGAGAGGGGAATAAAGGAGAAGGAATTATGGCGTAGCCATTGTTCTTGGGAGTGACTTCTCACTTTTTTTCTTTCTCTTTGTCCAGTGAACTCACATGCCCCTAGCAAAATAAAATAAAATATAAAATAAAATAAAACAAAATTTATAGACCCACAAACAATTTTGAGATAAAATATCATATTAATTTCCAACTGGCATCACACCATTTCATTTTATTTTTGCTGGAAACTAGCACAAACTTGCTAAATGATACTTTCTAACTTGCTTCATTTATTTGCAGATCACATGAAACAAATTTTCTTTTTTTACTATTTAATTATGAAACAATAAATGCCCATAGATAAGGTAAGCAAACAAAAATAAAGAGCTTAAAGATTTTCATTAAACAAAGCCTCCCAAGCCCAGCTGTGGTGGTTCAGGCAGTAGGAAGTCACAGCACAATCCTGGAGCCACATCGCTTCATACTGAAAGGCCCTGGGTCTGGATCCCAGGTTTACCCGGACGTGTTTGACACAGCCCAGAGCACACCTGTGATCTTTAATCTGGGGTGGATTACGGCATGGTAAGACTGTTAAGGGTCTCTCTCAAATAAATTCCTTCTCACTTTCTCTCTGTCTCTCTCTAGGAAGTGTGAGCACCCTCTGGCAAAAATCTCAAAACGAGGGAACCAGCAGTTAGTGTAATGGCTATGTCGCTGGACTCCCATGTAGTCAACCGCTGTTCGCGTCCCGGACCCGGTGGCTTAGAACTCACGCCGGGTGCATGTGCGTGCGTGCCCAAGATCCCGAGAGGAGAATGGAGGAGAAGGGATTGCAGCGTGACCATCCCCCCTGGGAGGTGATTTCTCGCTTTCTGTCTCTATGTCTCTCTCTGTCTTTCTGGCGAGCACACGCACCCTATAGTGAAAACCTCTCAAAAAAAAAAAAAATCTAAAAACAAATAAACATAAAACAAATAAGTAAACTTTTTAAAAAATCAGACACTTCTGCAACCATGAACTAAGTAAAAACAAAAAGAATATTGACAGTACTACAGAAGCCCTCGTTTACCGCTTTTAATTACCCAAAAAGGTAACAAGTACCCGGCATTCAATGGTAATACTACTTTGTTCTCTTAATTGTTCTTTTCCCTAAGTGAATTTATAAATTGCATTTCTTTCAGCAGCATATGATAATCAAATTTTTTCCTACATATCAGATTGCCACTTTATGTATTTTTAGTCATTTTGGAGAGTACATATTGGCACTTCAATGTTGTTGGATTTAGCGTTTCCCTGATTACAGCTGAGATTGAGCACCTTGTCAAATAGTTATTGATCCTTACAGTGTATTTTTGTGTATGAATTTCTGATGAAGTCTTTGCCCTTTATTTTTTTCTCTATTGAGTATTTTGTTTTTCTTTGCCAATTCGTAGGACTTCATTATCTAGCCTTTTGTGTCTTATGTGAGTTAGTATGATTTTCTTCCAATCGTATCTTTTCTTTTTGCTCTTAATCAACAGAATTTCTAAACTCTAACATAGTCCACTTTGTCAGTCTCTTCCTTTGTGCTTAGAGATGTTATGTATCTTCAAAAAACTCACTTTTGAAAGTGGTGAATATGTTCTCATATTATCTATGAGTTCCTTTGTTATTTTGCTTTCACCTTTAGATCAGCAAACTCACTGGACTTTATGTATGGTATAAGGTTGGGGACATATTTTACATTTTTTTCTATATAGATATCCAGTTTTATCAGCAATGTTTATGTGAAGTAGCTTCCTGGCCCACTGATCCTGCAGGGTAGTTCTTGTCATAAATCTAGCATCCATATGTGTGTGTGTGTACGGGCTAGTTTTCTATTGTTTCCGTTAAAATGACCAAACATGCAGCGGCTTGAAACAATACCCATTAGTTGTCTCAGAGTTCAGCAGGTGAGGAGTCCAGCGCAGCATGAATCAGCTAATCTTCTACTCAGTGTCCCACAGCTGACACCAAGGTGTTGGCAGGAGCATTCTTTTCTGAAGTCTCTGGGGATGAATTTACTTCCGAACTTCCTCTGGTTGTAGGCATAGATCAGTTTTTTGTGGGATTGAAGAGCTTGCTGCCTTGCTGCAAGTTCAGACAGGGCCTGTCTTTGCTGGTAGAAACTGCCTGATTACCTCTCATGATTCTCCTGTGGCCCTGATCCTGCAACAGCAGGTCAAGTATTTCTCATCCTTCATCTCTCTCAACTCCAGCTGGACAAAATTCTCTGCTTTTAAAGGCTTCTGTGATTAATCAGAGTTAAACTACATGATCCAGGATAACCTAACTATCTTAGGAACTATTACTTTAATTTCATACGTGAAGTTCCTTTCAGCAAAAGTAGCTTAATCACAGGTTTTAGAGATTAGAACCTGGAAATCTTTTGTAGTGAGGGATGAATTTTTGTTCCATGTTCATAAATGAGAATTATATCTTCTAATATTATCATTGTTATGTTTGGCTATCACATTTATGCTACCAATTTTAATTTTTTAAAATTTCTTGCAATTATCTCTGTATTAGTGCTATTTATTACTTCAATGCTTTATGGAATGTAGCTATAAGGGTTTTTTATGAATTAAGATATTTTCTTGATATGAAAAATAATAACACGTACAATTACTTTAGTTAACTTATCAAATATTTCCTTTGTACATAGGCGAAGTTTTATTATCTTAGGGCATTTTATTTCTAAATATACTAACACTAACTATTAAAACTAAATTTTAAAACTTATTTGCATATATATCTTTATTATTTAAATAATGAGACATTTATAGTGACATCCTTTAGTTCTTTCTAAAGTTTGGCATCTGTTTGCTAGTAGTGAACTCTATTTTCTGAAAAGATATTTATTTCACAATCCTCATGGAAGACATATTTTGATAGATACAGGTTACTAAATTGACAGTTATTTTATCTTTAAATTTCTTTCCTTTAAAATAGTAATCTTTCTTTCTCTTTCTTTCTTTCTTTCTTTCTTTCTCTCTCTCTCTTTTCTTTCTTTCTTTCTTTCTTTCTTTCTTTCTTTCTTCTCTCTCTCTCTCTCTCTCTCTCTCTCTCTCCTTCCTTCCTTCCTTCCTTCCTTCCTTCCTTCCTTCCTTCCTTCCTTCCTTCCTCCTTCCTCCTTCCCTCCCTCCCTCCCTCCCTCCCTTTTATTCTTTCTTTCTTTTTAAAAATTTACCAGAGAGTATATACAATTGCCAGAGAGAGACAGAGAGAATGAGAGGAGGGAAATTGCAAAAGCACCTCCAGTGAGGAATGGATACTCTGCAATCCTTTCTCTTTCACTGAAATCCTTTTGAGCAGACATGTGGACATGCCCAGTGTGTTTTTGTTTTTCTTCTTTTCTTTCTTTTTTTTTTTTTTTTTCCTAAGAGAGATTTTTGCTATAGGGTATGTGTATATACTGGAGAGACAGAGACAGACAGAGACACAAAGCTAGAAATCACCCCCCGGGAAGATAGCCACACCACAACCCCTTCCTCCATTCTCCTCTTGGGATTTTGGGCATGCATGCACACACACCCAGTATGAATTTCAAGCCACCGGGTCTGGGACTCAAACCATGGTCGGTCATGGGGCAGTCCAATGACATAACCATTACATCATCTGCTACTCACATACAGTGTGTTTTTTAAGCTAAAGGTCCAGGACATGAACCGCCACTGGCTGGCCCAGTACTATGCTATTTCCGTTGAAAATAAAATAGTCATTCTAATTGTTACTCCTTTAAAGTTATTTTGTTTTTTAAATTTATTTTTTATTTAAATTTTATTTTACTTTTTATTTTTATTTTTTTAATTTCTTTTTCCCTGCCTCGATTTTTTTATTTTATTTTTTTAATTTCTTTTTCCCTGCTTCAATTCCTGAAATAATTACATTTTTTTAATCAACACTCTGCTTGCCTTTAAAATATTCCAAATTTGGTTATCAATGGATTTACTTTGATGAACTAGGTATGGACAATTAAATTTTTTTTTTTTTTTTTTTTTTTTTTTTTTTTTTTTTTTTTGGAGAGGTTTTTGCTATAGGGCGCGTGCGCTCGCCAGACAGACAGAGAGAGACAGAGAGATAGAAAGCAGGAAATCACCCCCCAGGGGGGATGGCCACGCCGCAATCCCTTCTCCTCCATTCTCCTCTCGGGATCTTGGGCACGCACGCACACGCGCCCGGCGTGAGTTTAAGCCGCCGGGTCCGGGACTCGAACCGCGGTCGACTACGTGGGAGTCCAGCGACATAGCCATTACGCTAACTGCTGGTCCCGACAATTAAATTTTTATATCATTTTAATTCTAGATCTCTTTCTTTCAGATTACCTGTTTGTGAAACTGTTTTTTGTCTCTTATCCATTATTTTTGATTTACCCTTTTCTCCCTCTGTGATTTAGTCTAGATATTTTTCTGATCAGTCTTTTAGTTTACTGATTCTTTTTCCAGCTTTGTTCAATCTGTCACAAACATGTTCATTAAGTTCTTAATTTCATTTAATTTTCATATCTTACATTTATCTACTGAAATTTTCAACTTTTTTCTTATCTTTTTGTATATAAAACAATATTTACATTGAAGTCTTTATATGATAATTGCATTATCTAGAGTCTCTGTGATTTGTCTTCATTTGCTATTTGTACACGATATGAAGAAGCCATAATGATCTCTCACACCTAATGGACGTTCAATTGTCAGATGAGATTGTACTTGAGAAATAGATTTTAAAAATACAGGTCAGCAGACGGTATAGTGGTTAAGGTTGCTGATCCTACAAATTTGACTGCATAGTTTGAGTCTTTGCCTCAAGGGCTTGAAAATCACACAAGGTGTGTGTCTACGTATGCCCGAAATCACACGAGGAGAATGAAGGAGAGAGATTGTGGTGGTCATCCCCACCCCCAGGGGAGAAAGGGAACTTTCTCACTTTCCCTCTCTTTTCTATCTTTCTGTTCCTGACAAGTGCATGCACCTTATAGTAAATTAAACCCCCATAAAAATAATAAAATAATAAATTAAAAAATGTGGCGTGACCTAGTCTGCTTTTCATACTTTCAAGGGAGGTTTTTACTTCCTGTATTATAGCCTTCATCTCTAATAGGTCCATTTGATTCTTTTTACAGTGTATATTTCCTCTTTTAGATCTTGCAAGGATTTCCTCACCTCCCCGAACTCATCATCTCCTTTCTCCTGCCTCATCTGCAACTCATTGTGTCTCTTCTCTTTCATGTCCCTTAGCTTTGTCACTATTAATATTCTAAATTCTTTATCAGACATTTCCATGAGCTTCCTTGTACTGTCTATGGATGAGAAGGAGTTTTTCTTTTCCGTAGGAGGAGAGGTATTTTCTTGCTTTCCCATATTTCTTGTTCCCCTGCAGTAATTTCTAGCCATCTGATGGATTCTTGAGGTTCAATATGAGCATTCAGAGGTGTGCAGAAGGAGGCATTCTGCATTCTCTCTTCTGTTCCAATTTCACTCTTTGTGCATCAGATTCAGTGGATGTAAAGGAATGTTCTGCCCCTAATCATATTCAGATGTTTGGATCCTGTTCACTTGGACTTTTCTAGACACTTAGTGCATAGAGGCTGAGCAGACAATGAATAAAGATAGAGAAGAAAGGAGAAGAATTAGAGGAGAGAAAAGAAGAAGAAAAAAAATGAAAAAGGAGAAAGAAAAAAGATAATTAAAAAAATAGATTTTAATTTTAAATAGCAAAAGATGAAAACCAGTATTTCACAGCTGAAGTTCCATATCCATCTCAGGATGGGCCTGGAGGTGTGTCTTTCCTAAATGAAATGGGGAAAGGCACCAATAAGCACAATAAAGGAAAAGCTTGAGAGCCCAGAGAGTACTTTACCTTAAAAAATTTTGAAAAAAATTAAAAGTTACAGGGAGACACAGCGAGACGGAGAGAGACAGAGACAAATGGAGAGAAGAAGAGGTAGCCCTACCCACTAGAAATGAATCTGGATAGTGAAGTCTCAGCAAAAAGTCTTCATTTTTAGTCAAGGAAAGCAATATCTCACAGCTGAAGTTCAGCATCCATCTCAGGATAGACCTGGGAGTGTGCCTTTCCCACTAGAATTGAATCTGGAGGGGGAAGTCTCAGTAGAAAATCTTCATTTTTAGTCAAGGGAAGCAATATCTCACAACTGAAGTTAGGTATCCATCTCAGGCGGGTCCTGCATGTTATTCAAGCCACTGGGGTTGGGATTTGAACCATGACTGACAATGCAAAATCTGGCTTTTTTTACCAGCATCTAGAATTTCCCTCTCAATGACACCTCTTGATCCCTTGACAAGATCAATATCACAATCTCACATCTCTTTCAGAATTTGACAACCATCTGTAGATTCTAGTCAGATGATTATTTACCTGTTAAATCTTTAATGTCTCCAAAGATATTTGAACATTTTTCTATAATTTTTTAAAAAGTTAGTTTGACTGAGAATTTTGGTACAAAGAAACTAATCTGTCAAAATCAAAATCTGTAGTTTTTCCATAACAATTTTTATGGTCAGACTGTGGTGTAGTGGTTAAGGGAGTGAGATGCTACATAGCCAACCACAGTTTGAATCCCACTTGACCACACCCAATGGGATGTTACTTTCCCTCTTTTGCTCTCTGTCTCTTCCCAGTGAGTATATTTACTCTCTGGCATTTTTTTTTTTTTTATCTAGTTGTTTTGTTTGTGTTTGTGTCTGTTTGCTTTTAGTACATTTAACTTTACATTTTCTCATGTAACCCTTCACTATAATTCCATGTATGGGTTTTTAGAAAAATGATCATGGGTCCAGCTTAAGTGGTATAAGATATAGGGCACCAGTCTATGACTAGAGCTATGTGGAAAGGCTCTGAGTTCAAATCTCAGCTCAACCTGGGCATGCTAACTAATGGACATTCATAACCATTGCTGACTGGAAGGCTAGGGTGATTTTGGTGTAGTATAATCTTGTCAAGGGAACCTCTTTCTCTTTCTCAAGAAACCAATAAACTAAAAAGAAAAAAAAATGGTGTTAGACACCCTTAAACCATCACATCAGCCTAAATTCTTGAATAGATTTTATGTAGAAAACATTCTATGTTGTGTGTGATTAAAATGTTATATTTAAGATATTTTTAATCATGTCTTTCTATAAAACTTCATCAAGGAAATAATTTATTTAAATTATCTTACATTTATTAGGAAATCAATTTTTGAGTTTTTGTTTTTGTTTTTTCTTGGAGAGGTTTTTGCTATAGGGTGTGCGTGCTTGCCAGAAAGATAGAGACATAAAGCAAGAAATCATCCCCAGGGGGGATGGCCACACCACACATGAGCCCAGCATGAATTTTAGCTACCAGGTCCAGGACTCGAACCAAAATTGGCTGCATGGGAGTCCAGCGACATAGCCATTAAGCCAACTGCTGGACAATTTGAGTTTTATTCACCTTTTCTTTTTACTTGTATGTAAAAGTTAGTAACTAAAATTCACTACTGGTTAAGAAGTTCCTTCAGAATGAAGAATTTCTGGCTTTTAAAGAGTTTTGTCCTTTTAATGAGCAATCGTATATCTCCTGTATCTTCATTCAGTTGGTCTTGAACACATTGAACTTATATCAATTTCAAATGCTCTTACTTACTGAAAGTCTGTAGAAAATAATTATTGAAAAATAATTGCTGAGAACATTCTATTCACCAAATATTATGTGATATGCTGTGAATATATGAATATTATGACTATAACTATGAACAAAAGTCTCTGAGCTACATTCTGATATAAAATGTTACTAATAAATAAAGAAAAAATAATTAGGTATTGTAATGAGAGTCATGGCACAAATAAGGATAATGAGGTAGTTAATTACTCAGACACCACCTTAGGTAGGGTGACCTCTCAAGGGCCTTGATGATGGGGCAACAGTATACCTGTGCCTAAGGGATGAAAATACATAAGCTTATCAGGCAGCGTTCCATATAGAGACAGAGAACACATAAAAGTGTATGATAAGAAAAGCTTTGACACACATCAGGAATAAAATAAGATGACAGTGTGCTTAGAAAGAGGAAGAATCATATAAAATGCAGAGTGAAGCTAGAGTTCTTGGTTTTGTCTCCTTCTTCAAGGGGTCTAATTTTAGTGCAACAGCAATGAGAAGTCATTGAGGCTTTTTAAGTGGAAAAATTACAAAACCGACTTATGTATTTTCAAAGAATTTTCTGGATGGAAGGCTGGGGGAGGGTATACAAAATGGGCTATTGAGGCATAAGAATATGACGGAAGGACACATTAGAGGGTATATGACAGCCATTCACCTTGATAGGAAATTCTGTTGCAAGGGCCCAACAGTAGTACGAGATCCCATGACAAAAGGAGGAAGCCCTCAGTTCAAATCTCGAGACCTCCCTGTACACACTGGATGTCCTGGGATGGCTGGGGCTGGAAGTAGATCACAGCATGGGCTTCCTATTGGGAGTATCTGTCTCACTCTCTCTACGAAGAAAGAAACAGTGAATAAAAACAAAACAAAATTTCTGTTGCAGTCTTTACCTTCAGACAAACATTTTTGGGTTCTTTAGTTGTTCTTTGAAAATATTCCATTATATTCATAAATTTTAAAAATCCCACAGAAGAGTCCCCCTGTACTCTGAATAGATGTCTTGTTGCATTGTCATATAAGATTTCATTCCCTCATTGACTATGACTTAACATCATTTAATTTTTGTATCGTATCACATTTGTCCAGTCTGTCTTAGTGGCATGTCCACTAAGATAATGCTCCTACTATTTTTCTCTGCTTACTCACATGATTCCATTTATTTATCTACAGATCTGGTATGTGGATTTTGCAAAAAGATAAAAAATTACTTATAAAGATTACTTATGCATAAGTCAGAAGAGCTTTCAAACAGAAATTATATATCAATCCCTCAAAATTTTGGGTAAACGACATTCATTCATTCATTCATTGAATGTAGCTCATCATCAGATGTGCTACACACATAACACACACACATGCAAACACACACATACAAGACACACAAACATATTAGTAGAAATGAAACTTAGGAATAGTATTAAACCATGTAGGATATTAATACTAGAGTACTTCAAAAATTTGTTTAAAGTTGAATTATATTACAAGTTTATTTTTGCAGAAAAATATGAAATCCATACATAGTTTTTTCATAAAATGCATTTTTTATAAAATTTTTGCAGACCCTTCATATTTAAAATAGCAGTGTGAATTAGAGGAGAAATATAGAGAAGATTAAAACGTGTGAAAATATAATTATTTCAAATTATTTCAATGGGTTTGGCACTGATAATTATCTCAACAGATCCAGAACCAACATTGTAAACTCCAGGCTGAGTTTAGGAGTTCCACTTGAGAACCTGTTCAGCATATTTACCTGGACAAGGGAAGTCTCTGAAGTCAAATGGCTCTGAAGAGAAGGACAGAAGTGCAGACTTGAGGGAACAATCAACACTAACTTGAAACGATTTAAAAAATACTAGCCATCAAAGCCAGCAAGTGGTGTGGAGGTTAAGGCACTGGATGCCACATGGCCAACTGTGCAGTTTGATGCTGGATCCAGCTGCTTGAAAATCATGCAGGGCATGTGTGTGTGTGTGCCCCAAATCCCAAAAGGACAGTGGAAAAGGGATTGCAGCATGCCCTCCCCCCACGGGGGGTGTGTGATTTCTCGCTTTCCCTCTCTCTTTCTCTGTCTCCAGTGAGCACATATGTCTTATAGCAAAAAATAAATTTTAAATTAAAAATATAGTCATCATTCTAGACCCTCAGGTTGTAATTCCTAAAGATGATCTGTATGCTTATTATTCGAGGGATAAAAATAAAATACAGATGCATTAAGAGTGTTTCAGTCCATCTGAATACCAAACACTAGGTAATTTATATAGAGCAGAGGTTTACTTAGCTTACAATTTTAGAGGTCGGGAAGTCCAAGAGCATGGTGTTGGTATCTGGTGGTATGTATCTCTCTCTCACTCTCTCTCACTCTCTCTCACTATGTGTGTGTGTGTGTGTGTGTGTGTGTGTATATATTACCTTACCAACAAAATCTTCATACCATGATCTACCTCGGCCTCATCCAGACAATATTACAGGCAGCTGAGCCTGTACCTAGCATGCACAGGGAGATGTCAGGGCACAAACCCAAAACCTGTCCATATGATTTCAGTGCAAACAAAGGGAGCATTTTATTACCACTGTACCACCACAGCTTGCCTGAAAGGCCCAATGATTAATACCATTAAGAAATCGATATTATGGGGACCATCAGATGGCATAGTGGTTATGTTGCTGACTCCCACATAGTGGTTCACATCCCAGACCCAGTGGCTTAAAACCCATGCCAGTGTGTATGTGTGCATGGCCAAAATCCCGAGTGGAGAATGGTGGAGAAGGGATTGTGGTGTGGCCATACCCCATGAGGGGTGATTTCTTTTTTTCTATCTCTCTGTCCCTCTGCCAAGTGCATGCACCCTATAGCAAAAATCCCTCTTAAAGAAAAAAGAGAGAGAGAATTCAACTGTTCAAACTAAACTATTCATTTTAATTTGCTGTAGGGTATGTGCATTCACTAGAGACAGAGAGAAAGAGATAATATAGAGAGAGAGTGAGAGAGTAGGAATGTGAGAAATAATCCCCCAAGGGACTGGTCACACCATAAGTCCTCTCCTCCATTTTCCTCTAGGGATTTTAGTCATGGAAATACATGTGCCTAGTGTGATTTTTAAGCTGCTGGGTCCAACCAGAGAGAGATAGAAAAGAGAAAGAGAGGAAAAGTAGGAAAGCAAGCCACCAGACCCAGGACTCAAACCTTGGCAGGCCACATGGGAGTATCCAGCGCCTTAACCATCACACCAGCTGCTGGTCCCCAAATTTTAATAGTATTGTTTATCTAATAAATCTCAAGCATAATTATTCTGATATAACATAATTATAAAATTTAGTGGAGTATTGTGCTTTTGAGCTAATTTATCAATATCTGGTGCATAATTTATACTCTCAACACATCTTAATTAGAACTATCTACATTCCAGTACTCAATAGCCACAAAAGGGTAGGGTTACCATATTGTATTGTGCATATATAAGTGGTTAAAAATGCTGTATCAGGAGAAACCAGGTGCCGTGTTCCCAGTGGCAGCACACCTGACTTGGTGCCCACGCATCTCTGGCTATCTCCAACAAGATGAAAGGGTGGACATAAAGACCTATCTGACTCATGGTCTCCAGTGTGGTGCTATGTGATCAATGCCAGCCTGCCAGATCCCAGAAACTCTAAGACAAGAAACCATTTTAAATCTGAGTTGTGTCCTATCATGTGCAGGGACCAAGGCAACTGAAGCTATGCTCTAAACTTCATCTTCTAGACACCTAAAACACTCATACAAGGAAGAAACTTAATTTATAAATCTGAACTCATAATCTCTTTCTGTGGATACCATGCTACAAAACACACGTAGAGGAGAGATTTTGTCACAGAAGGACTAGAAACCACCATAGACACACAAGAAATATGAGAAACCAAGAAAATATCTCTCCCCTAAGTGAAAAGCACAATCCTTCATCATCCACAGACAGTACAGTAGAACTCGTGGAAATGTCTGATAGAGAATTCAGAATATTCATAGTGACAAAACTAAATGAGATACAACAGCTGAGAGACCATGAACTCCAGAAGATGCAGGACAAAAGAGACGAGTTTTAAGAGGTGAGGAACTTCTTGAAAGAGCTGAAAGAGGAAATATACATCATTAAAAAGAATCAAATGGAGCTGTTAGAGATGAAAGCTTCAATACAGGAAATCAAAACCTCCCTCCAAAGTATTAAAAGTAGATTAGTCCATGCAGAAGATCGAATCTTGGATGTTGAAGGCAAAACCACTGATCTAGAAAAAAGCAATCCAAAAAACTAAAAAAATAACAAAAAAATGAGAATACTATATGAGAAATACTAGATACCATTAAGCACCCAAGCATCCAGATAATTGGTATCCCAGAAGGCAAAGAAACTAATAAGGGCATTGATAATCTATTCCCTGAAATCCTGGAAAACAAATCTAAAGAGGCGTTCAAATATCTAGACCCAAGAAATACAAAGGACCCCTAATAGAATCAACCCAAGAAGATCTTCTCCAAGGCATATCATAGAAAATATTGGCAAAATCCACAAAGACAAGATACTAAACTTGGCAAGAGAGAAACATCATGTTATTTATAAAGGTTATCCCATTAGGCTAACATCAGACTTATCAGAAACAATATGAGCAAGGAAAAAATGGGAAAATATATTCACAGTGTTGAGTGAAAAACTGTTTCAACCAAGAATATTATACCCAGCAAGATTATCATTCATATGGGTTAAAAAAAAAAGATAAAAACTTTTTCAGATAAATAAAACCTGAATTTACCAACACCAAAACAGCTCTTCAAGAAGTTCTGAAAGGAGTGCTTTGCCAAGAAACCTAAAAACTCACATACAAAAATAAGAGAACAAAAAGCATTATGACTTTTGAGTGAAACATTACTGTCTTTTTCTTTACTATGCTTTGTTTTCACAATTTATGGATTTTACTTTCTTTTGAACTGTTGATAGGTTTAGCAATTTGTTAAAATGTTTTTCTTCTTGCTGTTTCTTTAAATGGAAACATAAACTTTTCTCCCTTCCTGACCCCTTGGGATTTAGAAAATATTTGGAAGTTTCTTATTTTGTGGCAGAATGATTATTTGCATAAGTTTAATAATACCTGTTGCCTTGAATCAGAAATTGGAAATACTTATTATTGGACAAGACTTTGACTGGAATGTCATATCTGAAGAGTAAACCAGAAAGCTAAGAAGGTAAGGTAGATCTCAAGTAAGCCAACAGAAACTCTTGGAAAGATAGCCTGGCACCATATACAGTTCTACCTGCCATAGAGGATTAAATAAGCCATATAAAGTATTCACACCATGAAATAACTTGGACTTTTCCAGCCTAGCAATGTAATCAGTAGAGATGGCAAAAGAGCAGCCACAATTAGAGGATTATATTGAGGAAGACTCTGAAGGAAAAAAAAAGAGACTGATCTTTCCTAGCAGATGGTATATCACAGAATATTTGATAAGCAGGGCTGAATTGAGAAAGTTTATGCATGACTTGTGTTCTGGGTGTTTGCTTTTCAACAGTTTGAGTAGTTGACATGTAAATATTTTCTCAAAAATATTTAAAACCTTGGGAACTAGCAGTTAGCGTAATGGCTATGTCGCTGGACTCCCACGTAGTCGACCGCGGTTCGCGTCTCGGACGCGGTGGCTTACAACTCACGCCGGGCGCATGTGCGTGCGTGCCCAAGATCCCGAGAGGAGAATGGAGGAGAAGGGATTGCGGCGTGACCATCCCCCCTGGGGGGTGATTTCTCGCTTTCTGTCTCTATGTCTCTCTCTGTCTGTCTGGCGAGCGCACGCGCCCTATAGTGAAAAACCTCTCCAAAAAAAAAAAAAAAAATATTTAAAACCATACTGCCTCTGTTGTTATAGAGTCACAAATAAAATTATAAAAAATATCTTGAACAATATCTTTAATATTCAGTTTTTTTGAAATTTTGAAAGTTGTTTATTAACTGTCAAGAACTATGGAGTATGTGCAAGAATTTTTTGATATGTAAGTTAAATGTTTGTGGGAAAATGTAAAAATAAATAAGTAAATGATTAAAAAATTCTGTATCAGTCCACTCTGATATAAATCAATTAATCAAGAAGTTTACTTAAAAGACAGTGACATCAGTCAGAAGGCAGAGTAGGAGGTCCCAATGCTTATCCCACCACAATTAAAATAAAACAATAAAATAAAATAAATGAAAATAAAGTAAACAATTACCTTTCAATAAAAGTATGTTGGGGAGCACTGGAGAAGAGGCTTCAACAACCAGTGGAAGACAAAGATCAATGATAGTGTTACTGAACTCAAATCAGGTTCGCTCGCCTAAGCGCTATAAAACCAAACCATAGGCACATGGTGTGATGAACGAAAGGACAGCTTTATTGCAAAGCACAAAGCAAGGAGAGCGGGCAGCTCATGCTGAAAAGACCCGGTCTGCCTAAGATGTTCCCCACATGCCTTTTTAAGGACAAAAATCAGGGGCAGAGGTCCTAGGCGCATGATCAGTTCTGTGATTGGTTCAAGAGAGCATGATAATCTCGTGGGCATTCTTGATTGGCGAGATTTTAGATAATTAAATTCCTCTTCAGGTGTCTGGAACCATTCAGCCTTGAGTCTTTGAGCTCACAACCAGCCTACAAAACACCTTACATATTGAAATGAAAATCTTCTTTCCTTTAAGTGAGAGTTTTAGAGGTCAAATGACCCTCACTCATGGTCCATGTTGGTCATTATCATAACCAAAGTCTGAAGACTTTCTCTTTACTCTGGGCCATTACAATGCAAATGGACTTTATATTTCAGGAACCCTAGAAAATACATTCGGGGATTCTTGCTCAGTTTCAATAGGTGCATAAAAAATACAGGAGGCATTTAACCTGAATCATCTGCCTCACAAGACAGCGTAGGTCAACACCAAGAGACAATCCTTCTATGATGTCTGCAATTATGGGGAAAAGAACAGGAGGATCTTCATGAGCCATCGCTAGTTTGACCATAGACACTCACAGATTTTACCACCTAGACCTCCGTAGTTGTCACTAACATTGACCACAATAGGCAGAACTTCCTGGAGTCCACACTTCTGTGAACCACTGGAGAAGGGATAGCTGCTGTGCACTCTTTCACCTGGCACCATGGAGTAATCAGACTACGGCTTTGTGGGGATTCCATACATGCTTTACCCTGGGTCCTGCCTCTGTGACTGCTCCACATGTGCCAGTGCCAAGAGAAATCCTCTCAACTTACCTCTTACAGAAGGATTGGAGAGCTGGAGCTTGGCCAACAGGCATTGCTACTGAGGATGCCGGGAGCCTTTGCCAGTACTGAGAATACCAACAAGCTGGGGTGCCAAAGACCACTTCATTCTTTCCTGATGCTGACCTCACATGACAGAGCTGCATGAAATCTACACTGCAGTTGCACCTTTCTCAGGGATAGAACCACTGGACCCCCTCAGGAGCTGGAGCACCAGCCAGCCACCCTCCTGGCCTCCATGCTCCTATCTATAGACAAAGGATATTTTCTGCTGATGCCAGCATGTCTGAAAGAAGGAGCAGCTCTTTCTAAAACACAGATATCAAACAATGCCACAGAGAAAAAAAAAATCAAAGAAACACGACATGATCAAGGAAAGACAATAATTTTCCAGTAACTGCCTCAAAGAAATGTAGATCAATATAGTTCTTGACAAAGAATTCAAAATAATGATTTTAAGGAAGCTCAGTGAGCTATAAAGGAATATAAATGGAAAACAACAAAACTAGGAAACAATATATGACTTAAAAATAGTTCAACTAAAAGTAATTCTAAAAGAACACAAAACTTTAGGAGCTAAAAAATACAAAGAATGAAAATAAATGTGCAATAGAGTTTTATCATCGGATTAAGCTATCAAGCAGCATGGTGGTTAAGGTACTGGATACCACATGGCTGGCCCTGCTGTTTGAGTCCCCATCTTGGTAGCTTGAGAAACATAGTGTGTGTGTGTGTGTGTGTGTGTGTGTGTGTGTGCTGGCCCTGCTGTTTGAGTCCCCATCTTGGTAGCTTGAGAAACTTCATGTGTGTGTGTGTGTGTGTGTGTGTGCTGGCCCTGCTATTTGAGTCCCCATCTTGGTAGCTTGAGAAACATCGTGTGTGTGTGTGTGTGTGTGTGTGTGTGTGTGTGTACGCATGCATGCATGCTCAAAATCCCAATAAGAAAATGAAGGAGAATGGATTGCAACATGGTCGTCTCCGCTGGGGAGTGAGTTCTCACTTTCCCTCTCTCTCTGGGGAGTGCATAGCAAAAAAAAAAAAAAAAAAAAAAAAAAAAAAATTAACAGAAGAATTGGTCAAACAGAAGAAAGGAGTTGAACTCAAAGACTTAAGTAATTTGAAATCATTCAGGAGTTCAGTAGGAGGAAATAATAAATGAAATAAAAAAGAATGTAGACAGCTTTTGAGATTTCCAGGACATCAATCATCATGCTGAAACAGGAACTGGGGGGTGCAGGGATGCAGGGGTGATCGGCTGCAGCACTCACAGTGGAACAAGGGTTCTTGTCCCAGTGAAACTGAGCAGGGACCCCCTAATATATTTTCTAAGGTTCTTGAAATATAAGGTGCATGTACATTGTAATGGCCCAGAGTAAGGGTCTTCAGACTTTGGTTATGATAATGAAACAACATTGACCATGGACAAGGGGTATTTGACCTTTAAAACTCTCACTTAAAGAAAAGATAAGGTTTTCATTTCAATATGTAAGATGTTTTGTAGGATGGAGACTGCTGGCTGTGAGCTCAGAGACCCCAGCCTAAATGGCTCCAGAAACCTGAACAGAAATTTGATTAAGGCCTCACTAATCCAGAATGCCCATGAGATGATCGTGTTTTCTTGAACTAATCACTGAACTGATCATGTGCCTGTGACTTCTGCCCCTAATTTTGCCCTTAAAAACACATATGGGGAACATCTTGGGGAGACTGGGTCTTTTCAGCATGAGCTGCCCGCTCTCCTTGCTTTGCACTTTGCAATAAAGCTACACTTTCCTTCTTCACACCATGTACCTATGGTTTGGTTTTTAAAGCACTTGGGTGAGTGAACCTGACTTAAGTTCGATAACACCAAGATAATTAGAGATGTGGACACAGAGAGTAGGTGTGGCAATATGGGGAGTTTATTGAAGGAGAGTGAAGGAAAAACAGAGCTCATAAGAAGGGGAGAGATCCTAGAAAATGGGTTTCCAAGGCATAGCTATAGCGAGGGGCTTTTATTTTGACCAGGAAGGGTTTTGCTCAGACTTGTTCCAGTGGGGTTTGTACATGCATTCCCTTCCTGGTGGAGACGGACACATGCTGGATGGATCCAGTTATTCTCCTCATTTTGGAGTGCATACAAAAGTAAGGAAATTCTTTATCTAGAAGCTTTGGGCCATGAATTATTTGAGAAAAATATTAACATGTCTAAGGTCAAAGAAATATGGTGACTGAGGAAGAAATTGTCAGGAGACACCCAACAGAGACTCTCCTCCTCTCTCCTCTCTCCTCTGGAGGGTGGGGAGCAGCTGCTCTATCTGCCTGTAATTAAGGTCCAACTCCTATCTCAATACTCATTATGAAAGACCTAGTATGAGAATAAAGAAAGGAGTACAAAGCTTATTTAAAGACATAATGACTGAAAATTTCCCAAATCTTGGGAGTAATCATGCAGGAGGCAGTGGTGCAGGAGTGATTGGGCCCACACTTGAAGTGAGACAGGTGTTCTTGTCCCATGCTCAGGAATACTTAGCGTTCCGGACACAGAGAGTTGGTATAGCAAAGGGGAAGTTTATTAGCAAAGTGGGGAATTTAGTACCAAAGTGGGGAGTTTATTAAAGGAGATGGGAGGGAAAACAGGGCTCCGAAGGTGGGAGGGGTCCCATAAAATTAGTTGCCAAGGAAGAACTGTGGCAAGGGGTTTTTATTTGGGTCCGGAAGGGCTTTGTACAGACTTAGGTTCTAGGTGGGGCTTGTGCATGCATTCTCCTCTTGGCAGGGGCATTCTCCTCCTGGAAGGGCAAATGTGGGATAAGTCCAATTATTTTCCTAATTTTGGAGTGGGTACAAAGGTCAGGAGATTCCTTGTCTGGAAGCTTTGGGCCCTGAAAACCATTATCTTCTCTTCTTCTTGGAATGTGGTAGGGCATTGAAAAAGCCTTTATTTTAGGTCTAGGTCCTGCTGCCTAGGACCTAGCACTGCCCCATCCCAAAATTTAGCCATTTTGTGATTCCATTTTGGGCCTATAATCTAACTATATTTTTAGAATCTCTATCTCCTACCTCAGTAACATGAATACTAACAGTCATGAAGTTCAAAGAGCCCTACTAGTATGAACTCAATTAATACATTGAAACATATATTGAAATTGTCAAAAGTCAGAGGCAAAGATAAAAATCTCAAAAGAAGCAAGAGAAAGTAATACATTACCTCCGAGGAAACCCCACTGAAAATATTAGCAGATTTCTTAACAAAAACATTGCAGGTGAGGAAAAAGTGAGATGATATATTCAAATTACTGAAAGAAAAAACAATCTGCCAACCAAGAATACAATATGCATTAAATTTATCTGACTGAAGAAGAGAAAAAGTCCTTTTCAGAACAACAACAAAAAACAAACAAACAACAATAATAACAATAACAAACAAAAAGAACAAAATGAAGCAAAATGAAGGGAGTTTTTTTTTTTTTAAAGTTATTTTTGCTATAGGGCACATGCACTCTCCATAAAGAGAGAGACAGAAAGCAAGAAATCACCCACCGGGGGGGTGGCCACACCGCAATTCCTTCTCCTCCATTCTCCTCTCGGGATCTTGGGCGGGCAGGCACGCACACATACCCGGCGTGAGTTTAAGCCACTGGGTCCAGGACTTGAACCACAGTCAACTACATGGGAGTCCAGCGACATAGCTATTACGCTAACTGCTGATCCCAAAATGAAGGGAGTTTTCACCATTAGAATTTTTGTACAAGAAATACTTTAATGAAGTTTTTCATTGAATCAAAAACATGTTAAATAATAACACTAAAGCACATGGAACCGTAAGTATTACACATAAAATCAAATGTATGAACAAATGCAGATGAAGATAATGCTATAATGGTGATATACAAATTGCTTTTAAATCTAAGTTAAAAGAGGAAGTCAGCAAGTGATGTGGAGGTTAAGACACTGGATCCCACATGGCTGACTGTGCAGTTTGCAACCTGGACCCTGTGGCTTGAAAATAACTTGGGGGAGGGGATGTGCATGTGTGCTCAAAGTCTTGATAGGAGATCAGGGGAGAGGGAATTTTGTTGTGGCCATCCCTCCTGGTGGGTGAGTTATTTCTTTTTCACTCTCTCCCCCATCTTTCTCTGGCAAGTGCATACTCCCTATAGCAAAAACAAAACAAAAACAAAACAAAACCCAAAACCCAAACCAACCATCAAACAAAAACAACAAAAATAGTTAAAGGATGAAAATGTGTTAAAGGAAGAATAAGATGAACAAAAGCAAACTCTGGCTATACCACCATAAAACATGTGTTTTGGGGGGACTAAAGTATAGAGTTTAGTAGGTGAATAAATTGTCAAATTTAGACTAGCAGAATATAACTGCAAGATATTTTATACAATCCATGTGCGAACCACAAACACATAATCAAAAACCTCTAAACTAGATACACAAAATCCAACATGAAAAAGATCAATGAAAATAACTGCCAAAAATTGTCAAATAACAAAGAAGATGGCAAAAAGGAAAAATGGACAAAACTACAAAGCCAACAGACAACAATTGTAAAATACCAATAGTAAGTCCTCATGTATCAGTAATTACTGTAAACATAAAATTGGTTAAACGTCCCAATAAAAGAACGTTTCATGATTGAATTAATTTTAAAAATAAGGACAGGGACAAGCAATTGGCATGGTCATTAAATTGCTGGACTCCCACATGGCTGACTGTAATTCAAGTCCTGAACTGAATGACTTGAAAATCACACTGGGTGCAGGTGTGTGCATGCCCAAAATCCCAGAAGGAGAATGGAAGGGAAGGAATTGCATCGTGGCCATCACCCCTGGGAGATGAATTCTCACTTTCTCTCTTACCCTCTCTTTCCACCTCTGGTGAATGCACTTGCCTTATTGAAAAGAAACAAACAAAAATAATAATAACAATAATAACAAGATACAATAATATGCTACCTACAAGAGACTCACTTTAGATGTACATACATACATAGGCTGAAAGTAAAAAAAAAAACAATGAAAAAAATGCAAATAGTATCCAAAAGAAAGTAAAGGTGCTATATATATTTCAAATGAACAGATTTTAAGTCAAAATTTCTTTCTCACAAGACAAAGAAAATCATTATATAAAATGGCCAATTCAATTGGAAAGTGCCATTACCTGTGTGTGTGTGTGTGTGTGTGTGTGTGTGTGTGTGCGTGTGCATGTATGTGTATGCAAATATATAAAATACTATAATATTTACATTAAATATCTGAAGCCAGAAATTTACGGCAATAAAATAATAGCAGAGGACTAAAGTACCTCACTTTCAATAATGGATAGAGCATCCAGACATAAAATAAAGAAGAAACTGCTAACTTGAATAATACTAGAGAAAAACAGTATCTAACACTTTTTTCTGTAACACATATACTGAGCTTTCTACTCAACAGCATAAGAATATACATTCTTCTCAAGTGCATGCAGAACATTCTCCAGGATAGATCGCAAAATAGGTTGAACACTTTTAAGATTAAAATAATATCAAACATCTTTTCTGAGCACAATAGACTAAAACTAGAAATCAATAGCAACAAGAAAACAGGAAAATTCACAAATATGAGAAAACTAACGCACTGTTTAAAAAAGATTGCTTCAAAGAGGAAATCAAAAGAGCATTTACGAAAGTATCTCAAGACAAACAAACATAAAAAAACAATATACCAAAGTTACAGGACGCTGCAAAACAGCAGTAAGAGAGAATTTTACAACTATAAACATCAACATTATAAAAATATAGAAAGGCCTCAAATAAACAATATAGGTGAACTTCTCAAGGAACTAGAAATGGAAGGACAAACTGAGACCAAAGTTAGCAGAAACAGGCAATAACAAATATTAAAGCACAAATAAATCAGACAATTTATAACAAGGAAAAAAATAAGTAGAATGAGATATTTTAGTCTACTCGGTTTCTAATAGAAATATCTGAAACTGAATGAGATTTATTCAGCTCACAGTTTGGCAGTCTAAGATCTAGGGACTGCATTTGATGAGGGTCTTCTTGCTGGTGAGTAACATGTAGGCAGTCAAAAGTGTGTCTGTGTTCTCTGCCTAATTCCCTCTCCTTATAAACAAATTGATGAGGTTTCAGCCGCAAAGTCCCCACCCTATTCACCTTAATCCTACTCTCCAATCTCCTCACAAAGGTCCCATCTTTCAAAACCCTCATTGCCTTAAGTTTATCTTTCTAATCTCATCACAACCAAATAATACACACATTTTGAAGGAAATATATTCATTCAAACTACAGCACCAAGAGTTAGTTTTTTAAAAAGATAAATATTATTAGCAGTCTGAGCTAGACTAAGAAAAAAGAGAGAAGACTAAAGTAAATAGAATTAGAAATAAAAGAGGACAGATTGCAATGAATACCTCAGAACTAAAAAGGATTAAAAGAGATTATTATAAAAAGTTAAGGGCCAGCAGATGAAGTAGGGGTTAAAGTGTTGGACTTCATTTGGCTGACCATGGTTAATCGGCTTGAAACTCACGTCGAGCACGTGTGGTTAGGTGCCCAAAATTCTGAAAGGAGAATGGAGGAGAAGGGATTGTTGTATGGCCATCCAACCTGGAGAGTGGTTTCTTACGTTCTTTCTCTCTGTATCTATCTGTCTCTCTGGGGAGTTTATGCACCCTATAGCAAAAATCTCTCTTAAAAAATGTTATACACCAACAAATTGTACAACCAAAAAGTAAGTGAAAAAAATTCCTAGAAATATGTACATTACTGAAACTGAATCAAAAGACAGAAAGTCTTAAAACACCAAACAAATAAGATTAAATAAGTAATAAAGAATCTCTCAACCAAGAAAAGTCCAGCAGTCAGCGGTTTTATAAGTGAATTCCACTAAACATTTTCTTAAGAAAAAATAGAAAGATAAGGAGTAGTCATTTGATGAGGATTACATTTTATGAACATTACTCTGTTATTCAAAACAGCCAAAGACAGTATAAGAAACAAAACAAAACAAAACAAAACACGACAGACTAATATGTCTTATGAACATAGATGCAAAAATCCTCAGTAAAATACTAGCAAACCAAATTCAACAGTATATTAAAATGATTTGTACACCAGGAACATATAGAAATCTATGGCTTGGATAGTGGATGATGCAACACACTCAATTAATATGATATAGCACACTAACAATATAAGAGGATTTTAGAAAGTTGACATTCATTTGTGATTATAATGCTAAAAAAATAGGTATAGAAGGAATTTACCTCAGCATAATAAAAGGCATACTTAAAATCCCAGAGCTAACATTAGCATCAGTGGGGATATCTAAGCATTTCCACTAAGAACTAGAATAAATTAAGGATGCCCATTGTCTCCCCTCTCACTTTTTTTAAACAGAATAATGAAAATTCCAGCTAGAAAATTTAGATTAAAAAATAAATATAAAGCTTCCCAGTCAAAAAAGGGAAGTAAAATTAAGCCTGTGTTCAGATTCCACGACCATATACAGAGAAAACCAAAAAGATTCAACCAAAATAAAACTGTTAGAATTAATAAATGGATGTAGCTAAGTTGTAGGATACAAAAGTCAGTCAGGTTCCTGTACATGAACAATAAACTGTCCAAAAAAGAAAGTAAAAGAATAATCCAGGTACACTAACAACAAAAAGATGTAAATATGTAGAAATAAATTTAATCAGAAGAAATTAGAGATACAGAGATAAGTGCAATGATGTCTCACATTCATGGGCTAAAAGAATTAATATCATAAAAATGTCCATACTACCAAAACCATTTACCAATTCAATGTAATGCTTATTAAAATCACAATGGCATCTTTATAGAAATAGAAAACACAATTCTAACTTTCATATAGAAAAACAAAAATACCCAAATAGCCAGAGAAATATAGAGCGAGAAGAACGAAGCTATATGTTTCCTTATTTCAAAATATATTACAAAGCTATGGTAATTAAACAGAATTATATTGACATAAAAAGACCTATAAACTAATGTAACAGAATAGAAATAAAACCAGGTAAATATGATAAATTTATGTCTAATTAAGTTGTCAATGACACAAAATGGGGAAAAACAGTCTCTTTAATAATGGTTTGAGGGACCAGCAGTTAGCGTAATGGCTATGTCGCTGGACTCCCACGTAGTCGACCGCGGTTCGAGTCCCGGACCCGGCGGCTTAAACTCACGCCGGGCACGTGTGCGTGCGTGCCCAAGATCCCGAGAGGAGAATGGGGGGTGATTTCCTGCTTTCTATCTCTCTGTCTCTCTCTGTCTGTCTGGCGAGCGCACACGCCCTATAGCAAAAACCTCTCCAAAAAAAGAAAGAAAAAAAAAAAATAATAATGGTTTGAGAAAACTGAATATCCATATGAAAAAGAATGAAAATTGACACTGATCTCACTTCCTATACAAGGATCAACTCAAAATGGATTAAAGACTTTAACATAAGACTTGAAACTACAAATATCCTAGATAAAAATATAGAGAAAAAACTTCAACATTGGTCTAGGTGATGATATTTTGGATATGACACCAAAGCACAGACATCATAGTCAAAAATATTCATACAAATGGAATATACATCAAACTAAAAAGCTTTTGTACAGCAAAGAATTAAACACAAGGTTAAAAATACACCTTTCAAAACAGGGTAAAGGGACATTCTATGGAATAGAAGTAAATATTTGCAAACCATATGACTGATAAGAAGTGAATATTCAAAATATTAGGTCATCAGGAAAGGCATAACATAATTTTCTCTTTTATCATGCAAAAATGAGTCATGACTTTAATGACAACTCAGTATATAAGGAACTCAAATAAATCAATAGGAAAAAAATAAAAATAACCTGAATAAAAAAGTGGGGCAGCCAGTTACATTGTGGCTAAGGCTGCTGGATCCCACTTGACTGACGGCAGTTTAACCTTGGGAAATGAAAACACCCTGGGCATCTGTACCTGTGTGCCTAAATCCCAGCAGGAGGGAGACATGAGGAGAAAGGATTGCAGTGGCCACGCCACTGGTGGTGCCTTGTCACTTTCCCTCTTTCTCTCTCTTTCTTCCTCTTTCTTTCTCTGGTGAATGCACCTGCCCTCTGGTAAATGTTTTTAAATAAGAAAAGAAAACATGGGTTAAGAACTTGATTAGACATTTCACAAAAGATATAAATGGCTAACGGAGATATCAAAAGTTGCTCTACATTATTCAAATCAAAACCACAATGAAGTATCACTTTACTCCTATTGGAATGGTTTTTATTAGAAAGACAAAAGATACATAAGTTGAGAATTTGGAGAGAAGAAAATCTTTTTTTTTTTTTTTTTTTTTGGAGAGGTTTTTGCTATAAGGCATGTGCGCTCACCAGAAAGACAGAGAGACACAGAGAGACAGAAAGCAAGAAATCACCCCCCAGCGGGGATGGCCATGCCACAATCCTTTCTCCTCCATTCTCCTCTCAGGATTCTGGGCATGCATGCACTCGTGCCCAGCGTGAGATTAAGCCACCCAGTCCAGGTGCGGTCAACTACATGGGAGTTCAGCGACATAGCCATTATGCTAACTGTTGGTCCTGAGAAGAAAATTCTTATACACTGTTGATTGGAATGTCAATTGCTACAGCCATTATGGAAAGTGGTATTGCAATTCTTCCAAAAATTAAAAAACAGACCCACTTATGATCTAGAATGTCTCTCTAGGTATGTATTCTAAGAAAATGCCATCAGTACCTCAAAGAGATACCTACTCTTCCATGTTCCGTTAAGCATTTTTTATAGTAGCCTAAATATCTATATGTCCATTGATTGATTAATGAACGAAGAAAATGTGATGTCTTTGTATAGCATTTAGTTTTAAAAAAGAAGATTATGGGACTGTCTGGAAGCCTAGTAGTTAAAGGATTCAGATCCTATACAAGTGACTGGTTTGAATCCTGGCCCGGATGGCTCAAAACCATGCCATGTGGTTGCGTATGAATGCCCAAGATCCTGACAAGATTGAGAAATGAATAAGAGGGGATTAGAGTAAGACCAGGCCCAGTTCTGGGGTGCTTTGTTCTTCTCTCTCTCCCTGTCTCTCTATATCTCTTTTTGGCGAATGCACAAATCCTCCAGCAATTTAAAAAAAAAGAGGAAAATTTTAACATGAGTGAACCTAGGGGACATTATGGCAAATTAAATAACTCAGTAAAACCTAGAACCAGCCAATAAAAAGTGAAGACAAAATTCTAACTACTTTTCCTTTTTTAAGATATTTTCTAAGGGGCCTGCAGGAGTCATGTCTGCAGACATTTATCTTGCTGTGGCAGGCTGCCTTGGCCCAGTGGTTGTGGGATGCTCCCTACCTCTAGTCCCTGACATAGCATTTTATGATAGTCAGTAAAGCTTTCTTATCTCTGCTTAAGTAAAATATAGGCATTCCTCTGCTGACTCTAGGTCTTTTGGGAACAAAAACTTGTGTTTTTAACCGATTACTATGCTTAAATGTCTAAACTCACCTATAACCTACAAGTGCTTGCATCCAGATATCCTGCCTTTTTAGTCCATAGCCAGTGCAAAAACTCCTCATGCTGACTAGCAAATTTGGCTGTGTTACTTTCTCTCAAAACTAAATTTAAAAACTCCCTGTATCTGAACACCTCAGAAAAATCTTTTATGTTTTCCCAGGCCTGGGCACTCAATTTTGTGTTTAGAATAAATCATTTCAAATATTTTCTAGAGTGTTTCTTATTTTTATCAACAGAAGATACAGATACCCAAGATGATCAGTAAACAACAGTCATTAAGACATGTACCAAACTAAAAAATTACTCAAATGTAGAATCTGAGGATGAAATTAGGGAGAGAACCTTGAATGTAGAGGGGTCTTGATGAGCATAAGTTGGACCACATAGAACATCTATATGACCTCATGCTAAAACATGGAACATAGGATATTTATACATTTTTGTCCAGAGTGCCTTGAACTGCTCCTTTGAAGCAATCATTACATTCATTAACATTAATTGCCTGTTCCATTGTAAGCCTAATGAGCGTAGGCCAATATATCATCCAGTACTAGACCCTAGAGACAGTGTGTTCTCTCCAAAGAGTTAGCACCTGAATCTTCATCCGGTGACTCAACCTGTTATACCTCAATCTATAATATTTATTACCTTTATTCTGCAATAGAAATATATATTTGTTTTCAGATGTTTATAGGGGATCGCTGTAGGTCTGTGGCCATCACATCTTCAGAGACGTGTCAAGTAGAACTTCTTCAAAATTTACTGAAGAAAATGTATAAATTATTTATGTGTGTTTTATATTATTTTATGAGGTAGTTGATCAGGTACAGTCTCGGGGGAGAAACAAGAGAGGCTTCAAAAACAAACCCAGTTTATTATACACGCAGGTCCAGGGCCAGCATAGTCAGGAAGCAAAAGACAAGAGTAAGGGGAGACAAACAATGCCCCTTTTTCATAGTCAGGCGTAATTACTTCACTTAGTAAATCTTCCATATTCATTCACATTATCAAATGCCAAAATCTCATTGTTTATTATGCCCGACTAGAAAGATCAGAAGGTATATGGGACCAGCAGTTAGCGTAATGGCTATGTCGCAGGACTCCCACGTAGACTGTGGTTCAAGTCCCCGACCCGGAGGCTTAAATGCTTAAACTCACGCCAGGCGTGTGTGCATGCGTGCCCAAGATCCTGAGAGGAGAAGGGATTGTGTCATGGCCATCTCCCCTGGGGGGTGATTTCTCTCTTCCTATCTCCCTGTCTCTCTCTGTCTTTCTGGCGAGTGCACACGCCCTATAGCAAAACCCTCTCCAAAAAAAAAAAAAAAAAAAAAAAAAGGATCAGAAGGTATAAAAGTATGGAGGGCATCTGTGGGTACTAGAGACAATGTGGGAGGAGGTGGGAAAATGGGGGAAAGTGAGAGGCGGGAAATTAAGGAGAAAAAGAAAGAAGCAAAATATTTAAGAGACACAAAAATGGAAATGATCTGTTGATGATAACACAGATGGCAATATGTAATGAGGGAGAGAACCTCAATACGGTGTATTCATGGTGGGGAAACTCATTTGGTATGTTGTACTGATACATAGAGATTGAATGTAAAAATGAATAAATATATAATAAAGAGTGAGACGGTATGTTAAAGCCAATAGTTTGTACAGGAAAGGTAGAATAATTTTTGGAGGACTCTGGGATAAGGATGATTCTGAGTGGCCTGGTCCCTGTCTCTAGGAATTATTAAAGCCTAGGATATTGCTTTTTAGGTGTGCCTTCTCATGAGAGGAGGTCTGACTTTGGAATTATTAGTGTGCATATGAAAGGTTCCAGGTTGAGCCTTTTGTTGTTTTTAAAAACTGGTTAGCCTCATGAGGAGAAGTCTCTCCCCACCCAGAAAGGTTTATTAAGATGTCAAAACATCATACTATGCAGAAAAGTTTAAAAAAATATGAGACACTATACTAAGTAAATTTTTATATTCTGTCCTCATACTCTCAAAGCAAAGTACCAACATTTGCACTGAGAAGGTGCATTTACAGCTAAACTTTAAATCTGGGTAAAGCACATTTAAGGAGAGTTAAAATACATTTTAAAAATCCACATTATTTCATCTGCAGTGACACGGAATGTTATAAGAGCTGAACAACAGCAATCAAGAAGTCAAATGTTATTAACTGAAGAAACTCTCTTTGCTTTCTGCATGACTTTCATGTGTGTAACTCTACCAGGATGGGTACATTATATTTTGGATGTGACTACAGAAAGCACAAGTGAACTAAGTCAATAGATTTGAGTGGCCCTTAAACAAAAGAGATTTTGATTTTTCTAGAGATTTAGGAAATGAAAAATAAGAGTTCTTCTGAGTCTCCGGTTTGGAGAAAGATGAATCAGCAGGAGAAATGTCTCTAAGAAGGGAGGCTGGAGAAGCTGGGGATGAGTGGGGAGCAGGACTGTAGCCAAAGGATCCTTTAATCAGGCTAAAAACTACGTGAGATGATGCTTTAGAACCATAAATCATTCTAATTGGATAAAGACTAAACCTAATCACTTCCTCTCCCTTTAACGCATGTGGTTGTACAGGGAAGTAGGCTTTGGACAAGCCATGCTATGAAGCACATGGTGCGTAATGCTGATACTCGTGACACGCCATATAATCCTAATCTAACCTGAGGTGGAGAAGAGAAAACGTACCTGAGATCTCTGCATTTTAGGAAGTTCTTTTTCTGTCCTTTACTTTTCTAAATTATTTTGTTATAATCAAATAATATTTTAATAAGAATAATTAGAAAAAAAGAAGAAATTATAAAAAAAATCAATGGTGGGACCAGTCCCATGGCATGGTGGTTGAGGGAGCTGTAACTACCATGGCCAACTGCATAGTTTGAGTCCCAGGCACACTGAGCATAGGGAATTGCATACCCCAAATTCTGAAAGGAGGGAGAAGTTGAAAAGAGATGGTGGCCTGATCATTCCCCACATGGGGAGTGCTTTCTCCCATTCCCTCACTCTTTGTCTCTCCCAGGCCCTCTAACAATTATAAAAATAAGAAAACAGTGAAATAATTACTTCAGGGGAAAGATTCATATATCAAAATAAATAAATACCAACAGGAATGTGCTGCAGATGTTTTGAGACAGCAGATAGACAATATTTCCCAGTTCAGTGGTGTTTCAGGGATACCCACAAAGCTCTGGAAGGCATTCTGAAGTACAGACTAAGAAAACGTGTCTATTATTATACTCCAAACCAAATATTTTTCTCATAGGAAATTTTTTTTTTTTTTTGGGGGGGAGAGGTTTTTGCTATAGGGTGCTTGTGCTTGCCAGACAATCAGAGAGACATAGAGACAGAAAGCGAGAAATCACCCCCCAGGGGGGATGGCCACGCTGCAATCCCTTCTCCTCCATTCTCCTCTCGGGATCTTGGGCATGCACACACACGCGCCCAGCGTGAGTTTTAAGCCACCGGGTCCGGGACGCGAACCGCGGTCGACTACGTGGGAGTCCAGCGACATAGCCATTACGCTAACTGCTGGTCCCTCTCATAGGAAATTTGAAAATTTGAACAACTAAACCAAATTGTAAAGTAGGGTAAGCAATCTTTTTCTGTGAAGGTCTAGACAATAAAATTATTTTAGGTTTTGTGATCATGTACTGTCTTGGTTATACATTTGTGTGTGTGTGTGTGTGTGTGTGTGTATCTGTGTGTACACGACCTTATCAACCTTTTAAATGTGAAAAACCAGAGTCAACAGGTGGCATGGTGATTAAGGCACGGGATTCCTACAGGGACCAATCATGGTTCAAGTAGGCAGCTGCTTTCTCATTCTCTCACCCATGAGCACATGTGCTCTGTACCAAATTAAAATAATAATAATAATAATCAATAAAATATAAAATAAGTAATTCTTTAAAAAATGTAAAAAAAAATCATTCTTACCTCAAGGGTCTACAGATTTATCAGGTCACTGGTCATAAAGATATAGTTATAAACATGCTGAGAAGAATATCTGACCAACATCAGTACTTGGTTATGTTGATTATGTATGTTAGATATTATTATTTCTATTTGAAAATTTAATACTTTGATAATGTTCGGGCAGGATAAGAGGAAGAATCATTTCACAGCTCACAGGACGTCTTTTCATTTACATCAGTTTTTTTCAAAGGTTTTAAGAAACAATGTCGAAGAAGAGAAGTAACATAGTTTGACAATAACATATACGTTGGGAGCTGCATAGATGTTCAAGGGCTCTACCACTCTTACTCTTCTATGAATAGAAAGAAACAATTGTGATATATATAATTACTAGTACTAAAGCCTATTTAATATTTAAAATATATCTCTTAGGCAACTGATAATTCCTTCTTTGTTCCTGGAAACCCACTACTCTTAAAAGGAAGTAGGGATCTTTCATTAAAAAAAAAATAATAATAAGGGGCCAGGTGGTAACACAGTGATTCACATCAGGACCCACCTGGGAAAGGTCCTGTGTTTGCAGCTTGGGAAAACCCTGAGCATGTCGGCTGTGGACATATGTGCACATGATCTGGACCAGCTAAGACTGGGGGTGAATCATGGTGTTAGGATTCTGTTAAGAATGCTTGTCTCTTTCTGTGTCTCCTTCTCTGTCTCTGCCTTGCTGGCTCATGAAATAAGTTAATGTTTTATATATATGTAGCATATATAAAATGTATGTAATACATATGTATACTATATATTAATATATGATATATAATACATGTAATATATAAATACATAATGCATATTTGTATACATATATATAAATCAGAAGCTTATTGATTCTCTAATTCATGAGTTTTGGTTGTTGTTTAATACATATTTCTTCTGAGGCTTTTCTGGGGTATGTCAAAGTATGGAAAGATTTTATTTTATTTATTTATTTATTTATTTTAAATTTGTCACAGGGTGCATGCATTCACTGAATAGACAGAAAGAGAGTTAGAGAGAAAGAGGGTGCGAAAGCAAGCACTGGCTGTCCCTGGAAGCCTTTTATTAAGGTGCAGGACAACTTATTTAAGATCGAGATCTTACTTGGATCATGAAGAAAGGAAACTTATTGGCTTTGTCACATCGTATGAACTAGTTTGACTCTTAATTAACAAGTCCCCAAGAAGAAGCATATGCAGAAACTCTCTATGCTTGACTTTTTTTGACTGTTTAAAGATGATCATAATTGAAATATCCCATTGTTGAAAATGTACTTAATCTCAAATCATGTATTTACATCATTTTGGATAAAACAAATAGAAAGTAATGTGCTCAGTTCTATTATCTTAAAAAAGCAGTAACAGCTAGCATCATTGTAAATATATAGATGCTACCAGACTGAGGCTGTGTAAGTACCACTTCAGCTACTGACAGGTGTCAGTCTGCTCTCTAGAGCATTACTTTTTAACAGGGAAGACAGTAACTCAGTATCTGAGTTTCAGAACCCTAGCTTTGTGCTGTTAATACAATATGTGCCAGGAAAACATGAACAACTCAGTATCAGGGAAGGACTGGCAAAGCGAACATCAGCCCAGCAAAGGAGGTGTGCAGTGTGTTTCACATGGTTGGAAAAATATGAGTGATGGAATTGAATTAGAAAAGAGCAGTAGAAGAACTGAGCAAACCTCACTATGGAAGAAACTATGATGTGGGTGTGTGAAGTGGGCGTTCTTCAGGGGAATGAATGTGCACCCTCATTTCTCAGAACTTTCCAATGC
Organism: Tupaia tana; assembly: GCA_026018925.1. Lineage (NCBI taxonomy): Eukaryota > Metazoa > Chordata > Mammalia > Scandentia > Tupaiidae > Tupaia > Tupaia tana. The sequence goes on from JAKSZU010000003.1 coordinate 110,240,599, forward strand.
ACTCGTGTGGTCCCTGAGTAAATAAAAATGACACTATTAACTCTCAAAATAGCCCCCATTTGACACTGCCCTATAAGGTCATTATATTTATTAGGGCTATGGTCTAAAGAAGTGAATAAATCATTGAAGGCTTTCACTGACACTCACATAGACGATTTAGTTTGACTCTTTGCAAGTTTCATTACTGCTGACTTTTCCAATTCTTCCTTTCCGTAAAGTAGTGCTCTCTGAGGGAGGAAAGCTATGAATATATTTTTAAAATTCTGGCAGTCACATTTAAAAAACAAAAGAAATAATTGAAGTTAATGTTAATATTTTATTTAATCCAATACAGCCAAAATATTAGCTTTTAACATATGATCCATATAAAATTATTAAGGAAATATTTTGAAATTTTGTTCTAAATTATACGATCTGGTATTCATTCATTTCGCAGTTGCAGCCAATATCAATTCAAGCTGGTTACCTTTCTAGTGCTCATGAAGTCAGTAGCTATCATATCGAACAACACTGTTTCTTAAGTCCCTCTGTTATGCATTTGATTCAGTCGTGTCCTTTATACAATATTTTCTACCTAAACCCATTAACCAACCGTTTCTTTGTGTCTTGCTTTAGATGTGTACTTTTGGAGATTGAGAAGTAATTTGTTTCTCATTGCTCTTCAATGACTCACTCAGTCACAAAAGATCAAATTCTTTACTATTCCATAAATGTCCACATTTTCATCCATGTCCAGAAAATGGATTTTTCCTCATTCATTTTATGAATCACATAGAGTCACACAGATAAAACCAGGATATTTTTTTTTTCTCTTTTTTTTTTTTTTTTTGAGAGGTTTTCACTATAGGGCACGTGCGCTCGCCAGGCAGACAGAGAGAGACATAGAGACAGAAAGCGAGAAATCACCCCCCAGGGGGATGATCACGCCGCAATCCCTTCTCCTCCATTCTCCTCTCGGGATCTTGGGCACGCACGCACACGCGCCCGGCGTGAGTTGTAAGCCACCGGGTCCGAGACGCGAACCGCGGTCGACTACGTGGGAGTCCAGCGACATAGCCATTACGCTAACTGCTGGTTCCCAAAACCAGGATATTTGATCAAAGTTACACCATGATAAAGAAAAGCAAGTGCAATAATATTAGGAACTAGGGACCAGCAGGTGGCATGGTAGTTAAGGCTCTGGACACTCCTACATAGCTAACCACAATTTGAGTCCCAGATCTGGTAGCTTGCTTTCTCACTTTCTGTGTGTGTGTGTGTGTGTGTGTGTGTGTGTGTGTGGTGTGTGTGTGTGTGTGTCTGGTCAAATGAAAAAATAACAACAACATGGAAGTAAGCCAAGAGTTAGAAATTGTTGATATTTTGCCTACCACAGGCTGTCCATGTGATCCTGGGCAAGTCTACCACTGAGGCTAACTTTGTAAGAAGTGAAAATAGAAAGTTATGTACCTGAAGTGCCTGACCCAGAGAGTTGTAATAAAAAGCAAGTGAACTATGTTTATGTGTGATCGTTTTGTGATACTATCAACTTTTATTTTAAATGCCAAGATTTTACACTAATAACTTTAATCTTTGCCTTAATAACATTTATCTTTAGTTAATGAATATCACCTTTCATATATATTGTTGCTATTCCACAGTATTTTTACCTTCAAAGTTCACTGGCTATCCTGGGAACTTCAGGAGAGAGAATCAAACTAATAAGAAGTTGGATAACAATTGTTTTTATTTACAGGGAGGTTCACAGAAAAAAATTGCCTTCAGAAACTTTAGAGGACAAAACTGTTAATTTCTTAGGAGAATTTTACACATTTTATTTTTTTCTTACAAATTTTACTTACTCTGGCCTTCTTGGTGAAAATATCTAAAGTTAGAGATTTAAAAAATGAGTTATAAATCCTTTAAGTAAACATGTAATTCAAAATCTCACAGGCAAACATAACTGCATTAGTGATATATTTGAATTAGAGAATTATTTATGGGCATTACAGTTCCAAGGTGAAGAAGACCTATCTTTGGCCCTGAGGTGATCAACCTTCTTATTTGTCCAGGACTGAAGAGACTTTCAGTTCTAAAACCAGCAGAGTTCTGTGCCCACCAGGATCAGCTAGTTACCCTGTTTTGGTCCTGGGAAGGCATACAACTCTTATTCTTGTTTTTTGTTACTGTGTATATAGTTTGTTCTTGGTAAAAAACATTCTTTTGCCCATGGAACATCCCATTTGGAAATGCTCTGTCAACGAGACATGGGTTTAAAATGTCAACTGCACACTAAGCCTAACTCTGTCTTGGTCCTCCCACCACTAAAACCTTGACGTTGTGTCTGAATCTGATTCAGCAGTTGTAACAGATAAGCAAGCAAGAGCTATCTAATAAATTGTGGTGCAAAACCATGAAAACATCTGCTTAAAGGAAGCCACAGGTAGGCAGATGCAATGTCCATTTAGAGGAATAACAACTTCACCCAAGTCTTAGTCCCTGCTCTGCCCTCAACCAATGTGCATTTCATTTTTTTTCTCTTTGTAACAAAATGATCATCACGGCTCTAGATTTTCTTCATCATACAACATTTTCAGAGTGGGATTGAGAGAATGCCAGACATTATCAAATTAAAAAAATAGATATCTTTTCTATGATTCCTCCAAGTTGACTCCCTGGTTTATTTTCTTAGCCACAACACAGTCTTTCTCAGATACTCACAAGCAAAGATATCAAGATCACAGAACTGATTCCCAATAGTATTTTTCAACCTATGTCTTATTAATAGTCACCCCAAGGAACCTTTCCAAAATTTTTCTTTTAATAATTCCACTATAGCATTCTAATATCACTGGGTACCATATGTCTGTATACGCACACATCTGTACTGTATACTAAAACTGTAAGTTTTTTGCCACCTAGGAATAAATTGCAATCCCCTTGGGGTTGATGTTGCACTATTGCAATCACAGACTGTAGATAAATCAGGAGTCTTTCTCTGCACCTGAGTACCTTGTAGTAGTAGATAACGAGTTAAGAAAATAGCAAGGAAGAGAAAGTCCTGGAGAATATCAGACAGGGTCTGATACAGTCTGCTTTTAAAGTTACTACTTTAATTCAAAATTTATTGACTATTCACTAAAAATTTTTAAAATCTCCATAGGTTACGTGTACTTGCCAGAAAGAAAGAATAACCAAGTGGGGCGTAATTACACTGCCATCTTCTCTAGTTCATCCTGTCAGAATTTCAGGCATTCACCCACACATGTCTGGCATGTTTTCCAAGCCATCAGGGAAGAGATTAGAATCATGGTTACTCATGTGGGATCCAGCTTCCCCAACCACTAGCCTACAAGACTGGCCCAAACATTTCTGACTCTGGGTCTGAAGGTATTTCTGGATTAAAACAGAGATCCAAGTTCAGCAGGTGGCATGGAGGTTAAGGTGCTGGATCCCACATGGCTGAGTGTGTGGTTCTTGTCCTGGACATCGTGGCTTGAAAAATACACCAGCTGTGTTTGTATGTGTGCCTAAAATCTTGATAGGAGAGTGGAGGAGAAGGGAACGTGGTGTTGCAGAAAAAAGAGATGCCGAGCAACCGAAAGAAGCACTTGGAGAGATTAGGAGAACTCTTTATTATGTCAGTAGGCATAGAGGAGTTAATACTCTGAATATCTGGCCCAGGCTGAGAGTTGGACACAATTTTTTTTTTAATGGGTAAATTGGGGAAGGGCAGTTTCAGCACACTTGGAGTGTCCTAACAAGGAAGGGGCTCAGTATCTGTCCTAACACACAGCTGACAGAGAAGCAGGGAATCCAGCCTGCTTAAGGCTTCTGGTCACTCAACAGTTCAGAGGAGGGGCAGCTAGCTCACGGGGAAACAGAAAGCCCAGGCAGCTATCAGACCTAGGTTGCTTCAAGGTTGCTCACAAGTTCCTCCATTTCGGAACAGAAGGTTCAGGCAGTTATCAGCCTTGGTTGCTCCACCTAAGTGGCATGGACATTCTCTCTGGGTGGTGATTTCTCACTTTTCCTCTCTCTCTTTCAGGGGTGTACACACCCTGTAGCAAAACAAAACAACAACAAAACATGCACATGAAAAAATAACAGGGATCCAAATACTGAATTCCTAATGTTTGAACATGAAATGATACAACATACTTTCATTTTATTATAATATTTTGGTAAATTATTAAGTTTGTGACAGGCATAAGTAGTTCATATCACTTTTTGAGTTTTGAGAGTTCATCTTCTTCCTTTGTACCCTTTTCAAGTAGTTATTTGATTGTTTTAGAGAATTAATAATAACTACTTACTGCATCACTGAATTAAAAGCTCATGTGAACACCAGAAATAGGAACATAGAGCTGATAAAAATAATTCTTGATTTAACTTTTGGTTTTGACCTTTATAAAACTTTGATCATTTGTTTTTCTTTCACAAGTTAGAAAAACCTGAATTTTTTACTTAGAAATGTGTGACATTTCAGAAAAATCATTAAAAATACCTCTCCCAAGTGCCCAGCTTAACACCTTTTATCTAATGAAAAGGAAAATGCCCATTTCTCTTTGCCTAACAGAAATGTGTATTCTCTGTTTGGTTTATAGTGTGTTTGAGTAGACTCAGAATTTGAGATTGATCTATTCATCAGTCAACCGTTACCAAGCCCGCCACTCACTAAGCCTGCACACTGGAGGATGGGATTACAGAGGATTGCCTGCTAATTGCAAGGCAGTGCCAGTTATGAAACCAGAGTTTGAAGGGAGACAGGTCAGCCAGGACTGTGCATCCTTAAAGAAGACTGGCAGGGAACTTTCCAACATAAGCCTGATTTCATGGAGCAAATGATCCCAAAAGAGAACTACTTTTCACATGTGGGGGAAAATGAATAAGCCCAAAATTTCTGAGTACTTGGGTGAGACAGTTGTGAAGGGAGTTTCTATGTGGAAACTGGTCAGCCTTGAATGAACCTCACATCGTGCTTGGTTCTGTCTGGATAGGGTCACTATAAACAGATTAAAAAAAAAAATTCTGCTAGAGGGGTCAGCCAGTAGCTTGGTGGTCAAGGTAGCAGGATCCCACATACCAACTGGATAGTTCGAGACCAGGACACCCAGCAGCTTAAAAAACACACTAGGTATGTGTGCACGTGTACCCAAAATCCTGAGAGGAAATAGAGGAGAAGAAACTGTGGTGCGACAATCTTCCCTTGAGGGTGCTTTCTCACTTTCCCTCTCACTCTTTCTTTATTTCTCTGACAAATGCACGTGTCTTACAGCAAATTTAAAAAAAAAAAAAAATACTGCCCGAATCAAGCTTTTATATCTTTCTTCATTGAGATAAGAATGGGTTAAAGGAAGTGATTGGGCAGCTGTTGTCATAGCACCTGATGCTCAGTAAGTTCACTAATTGCCTGAAGCTCATTTTTCTGCTTTCAGGAAGCCCTAACACCCCCAGAGGTGAGGTTTTTCAATAGGGGAAAAAATATTTTTTCCAAACCTACTACATCCCTAATGGGTCCTTTTTTCCTCATCAAGTGAAATAGACTTGAAGGTCCCTTGAACCTTTAAATGTATATGACTGCTAAGAAAAAGTGGATTCCGACATCGCTAATGCCTCTTGCCACTGTCCAGTCCAGGCAGTTTGTGGAATGCCAAGAGATTGTCTGGAATCTCCCATTTTCCCCTTTGTGCCCAGAGGACTAGAATGTTCAGTTGTATATTTTAAGAGATTTGCTTTATCTCAAATCTGCAGACATTCATCACCATATGCAGGAGCTTGAAAAATAATTATATTCAAAAGATGTGGAGCATTCCACACCACACTGCCAAGCAGAGATTAGCAGGGAGCCTTACAGGCTTATTGGAATATCCAGATTTTGACACACCAAAGGCCAGACAGCAAACATTTCCCTACGGTATTTACATCTATTTAATTTATATACATATATATATATACACACACACACACACACATACACACACATATATATATATATTTCCAAATATTAACTTAAGTTTAAGCGAAACTAAAAGTTTGAAGTAAAACATACAAAATTACTTCAGCAAATACTGAAAATCTATTCTGCCCACTTTTTGTAAATATTTTTTTTTCAATTCACATCTGTACCCCTTGCCATATTGTGCAACTTACTGCCTGGTTGAGAATTGTGCAAAATCTCTGATCCATGAGTGTGAGACTGAGGAAAAGATGACTTTCTTCTGCCCATCTAGCACAGAGAAAATGTGGCTTCTCCTCATTAGAAGCTTAAAAGAATATGTTGGCAAAATATTCTGAGCAATATTATAACTAAGTTTCAGTTCCTGACGATTCCATTTTTTTTATCTTAGATAACCATACCTTGATGCTAAGTGAGTAGATACCAATATGGAAAAAAACATCACTGAAATACTGGAAGGGACAAAGTATTTATCAAGACCAGTCTTTTAATTTTATATACACGAAATAGAAGGTACAGAGAACTGCATAATTCATCCTACAGAGGATTGAGACTGAATTATTATGAGGGGGCCATGCTGGCATGGAGGTAAAAGATGACACCCAGTAAGGCTGACCCACATTGGAAGGTTCGGAGTTCATATCCAGAAACCTCCCTGAATATGGTGGTGTGTGTACATTTACGATTTGGGACACACTGAGGCTAAAGGTGGATTATGGTACCAGGACCCTCTTGAGGATGCTCTTTCTTTCTCTTTGTATGTTTCTGTCTCTCACTAGAAGAAAATAAAACTTTAGAAATTATTATTAGAGGGACCAGCAGATGGTGTAATGGTTACGTCACTGGACTCCCATGTAGTTGATCACAGTTCAAGTCCCAGATTCGGTGACTTAAAGCTCATGCTGGGTGCATGTACGTGCATGCCCAAAGTTCTGAGAGGAGGATGGGGGAGAAGGAATTGCAGCATGGCCATCCTCCATTGGGGGGTGATTTCTTGCTTTCTGTCTGTCTCTTTCTGCCTCTCTGGCGAGTGCATCCACCCTATAGCAAAAATAGCTTCCTCTTAAAAAAAAAAAAAAGGAATTAGTATTAGAGTACAATGCTACTCTTAGGCAAGTTTTTCTCTACTACAGTTTCTAGTAAATAGTTTTCACACCATTACTTTTAATTAGAGAAAAAAGATAGAGACAGCGAGACACAGAGGACCAAAAATTATTTGCTGTAGGGTGTGATATTTTTACTCCCATATTGTTGGGAGTGAAACTCAGAAGAGAAACTCAGTACAAGAAGGCTACCTTAAATGCGCATCATGCTTCATTTGAATAATCAACCATCCCAAGAAAATAGACAAGAACAGGCAGAACATAGGCACTTGAAAAATGCTGAGAAATATATATTTGAGTTTTCACTTCGTTTTCATTAACATATTAATAACATTAACAAATTATTAACATGGGACACACTTTAAATGCATTATCCAGCTGGAAACAAGATGAAAGGCATTAAAGTGAATTTTTTTCAATATATCATACAATTGTCCACTAGCAGGTTTCTCTAACTCTGAAGTCCTTGTTCTTTCAAATATGATACATGACATCCAAAAGGAATTTCAGACCTTGGATGGATCCGCCATTGCCATCATCCATTGGACTTGGTGACGCTTAGTACACAGTGCTGTTGCTGTTATCACCTTACAAATACTGTTGTATCCAAACTGAGCTTCACTGGGGAGCATTTAAGATACTGCACTTGAACTTGATATTTATAGTGATGTCTGGAAGGAAGAGATGAGCAGCAGGTTCTGTGGCCTCCCAAACATCTCAGAATTTGTCCCTTGAACTAATTCTAGGGCAACTGTTCTCATAGAAATGCAGGGATTATTTTTATGCTAGATCCAAGATAGGAGGAAAGCTCCCCAAGACCTCATACCTAACTGCTGAGACTGTGGAACACAAAGCTGGAGCAGCTCCGGGAAATGGAAGCTCCTGGCATACCTGCAGGTTTGGCAGCTGTAGGCTTCCAGAGCCCACGACCTGTCCAAGCTCAGACTCACTTCTGCATCATCACTGGTGACCATGCTTGGCCCCAAGAACAGAATGAGGAGGATATTGAACCACAGCTCGGCGTCCCCAGGTTTGTTTCACAATTGCTGAGAGAGCTGTGTTGTGTTCTGCCTCACATACTTTTATGAAGCTTGGCAAGCTTAAGGCTGCACAAAGTCTCTCATATTTCAGGAGTTGTGTTATTAACTGGAAGCGAAAACCACTGAAACTGATCAGCAGAGTGACTACTGCAGTAACAAATTCAATGTTCACATCAAAACCACACGCATACGTCATGTCATTATGAGGCCTTCACATTATTGCCAGTGTCTGGGTCTGCCTGCTCCTCTCCCAGGGGAGTTCATTAGAGCAGGGCTGGACCTTGTATACTGTTCTGCCCTTGGTGTTTCTGTCTTTCCCTCCACTGTAATTACTGCTGCCTTACAGATTATTTAAAAATATATTTGGGTGCTTCTCACTTCCTTGACCTTTTCATTTTAATGACTTTTTGTTTTCATTTACTTCACTACTTAGTCACACTCTGAATCTTGCCATTAACCCAGAAACTGCACAAGCGCTGAAGTCATTATTTCAAATAAGTTACATCCTACTCCAGTGTACTTGTATGGGCAGAGATAAATAAATCTCTGAGTCCATGAAGACTCACAAGACACTCTCCCTCGCTTTCTACTTCTCTGCCAAATTACTTATGCTCTCATCTTTTTCTTTTTTTTTTTTTTAAAGAGAGAGATATTTTGCTAGATGGCACATGTACTGCCAGAGAAACAGAGACAGAGAGTGAGAAATCACTCCCCATGCCACAATCCCTTCACCTCCATCTCCTCTTGGAATCTTGGACACGCATGCACATGTACCCGGCATGAGTTTTAAGTTACCAGGTCTAGGAGTCGAGCCTCAGTTGATTATGTGAGAGTCAAGTGATGTAACCATTATGGCATCTGTTGGTCCCTCACCTCCCCAAACTTTTAACAGATTCGATCACACAGTTTATTTTTCCAGCACAGTCTTTCAAAATCCTTCAAGTCTTTTCTCTGGGTGAAATCAGTCATTTCTTTTTGCTCTTCTATACCAGACCTATATAACCCTGATCCTTTAATTTAAATGCATGTGTTAAAGAATAAATTTTTGGGGGGACTGACTCCATGATATATTAGTAATGTACAACTCAAGAAAGCTGGGTCCCATATGGCAACCTTGGCTTGGTCAGCCTGAAACCCACCAAGCGCATGTGCTAGTGCCCAGGATCCAACAGGCTGGAGGGCTGGAGAAAGAGGCTTGTGGTGTGGTTAGACCAGTGGAAAATGATCTCTCTCTCTCTCTCTCTCTCTCTCTCTCTCTCTCTGTCATATGTGCATGGACATTCTCCATAATAAATAAAGAAAAGAACTTTACAAAATGAACAAATATTTTAGCACGGGAAAGAGAATTATCAACATTTCAAAATTCCTCCTGTACTTCCTTTGAGTATTCATTCTCCTTTGCCTAAAAGTATAGGTAGATTTTTATGAGTAAAGATTTTAACCTGTGTGTAAATATTAATAGGATCATAAATCATGCACTACGTTGCATCAGACTTCTTTGTTCAATATCATGTTTGTGAGGTTCATTCATATTATTGCAAATAGTTATTGTTTGTTCATTCTTATAGTTCTATAGTATTTCATTTTGAAAATGTAACATACTTTATTAAATAAGCAGACTCTGGGAACTTGATCAATTTCCAGATTTTGGTTATTATAAAAAGCAATGCTATGGTCAGTGTTCTACATGTGTATTTGTAATCCATATGTGCACAACTCACTGGATTTATTCATAATCAAGGTCATAGATGAGTAAGCTCAGCTTTGTCTTTTGAAGACTCATTTGTGTGGTTTAAAGCTATTTCTAGCAGCTACATACTCATATTGGCTCAATCATGATGACATCCTGGAGTTTATCATCATGGCTAATGAGCAAAATGTCAACCAAAAAACGGACGTGCCATTTGGGTTTGTTGTTATGTGAATATTTGCTTCCAAAATAGGTAGGCATTTTTTTATGTAACATCAATGAAAATTCTCCTTATGTGAATTTATTTTAGTAAACATTTTATCATTTGACTGAAGTGTAAAAGTGCATTTATTCTTAAGTAGAAAATGCTTTAATAATTAATAAAGATAGCAAAAGCTTTTCATGTACATTCAGGATAATCATTAAAAATATTCAAATAAGGACCAGCAGTTAGTGTAATGGCTATGTTGCTGGACTCCCATGTAGTCAACTGCAGTTCAAATCCCGGACCCGGTGGTTTAAACTCATGCAGGGCGCGTGTGTGTGCGTGCCCAAGATCCTGAGAGGAAAATGGAGGAGAAGGGATTGTGGTGTGGCCATCCCCCCTGGGGGGGGGTGATTTCTCGCTTTCTGTCTCTCTGTCTCTCTCTGTCTTTTTGGCAAGCACACATGCCCTGTAGCAAAAAAAAAAAAAAAAAAAAAAAAAAAAAAGAAAAAGGAAACTCTCATAAAAAAAAACAATATTCAAGTAAATAGGAAAACATCTTAAAGTTAATACAAATAATGAAATTATGCAAAATAACACAAAGGATCCAAATGTCAAATTAGACTAGTAAGACTCTGAAAACTTACCCAGTACCAAACTATCCTAGTAATTTCTAGGATACAAGCAAAAACAAAACACAGAAAAAACTGAAAAAATCAGGTCCTTTTTTGTCACTTTAGGATTAACTCAGGCTCTAATTCAAAAAATAAGGTGTTTTGGTAATCCTGGTAGCTACTTTACACAAAATAAATCTGTCTTAGTTATAAAGTTATTCCATTGTGTACTTAGATATTTGCAGAATGTATGTGACCTTTTTTAAGGAAATCTTGCTCCATAAAATAATGGATTCTATTTTTCTTTGTCAGAAGCAAGCTAAACACCCAGGGCAGACCTTTAAATATATTCTATAGAGATTCTCTAGCAGGAGAATACTTACTAAATCCTCTCGCTCCCTCTATCTCCATCTATCTGTAGAACTGAAGAGTTGGGCAAGTTGAAGGGTCACAAAGCTCCCTGTTCTCAAGATTTACCAAACCCTCTCACTCCCTCTATCATCTATCTATCTATATGTATGTATGTATGTATGTATGTATTTATGTATCTATCATCTATCTATGCGTGTGTGTGTATTGTGTATAATATATACATACTTTTTAAATTTACTCATTTATTTCTTCCATGAGAGGAATTTAATATTGTTTCTTCCTTTAAGAAACTACAAGTTTCTACAGTATTTATAAGAAACTTTTTTAAAAGTCTAAATCATTGTCATTATTTCACTCACTGAGTATTCACTCCAACTCTCACAGTGCTGGGCAATATGAAAGAAAGAGGAAGAAGACAAAAGAAGATAGAAATTTCCACTCCATGATGCTTTTATTCTAGAAGATTCAGATGCATGCACTATTAATTAGTAAATAAATTATATGCTAAAGTGACATTAATGCCATGATTAAAACAGTAATAAGAGCAAGTTTCTCTTTAGAAAATCAGAGTGGAAACAGAATTTTTAATTTGAAATAAAGCGGTCAGAGTTTGGACCTCCAAAACTGTTGCATTGAAATGAGATATAAGGATATGTGAATGAAATTTTCTTGGCAATAGTCTCCCAGGTACGATCATGCCTGCCTTGTTCAATGAAGAGTGGGGCCAGTCACGAGGTTAGAAAGACTGAGTAATGGGAAGGAAAGGGGAGGATTGAATCAGAAAGATAACATGTGAAGATCCCTGCAAGTTACACATTCTTATAGGTAGTCCATTCAATGAAATTTCATAAAACAAAACAAAGCTAAAAAATTTTCATTCAACTTGGAATAGCTAAGAATTTTTGAAAATCAACTTTTTCATAAAAGCAGTGAAAAATTGGTAAAAAAAAATTTCTCAAAATCAACTTATTCAAAAACTGGAAATTAACCAAAGGCTTGCAGCATTTGGAAAAGAATTTATACAAGTAAAATGTCTAAATCTTGACAACAGGGAGATTTGTGGCACTTCAGCTTGCCCTACTCCTCAGTTCTACAGAAGTCTTAAAAAGCAACACAAAGCAGCCTATCATCCTCTGGAATGAGGGGGAATAGGCTTAGAGCTCCTCAAAGGCTGTATCCCCAGAGAGCTGTCCTTATGCCATTACCCACCCTCTCTGGCAATTTCCCAAAACACCCTCCTGAAGGTCCTATCTTTAATTGACAGGATTCAGCATTACCCACTGCAAACAGCTCTTCACCTGGGTGTTTGTTGAAAGAAATCAGCAGACATTGTTTTACATTGCAGGTGTTTGAGACAGTATTAACAGTCAAGGCTAGCAAGAAGCTGAACAAATTTGTAACAGAAAAATGGAAAATGAGATATCCATAGGGATCTTTGAAAAGCTCATTTATACTTTGGGGGATTTAGAAGCTGTGCACAGCTGTGTATATGCCCACCAAAAACTAGAGAAAGCCTGAATCTCTAAGTACTTCCTGACTTGAAGGTCTGTGTGAGGAGGAAGTAAAAGTTGGAAGGAGTTGTGAACTCTCTGCTAGGACACTGACAGTGACCTCCACCTGACACCAACTTCTGGATCATAATTCAGTTCTGACACAAACAGCCAAAGTTAGCATCAGACTCCGCAGGTTCGGAGAAGAGTTCCCATCAAGACTACCCCATTTCAGACAACAGCACTAGTGGGTCCTTAGGCCACTGTCTTGCTGACCAACTAACTTCGATTCTGGAGTGTCCCCTTAACGTCTTTGGTTTGATAATTAAAGTAACTCACAGAATTCAAGAAGGTATACCAGGACACTTCCAAAAGTTCATTAAAAATGGAATTAAAGGTCCAGCTTGGTGGCGTGGTTGTTGTGGGAACTGGATCCCACAGGATCAACTGTGTGGTTCTAGTCCTGGACACGGTGGCTTGAGGAAAATGCTGGATGTGTGTACATGCTCAGAATTCTAAGAGAATAGGGAGGAGACTGTGGAGCAGCAATTTCCTTGAAGGATAGTTTCTCACTTTGTCTCTCTGGCTCACATATGCACTCTATGCAAACATTCAAAATATTGAATCAAACTATGAGTTTATTTTAGTGTAAAATATGTTTGAAATCCATGCATAGTTCAGCATAGCAGTCAGTTTCCATGGACTTTATGAAAATGCTTCATACACTTACAATGGGCCCAAATGCAGTGCTCTCGTCGTCTCTCCTCACGGAATAAGGGTACTTCAACCTCACAGAACCAACCTGAAAATTCCACTGAGTTTCTGTGTCCAAAGACTTTACTGGGGTTTCATTGTGTCGGCATTTTGAATGGCAACATGATTGAACGTAGTATCAAGCCCTTCCCTGACTTGCTAGAATCAGCTTTGTTCAAAGCTTGGACTTTTTAATCACATGTGCAATCTTCTGGTGACCAATCCCCATCCTAAGATGTCTTGTAACATAAACTCAGGTGTGATCCAAAGGGACCATGAATAACAAAGGCATTCCTAAAACCTGTGAGTCTGGACAAAGGCCAGACCTTTTCTATTTCCTGTTTTTGTTTGGTTGGTTGGCTGATTAAGATAGGACCTTGCCCCTAACTCCTTAGTATCTCAGACTGCATGTGAAGGCCACAATGCTTGGCTTTTTAGGGTAGGCCAGGAATTGAACCCAGACTTCCCACATGGCCTCAGTAGCAGCAGCATCTTACCGGTTTGTGCCACTGGCAGCGCTGGGAAATTCCTTTATTATGCAACAGTGCCCAACTCATACACAAAGTCTTACACAGATGAGAGATTTATTGATCCAAGCCAATTGAGAAATCTCTATCCAATCATTACATGACCACTAAGCTAGTCATGAGGGAGTTCTCTGGCCAAACAGAGCAAATAATAAAGACTTTAGAGAATTAGTTCAGAAAAGTAACTAAATAAATGAACAGCAGTAACCACAATAAGAACAGCAACAAAACATCAAATCCTGGATTAAGGAGAATCTGGTTTATAGAGTGGACACAGTATAGTATTTAAAATGTTCAGTTTTCAACAGTAAACATTTCAAGAAAACATTTCAACAATGAGAAAATAAAATGAAAAAGGAAGTGTCACTTCCTCTCACACACAAAACAATCAATAGCAATTTTCACGAAAAAAATAATCTATTGGACCCACTAGATAAAAATTTTAAATAGACTATTTTATGTATTTATTATTATTTTTTTAATTTTCTAGAGGACACATATTCTTACTAGAGAGAGAGAGAAAGAGAAAGTGAGAATGTACCCCCTAGTCACATTGTAATTCATTCTCCTCTACTTCTCCCTTTGTCCAGGACTTGGGGCATGTACACTCAAGCACTTGGAGTATTTTTCAAGTCTCTGGGTCTAGTACTTGAGCTATTCAATCAGTCATATAGGGTCCAGCCACATTAACCACTTTGCCCCCAGCTGATAAATATTATGATACAAAGCTAAATATCAATATAGATGTTACTGAAATAAAACATCCCCTAGAAGGGCCTGGATCTGGCAGACTAATCGGAGACCTTGAGATTGGGCCAGTTGAGACGTTTTTGTCTGAAGAACTAAATGAAAGAAGCGAAGAAAATGGACTTGAACAGGAGAGACCTGTGGGATGCCAGCAAGCCTACTACTTTGCACAAGCTAAATCGATGAGTCATCCAGGAGAAAACACAGAAAAAGGAATGGAAACAGTATTTGAAAAAATAATAACACTGATCTCTTAAATTCGATTAAAAAGCAGTGTTCTTCTGGGACCAGCTGCAGTAGGGTGTGTTGGTCGCCACTACCACTCAGTAGGCAGAGGGCACAGGAGAGGCCTGAGTTGGATTCCTGACCCGCTCTCAAAGCCAGACATGGCACGTGCCTGCAATCCCAGATACTAGGGAGGTGAGGGGGGAAGACTCCAACATAGTGAGACTCCTGTATGAAAAAGATGCTTTTTAATGCACAAAGGAGAAGCCAAATAAATTTGCAGGTGAATTAACTTAAGATATCCACACCTAGATACATCATAATCAAAATTTTCAAAGCTTAAACGAGTAGAGATGCTGAAAAACAAGAAGTCAGAAACAATTCATGATATAAAAATGCTCTCAAAAATAATTAGTCCAATTTTCAACAGAAAGAAGGCAGTGAGATGACCTATTCAAAATGTTGAAAACAGAGTCAAACAGGTGACGTGGTGGTTAAAGCTCTTAACTCCCAGATGGCTGACTGCTATTCAAGTCCTGTACCTGGTGGTTTGAAAACCACCATGAACACGTGTGTATGTGTGCCCAAAACCTCATGAGGAGAATGAATGAGAAGGGATTATGTCCCTTAAGGATGATTTCTCACTATCTCTGGAGAGTGCACATGTCCTATGACAAAAAAAAAAAAAAAAAAAAAAGAAAGACAATAAAAAAAGAAAAAAATTACTGAGAAACAAACACAAAACCAAACAAAATCAAACAAAAAAACTGTCAACCTAAAATTGTGCATCCAGCAAAATTATCCTCCAAAAGCAAAGAAGAAATTAAAACTTTTTAGGCAAACAAAAATTGAGGGAATTTTTCATTAGCAAGTCTTTTTTTAGAATTATTTTATCTTTAGAGTTTTAGAATTTTCTTTTAGAATTATGTTTTAGAATTATTTATCTGATTTGATTTATTACCATTATTTAATTTGCCATAGGCACACTTGAACCAGTCAGCCATGTGGGGAATCCAGGCCCTTAACCACCACACCACCTTCTGGTTCCACGGATGTTTCTTAAAAGAAACATTTGATTTTTCAGAATAAAATCAAGTGATACTAGATAGCACTTTGAATCCACATTTAAAAAAAATAAAGAGCACAATAAAAGTAAATACATAAATATTAAAGACAGTATAAATATATATTTTGTTTATAATTCTTTTTCTTCTATCTACCTTAAAAATAACTGTATGAAGCAGTAATTACGCAATCATGCTGAAGGCTTGCAATGTATAAATATGTGATTCATACCTCAATAAATGTGCAGAGTGGGGAGTGTGAGAAAGAAGCTATGTGGAAGGAATGCTTTTGTAGACTAGTGAAATTGACCTGGTGTAAGTTGAAAATTGATGGTTATAGCTGGTAATTTAATATGTAAGGTTCTCACTACAAGTGTGACTTTAGATTAAACAATATATGGGACCAGCAGATGATGTAATGCTTACATTGCTGACTCACTCGTAATCAACTGTACTTTGAGTCCCGGACTCGGTGCCTTAAAATTCATGCCGGCCGCTTGTGAGCGTGTGCCCAAGATTTCAAGTGGAGAATGGAGGAGAAGGAATTGTAGCATGGCCATCCCCCAGGAGGGTGATTTCTTACATTCTTTCTGTCTCTCTGGCGAGCACACACGCCCTATAGCAAAACTCTCTCAAAAAGAAAATACAAATAGAGTGACCAGCAGATAGTGCAATGGTTACATTGCTAGACTCCCACACAGTCAACCACAGTTTGAATCTTAGGCCCATTGGCTTAAAATTCACACTGGGTGCATGTGCACGCATGTCCAAAATCCTTAGAGGAAAATGAAGGAGAAGGGATTGCAGCATAGCCATACCCTGGGTGGTGATTTCTCACTTTTTGTCTCTCTGTCTCTGTCTCTCTGGTGAGCAGGCACATTCCATAGCAAATATCTCTCAGAAAGATACAAATAGATTAAAAGTATAAAGACAACAAAAATATACCATTGCAAATGGGAACTTAGACTTCTAGTGTCTCTACTGTCAGACAAAACAGACTAAATCAGAAAGTTTCATAAACACAAAAAAGCATATTTTATGCTAATAAAAGGGCCAATTCATTAATAATTCATAATAATTACAAGCATATATTGAGCCAACAAAAATTCCTCAAAAATTCATGAAGCAACAATTAATTAAATTTAAGAGAGAGAATTTTAGCTGGAGAATTCAATTTTGTCCTCTCTGTAATGGATAGAACAACCAGACAGATAAGCATTAAGGGTGTGGACCTGATAAAAATCATTGTGGTCAAGGGTGCTGCATCGTTAAAAGAACTGGACTCCCCTGGGAAAGGTCCCAGCTTTGCATCCCAAGATCTTGTTGAATATAGTGGCTGCGTACTTTTGCCTGAATCTGTGGAAGCTGAGATTGTGGGTGAATTGTGGTGTAAAGACCCTATTGGATATGCCTGTTTTTCCCTCTTTCTCCATCTCTCTCTTCTGTCTCTTTCTTTTTCTTTCATGAAAGAATTAAATACACACACACACACAAATTAATCAACCAGACTTAACACACGTCAACGGAACACTGTACTCAGTAATAGCAGAATAAAAATTCTCCTCATGTACACATGGAACATTCTCCAGGATAGTGCATATGTTAGGCCACAGAGCAAGTGGGCAAATGTCAATAAACTTAAAAAGAATTAAATTATACAACGCAGGTTTTCCAAATAGAATAAAACACAATTACGAATAATAGAAGAAGAGTTGGAAAGTTCAGAAATACTCAGGAATCTAACAATACACTCTTAAGTGAGTGTATAAAGAAATTATCCTGGACATTAGAATTTACATTTAAGATGCATTAAAATAAACAAACAAAAAAAACAGTATGTCAAAACATATTGAGTATAGTACAAACAGTGGCTAAAGGGAAATCCATAGCTGAAAATGCTTACATTAAAAAAATAAGAAAAGACTCAAATCAATAACCTGACATTTCACATTAAGACACTGGGAGCAGGGAGCTTTCCCATTCCAGTCTACAACAGATCTACTCTTGGGTCTCTGCGACCTGAAAGTTGACAATTTCTTTGCATTAGGAAGGCTGTTCCCAGTGACTCTACAGCTGTCACCTTGCCACAAAACGAATATATTGAATTACATAGTGAACACTGTGGATACCATTTGGATTACCATGAGAAAAAGAGAAAGATGAAAAATCAATAGGCTCATGAATGTTCAAAGAAGGCAAAAAAGATGATTGGTCTGGAGGCTAAGCTCTATCATAAACGGCACCATGCTGAGGAAATACAAATGAAAAAGACTACTGAGATGCTTTAAAAGAAGAACACCAAACAGAAGATTGATGAAAAGACTCCACATGGAGCAGTGCCTCTCTGTCGGACAGAGAAGGAGAGTCCCGAGCTAAAGTACTTTCCAATATGATTAAACAAAAACGGAAAGAGAAAGAAGAAAAATGGGAAGTCCCTCTATCCAAAGTTTGAGCCCAGGGAGAAATAGAAGAATTAAAAGTTATTTGAACAGGTGGGGGCGGCAGGTTAAAGGCACTGGATCCCCATGTGGCTGTGGCTGACAGCGGCTCAAGTCCCAGACCTGGCAGCTTTCTTTCTCACTTTCCCTTTCTCTCTCTCTCTCACTCTGTCCCTTCCTGATCAAAGTAAAATAAACAAAAAAATAACAAGCAAACAAATAAATAAAGTTGAATAAAATAATTCTTTAAAAAAAGTTATTTGAACAGGAAAGAGAAAGAAGAAGTCATGGATGAGGATGATTACAAAAGTTGACTTTGTTGGAGATGGCTCTACTAGAAAACCACCTAAATATGAGAGATTCATTAGGTCGATGGGCTTATATTTCAAGAAGGCCCGCCTAACACACCCTGAATGGGAAGCCACCTTTTGCCTGCCAATACTTGGTGTAAAGAAGTATCCCTCACCCCTACTGTATACAGTTTTGGGTGTTATCACCAAAGATACTGTCATTGAGGTGAACGTGAGTGAGTTGGACCCTGTGACACAAGGAGGCAAGGTTATTTGGGGGATATATGCCCCAGTTCCCAACACTCCTGAAAATGATGGATATATAAATTTTGTCTTACTGGTCTGATAGCAGTTGCATACGAGTAACTCCTTGTAATTTTTGAAGATGATATACCAAACTGGAGAACCACCATAACTGCGATGTTTCTGAAAATAACTGGTCTTACATGTCTGCCATCATCAAAATATTATTTATTAAATTGTACAAATACAATAAAGTGGCCTGTTTTTATTAAAAAAAAAAAAAAAGACACTGGGGCAGGGAAAAACAAGCCAAACACTGATTAAAGAAGAAAATATTACTAAGTAAGTAAAGATTACTAGAAAGTAAATAAAATAGAATAGAAAAACAATGTAGAAAATCAAGAAAACATAAACTAATATTTGAAAAAGTTAAACTAATAAATCTTCAACTAGATTGGCCTAAAAGAAAAGGAGACATCTAAAAAGTGAAAAAGAAAAGATTTTTAAAAAAGACTAAGAAAAGAGGGAACCAGCAGTTAGCGTAATGGCTATGTCACTGGACTCCCACATAGTCGACCGCGGTTCATGTCCTGGACCCGGTGGCTTAAAACTCACGCCGGGCACGTGTGCATGCATGCCCAAATCCCGAGAGGAGAATGGAGGAGAAGGGATTGCGGCGTGACCATCCCCTCTGGGGAGTGATTTCTCGCTTTCTGTCTCTATGTCTCTCTCTGTCTGTCTGGCGAGCGCATGCGCCCTATAGCGAAAACCTCTCCAAAAAACAAAAACAAAAAAACAAACAAAAAAAAGACTAAGAAAAGAGACCCCCGAAAAAGTAAAAAGAGATAATAGATAAAAATGAGAAAAATAAAATCATCCAAATTGAAAGGAGGAAAAAAATATCCCTCTAATTTTAGATGGCGTGGTTTTGCATGGTATTTTTTTTTAGAGAGATTTTTACTCTAGGGCAGGTGTGCTCACCAAAGAGACTGAGAGAGAGAGAGAGAGAGAGAGAGACAAAGTGAAAAATCACCCCACCAGGGGTGATGGTCACATTGCAATCACTCTTGGGATTTCAGGCATGAATGCACATGTGCCTGTGTTAGTTTCATTCTCCTCTCAGGATTTTGGGTATGCATGCACACATGCCCAGTATGAGTTTCAAGCCACTGGTTTTCGAGTGTTTCATTTGCCTCTCAGGATTCTGAACATGCACGTATATGTGCCTGGTGTGAGTTTCAAGTCACCAGGTCCAGAGTAGAACCATGGTTGATCATGTAAGAATCCAGCACTTCAACCACTACACCACCTGCTGGCCCTGATTTTGCATGTATTTACATGTTTATTTCCTCCTTTTCAATTTCATATAAAGAATAAAAAGTTATACTCAACAGTGACAAATATCACAGTTAAAGCGAAGGCTCTGAATAAAGAGTTGTCCAAAGAAGATATAAGGACCGATAAGCACCTGAAAAGACTTTCAAAGTAAGTAATAATACTTAATAATAACAGTAGACATATGAAAATCTAAATCACAGTGAGATAACACTGCACGACCGTGAAGATGGTTTTAATTGCTGACTGTAAGTGAGAAGAATTGTTGAGCATGTAGAGAAATTGACACTTTCACACATTGCTGGTGAGAATGTAAAACATGCTGCTACTTAGAAACAGGCTGGTAATTCCAAGAAAAGTTCAAAATAGAGTGAGCACATGAGATTGTAATTCTACAGCTATGGTTATGTCTGTCTAAGGGAACTGAAATCGTGTATCTACACAAACACTGCACATGAGTGCTCACAGGAGGATTATCTGTATTGATAGTACCTGCGATGTGGAAACATGGCAAATATCCACCACCTTAATGTTGAATAAACAAAAAATTTACCCAATGGCATGTTTCCTTTTGTTCCATAATACGAAAGACAGAAGAAGTATGAGTCATAATGTGAGTCATGCTATGATGTGAATGAAGCTTGAAAACATGATAAGTGAGGGACCAGCAGTTAGGGTAATGGCTATGTCGCTGGACTCCCATGTAGTTGACCGCAGTTTGAGTCCTGGACCCGGTGGCTTAAACTCACACCAGGCGCATGTGTATATGTGCCCAAGATCCTGAGAGAAGAATAGAGGAGAAGGGATTGCGGCGTGGCCATCCCCCCGGGGGGTGATTTCTCGCTTTCTGTCTCTCTGTCTCTCTCAGTCTTTCTGGAGAGCGCACGCACCCTATAGCAAAAACCTCTCCAAGAAAAGAAAAAAAAAGAAAGAAAACATGCTAAGTGAAAGAAGCTAGCAGAAACTCCATATATTCTATATAAAAGTCTAAAAAATTCATAGGAAATGCTTACTATGAAAAAACTCTGCATGGATTTCATTTGCCGTCTTCTTTTTTTTTTTTTTTTTGAGAGGTTTTTTTGCTATAGGGCACGTGCGCTCGCCAGACAGACAGAGAGAGACATAGAGACAGAAAGCGAGAAATCACCCCCCAGGGGGGATGGTCATGCCGCAATCCCTTCTCCTCCATTCTCCTCTCAGGATCTTGGGCACGCACGCACACGCGCCCGGCGTGAGTTGTAAGCCACCGGGTCCGAGACGCGAACCGCGGTCGACTATGTGGGAGTCCAGCGACATAGCCATTACGCTAACTGCTGGTTCCCTTCTTTTTTTTTTTTTTAAAACCATCCTAAACTTGTAGTTAAGTCCCCCTGTTCCACATACTTTTGGAAGTCTCCTCACATTTTCATTTATGTGAAAAGCCCTGAGGGGGCAAATATACAGAAATAGAAAGTAGGGGTGGCTTGAGAACCACACTGGGCACACATGTGTGGGAGCCCCAAATCCTGAGAGGAGAATGAAGGAAGGGGGATTGTGGTGGAGCCCTCATCCCTGGGGGTGATTTCTCATTTTCCCTCTACCTGTCTCTCTTTGGCAAGTGCTATAGTAAAGAAACAATAAAAGAATAGTAATTTTTAAAAAAGTGGGTGAATGATTAACAGGGGCTGGTGGAAGGGGGGTAATGGGTAGTGCCTGCCAATGAACATCAGATTTTTTTCTGATGGAATCAGATATTGTGATGGTTCCGTGACTATCTCAATGTGCTTGGTGACATGGTAAAAGGGTAAACTTTATAGGATATAAATTATATTTCAATAAGAAATAAGTAACCAAACAAAGACACCTTGAGTCTTAAGTATTTTCACATGGCACCTACTCTAAAATGCTACTGGAACAGAGATCAGACACACAGTGAGAGAAAACTGCATTACCTCAAAGATCTGCTACGTCGCCGTGTCTCATTTTAAAATCTTAAGTATGAGACTAACTTGTTCTCTTAGGATCATGAGCAGCAAATAGTAAGAACAATGTTGGAGATGAAACTGTAAGTGTAGTCAGCACTCCTAGGTTTGCTTTTGAACATATTCAGCAAGCATCCTCAAGAAGCAAGCACAGTTTGGTATGTATGATTGATTTGATGAAATTCTATCAGTTTCATCAACCAAGCCTTCAAATCTGGAAGGAGTTGGAGAAGAGATAAATCTTTACTTTGTAGAATTACAGAAAACAGCGGACAAGAAGCTTAATAACTTGGCAGAACCTCACCAGCCACAGTAATGCATACCAGCTGAACTAGCCAGAAAATATCTTTCTTTTCTAAGCACTTCAGCTGAAAGTGAAAGTCTATTTACTATCATAGGAGCAATGTACCTGCTGGATATACAGAGAAATTGTTATTCATATTGTAAAAAGGAGCTAAAGATCTACCTCCAACAGTTTAGTAATACCAGTATAATAATAATATATTTTGGATAAAATTTCTGATTCATTTTTATACAGCAGAATTTCATTTCTGATTAGGCTGTTCATTGTCAGTGCCAACTTCAAGTAGTGATTTTAATAAGTTGCCATGAAACATTTGTCCAAGATATGTATTTGATACTTCTGTGTTCTCAATTCTAAGCTTTCATGCTTATCCTACATCTGCATCCTGCAAAGATATTTTCTAAGCTCTGAACTAATTCAGTTCTGTAAAATATCAACTCTATCTTCATGAAGAGGATGATATTAAAATGAGCAAACTTTCTATTTATTTATGTTTTCTTCAGTATAA